>JAJTUV010000749.1:0-397500 GCA_021653895.1 Mastomys natalensis
AACATGTAATCAACATATTCTAAAGTTTCCAGAGGTGCCTTGACTTTTCTGAGGTACCCTGCTTTGTTCTACTACCTTTATAAGACTTCTAGGGGGTGAATTAAAAGGGAAATTTCTGGAGTTGGGGAGAGGGTTCAGGTCCTAAAGTCTAGGCTTACAACCAAAAGGACAAAATTGTGTTTCTGGAATGTGTTTTACAAAAGAACAGAAAATAAAATTAGATTACAGATATTTTTCCTGCTGAAATCAACTTTGTGATTTGGTGTACACTTTGCTTGCTAAGATGTGCCATAAGATTGTTTCTTGAGACAAGGAAATGAGAACAGGTGAAAACAGTTAATTTCTACTAGAGGTCTTTTGTGTACTGTGTCCAAACTGATCAAGGCCCTGCTTCTTGTCACCAGTGTTGGATGCCTGGAAAAAATGCATTTAAGTTTTCTTGTAATAACTGCCTTCCATGTTGCCTATTTATTTACCTATCTTTGTGAGAGTAATTAGCCCAGAATCACCAAGGCCTGATCCAAATGGAAGCACCATGTTCAGAGAGTCTTCACTAAACTCAAAATGAGAGACTTTTCTGAAAAGTACATTCTTCCTTTCAGTAGTACTGGGTGAGAATGACTCCAGAATACCTCACAGATGAATTGGTGTCCACGATTCTGGACTCTGGCTCCTGTTATGCTGTCAATTCATTGGGTGATGCCAGACAAGTCTTGTCATTATGTGTGTCTCAGCTAATCCTTTTTTAAAAAAAGCAATGTTGGGAGAATATAATTTGTGTGCTTACTTTGAAAACCATGTCCCCTTTATGTAACTCCAATCAGTTTAAGGGGCTTATTCTGGCAAAGGGTTCCCTTCTTTCAGTAACTTCATCTAACAATTTGGAAAGCCAAGACTTACTGAGTATTTGCCAGGATGCTGTATAGGGGGAAAAAAACAATTGCAGTTACAAGGTAATACTTGTTCTGAATAATGGCTATTTACTGCTCTCTGGTGGTACAAGGAAGGTTCTGCAGTTGTCTATTGACACAGACTGTGCTCTTGTCAGGAACAGTTAAGATTAAATGTATAACATATTGACATACACGCTGCTACCATGAACCTTCTGAATAAGTTCTTCTTTATTCATATCCTAAAGTAAATTGATTATGATTTTTGTGTTTAGTAGACTTTTATAAAATATAATATCACTTAGAATAAGAATTTAGAGCATATATTAATGATAAATATAGGAACTATATGCAAAGATATTAATCAGATAACACTAAGAAACTCAAAGTTATAATTTAAGCAGAAAAAGGGCTAATAAAATTCCATATGGAATAAATATTAATGTGTTTATTCTTTTTCTATTTGTGGCTCACGGGCATAGGGACAGTGCTGATTTATCATTTGCTATCTCTGTATCGCTTCATGGTTTGCATACTTGTACTCAATATATAGGGAAACTTAAGTATTTCATTATTAGATGAATTCTACAAAAGAAACTGAGGCTTAAGAATGCAGAGGATCTTATTGAAAACCCGAGGGGCAATGTGTGGCCAGCATCTGTAGTTTGGTTCAAACCTGCCATGTTTATGCTATGGGCACTCTATCCCAAGGCTTCTAGGAGCCTTTAACATAATTTTCACCTCTTTGTCCCATTTACAGAGAGACAAACTATGATGAGACATAGATGCTATTGGTACAATGAAATGCTGATAAAAGTTTAACAACCAAGTCAGGGTGGTAGTCAGTATATTAGTATTTAGTATTTGCTACCTCCGATGAAAGTATTCATACAATGGGCTGTTTTATTGAATGTGGAGATGGGGAAACAGGGGCACAATTGGTTTTTGTGAAGTGATGGTATAGCATTGATCCTATGTTTTAAATAGATAGCATCTAACTATTAAAATCAGCATGTTTCAGGCAACTATGAACAACAATCCAAGTGCACAGCCCAGTTCTGCTTTGCCATTTTCCTGGCTCTGATCCTCAATCTTACTACTCTAAACCCTCAAAGCTTGTGAAACCTTCAATTTTCTATTGCTTAGCTTCATAAGAGTTTATTACATGTCAAGATGAAGTGAAGAGACACTCATGGATATTGAAATGGGCTACTATTTTCCATTGAGCAGGGTCCCCAAGAGAAAGGCAAAGATTCCCTTGCTTATGGATACCAACAGCTAGGTCTATTCAGTATTGCTTTAACCCAGTGAATGCTCTACTACAGGAGTATATATGTCTTTTTAATACATACTTATCAAGATTTACATCCATGGCAAAGAAATATAAAACTATTTTTCTTCTTCAGCATCTTCTTCTTGCCTTCTCCCCTTCTCTCTTCATCTTGCCTTCATTTTGATCCCTCTTTATTCTATATTACTTACTCTTCTTTCAATCAATTTTTATCATTATAGTTTAAAGACTTTTCTGTGTTGATTATCTTCATTGTATGAAACAGAGTCTGTGGGAAAGATGTTCATTTCAGGTCTTACACATATTTTGCAGTTAATTTTACTTATATAGTTTGGATGTAACCTCTCTCTGGTGTAAAAATCAGGTAGATCCTGCAGCCAGAAGCCAGAAGGCAATGGATTCTTCTCTATGAGTTCAAGGCCATTTTTTTTTATATGATGAGTTTCAGTCCGCTAGAGCTAGATAGTGAGACTCTGTCTTAAAAAGCCAGAAAACATTTTTTAAAGTAATTAGATAAATTTATAGACAAAGAATGGTTATTAAACACACACACACACACACACAACACAAACCTTAGAATTTCCATGAATGATTCATTGCTCTGTTCTTGTATGGTCTTGTGAGGTTTGTTGTAAAGCTAAGTAACTGTTACACTCTCTTCAAAGGCTATTGTCATTCTCTAAGTTCTTTTCACACAAAATATTTTTGTGTGCCATAGAATCTTTCATTTCTAAAACCCAACTACTAGCCAATGTTTTAGAGACTGTCAATGTAAGACAAATGCCCGAGATAAGACATAAGGACTCATTTTAGCTCATGATTTGAAGAAGGATTGATATAGTATATAGTCACATGATTCCATTGCTTAGTACTTGAAGTAAAACTGGTTATCATCACAGGAAGCTATGTTGAGAGAAGGTTTTTAAGCTCATGACGGATTGGAAGCAAAGAGAAAGAAAGAGGAAGGGTCTGGGGTACTGATATCCTCATGATTCATGTGATCCCAGCAGCATATCTTCCACAACATCCTGTAGTATGGCCATTGTACACTTTATAAATGGGATTTGGGAGACATTCAAGATCTAGATCAAAGTAACAGACTTCTTCCTCTGTTTAGTTTCAGGGATTCAATGGGGTTTGCAAATCAGGCCTGAATTCATGCCTCAAAGGAGCTCAAATTTCATGAGAGCCAAACATTAGGCAATTAACCATAAGCATACTATAGATAAAAATAGGTGAACTAAATTTTAGGAATATAGATTAACAACATTTTGTGTCTCTGTGGGTGGGGGTTGATACTTTTAAACAGGGACAGCATACTATGTCTAAGGATTTTGATATTTTATTCTATACGTAATAGGAATCCTCAAATTGATTTAAGTAAAATGCTACCTTTGTTAGTATCTAATTTTAAAAGGTTAGAGGAGTTTGAGAGGCCAAAGAGTAGCCTCAATGTATGAATATGTCATAAAGTGAGAGGAAACGGAAGCAGACCTCTTTGAGCACTGTGAGGTGAGGCAGGACTAGAAACATGAGGGTAGAGAGAAATAGCCTGATTGAGTAGCCGCCCTGACACCATGGAGAAGTCCTAACCTGTGCTACTGCTGAGGTTCTCATGTCTAGCTACCTGGTTATGTAACAGCAGGGGTCTGTAATGATGTCTGTGGCTCTTATTACCACCAACGTTCATGCTGATATTTCTGGGCTGGGCTGGGCTGCCATCTGGGACCATGTTGAGATCTGAGGGCTGTGTTGAGCTAGCCCTGGCCTCACTGGCTTTGGCTGAAGAGCTGGTCTCACTCCTTTTCTGCTGCAGCACTCCAGAGTTGGCTTTATACCTCGACTGCAGTACAGTAGAGCTGGCTCTGATACTGAGAGCGGGGGTGAGCCTGTCTGAGTGTGTGCCCAGGACAGCAGGCCTCACCACATATCTGCCATGTGTTGGCTTGGACAAGGCATCTGTGCCATCTGTGGCAGGCAAAGAGAGCTGGTCCTGCCCCTTTCCTGCTGCAGCACTTGGGGGAGCAGGCCCTATATACCTTGCCTTGACAACACAGTGGAGCTGGCTCTGGTGGTATGGTGGCAGATGATCTGGCCCTTCCCCTCTCAGATGCAACATTGAGTGAGCTAGCCAGGGAAATGCTGGAGAACAATCCTGGTAGTATATAGGAGAGATGACCAACTCATCTACCACCAAGGCCCAGATCCAGGGCTTTGAGTTGGCTCACACAAACACCTACCTCATCCATGAATTTCTGTATGAAGGAGCCAGTCCTGGAGATCCAAAGCTACAGGATCTCCATGACACAAGCCAACAAGATATCTGAGAGGAGTCCCAGTGAGGGTCCAGTACTAATAGTGTAGCGGAAACCAGAGACTTCAAGCCAGACCAACGACTTATTGCAATGATTTGCAAGTAAAGATGTGTGGATGTGAAATTATAGGTTTTCAAAATCTACTTTTAATAAGGGCTCTAAATTGCTTTTATCTCCCTTCTAACCCATCACCCACAATAGGTACTAGAAAGGAAAAGTTAATAGGGAAAAGGAGGATGTGGACCTGTTTAGACAAAGTTCTTTGGAGCAAATCCAATCTGGGTTGTCAGGAAATCAGGAGTTCAATTCATATTAATCAGTATAGGTAGCTGGATACACTCACAAACGGTATTCACAAATCAGCAATGACAGTTCTATCTAGAAGAAATGGACAGGTTCTATCAATGGGCCCAAGTCTGCAGAAGCAGCAAGAAGCTGCTGATATGCCACCAGAAGTTCTTTGGTATGTTTCTTTCTACAAAGTCAGGACAAATGATGACCACCAAAGCATGGCAAGGCGAACCAATACCACACACCATCATGCACTGTCTATTGGGCTATATTTATACCCTTTCCAAACCTCACACATTCTCTCAAGGGTCTGCTCTACCAAAACATCACATACCCTTTTCCCTGGCTGCTTCTAGAAAAAGACCATGTGTCTGTTCCCAGCAAAACATCCTCCTTTGTGTCTGCTTTAGCAAACACATTCTCTCATAAGATAGTTTCCAGATAAACATCACATGACACAACTAAGTCTCCAAAGGAACCAGAAATTTCCAGTTCATGTGGACAAAAGGGTGTGATACACTGTGATACATTAACAGCTCCCACAATGAGCTGGGTCTTTGTTGTTGCTTTGTTTTGTTTTTTAACTTTTTTATTTTTATTTTTTTAATTTTCTTTTAGTGAGTAGGTTGCAAGGGCAGACAGAAAATACAAAGGGTCAGTGAGAGGAGTAAGATTGGAATGCATAATGTGAAATTCACACAAAATTTTTTTTTAAAAGATTAGTGTCTTGTTTTGCTGAGCATATAACTATTTTCTGTTACTTAAAGCAGAAACAGTATTTATTATTGTGGGAGTATCCAGCAAAGCCTTTTGCATATACTTGTATTCAGGATTTTTTTGGTGAAATAATGCAATAGTATTTTATAATGAGTTAAATATTTAAGTAATAATTATAACAACAAAATAGACACAGCTAGGTTTTTTTTAGAAAATATTATTCATATTCATAGGCTTATAAGTGATTCACAAAAGTTGATGTTAATATTCCAACTAAAGAGGAGACTGCTAGTACTATTTGGTACAGCTGATAAATGGTAAAGCCAGAAACCACACCTGGTTTATGAGTTAAGTCAGTGTTTTCACTGTTTTTGAGTTGCCCAGACTCACACTATGTCATGAGTCTTGTCATGGATATCACTCTGTGTGATGTTTAATCTTTCTTACCAACTTATCTGGACTAGGGTCACACTGAGACATCTCCAGATCTGACTTTAGAGGTCTTTCCTGAGAGGTTTGATAAAGGTAGGAAGACTGACTCTAGATAGGAGAACAACCATCCTTTGGCTCAGATACTAAATTAAATAAAACAAAGAAAAGACAAAGCAAGTAATGGACCAACAGCAGTCCTCTCTGTCTTCTTCCTGACTGCAGATGGAAAGGGCCCAGCTCCTTTAGGTTTCTGTGGCCAACCTACAGCCACTCTTGCTGCTGTGCCTGCCCTGCCATGATGGACTACACCCTCAAACTGTGAGCCCAAACAAACCTTTATCAGTATTTTGTCAAAGCAATAAAGAAGTAATGAATATATTCAGCACTGTAGATTCTGATGAGGATAGAAGCTAAATTTATCAAGTCCAAATATCCCCATCTCTAAATCATTCTGAATCTGGCAATCTTGCACATTTCCTCCTTCTTGGAAGTTCCTACTGTAGGATTCAAGAATCCATGAATTTATGTAACAAAGTCCATTTATAAATTTTGAGCTCAATGTTTGTTTTTCTGTTATAATATATATTTTTCATTAATTAAAGAACTTAAACTATAAAGAACCAAAACAATCCTTCACATACAATAGAAAACAGTTCAGTTGTTAGCCTTTACTACAATAGGTAGGTTTCCATTCATTCATTAAAAATGTATAATATAAAATAATATAATATGATAAAACAAGAAGTAACACATCAATGTTAGACAAGACAAACCAGCATAAGGAAAAGAGCCCAAGAGAAGGCACAAGAACTAGAGGCTAACTCATTTCCACACAAAAGCATTTAGCTGGAAGCTTTAGTATATATACAGAGGACCTGGTACAGACCTATGCAGGAACTGTACATGCTGCTTCAGTTCTTGTAAATTTATATGAGCTCATTGATTTAGAGGAGTTTGTTGTCTTGTTTTCCTCCATCCCCTCTGTTCTTTACAATGCCCCCTTTCCACTGGGTTCCCTGGACTCTGAGAGGAGGGATTTGACAGAGACATCATATTTAAGGCTGACTGTTCTAAGGTCATTCAATTTCTGTGTAATGTCAGGCTGTGGGTCTCTATATTTGTTCTCATCTGCTGTAAAAGGAAATTTCTCTGATAATGATTGAGCAAGATACTGATATATGTGTCATTTTATCACTACGTTTCTTGTTTATTCATTTATTTTTATTTTTATTCTAAATACCAGTAGTATTTGGTATTATCCATTGTCCCTGGGATATGAACTTTCTGGATCATCCAAGCAATGTTAGTTATTGGTTCCATCTTGTGGAGTGGGTCTTAAGTCCCATAAATTATTTGTTTGTTACTTCCACAAGCTTTGGGACACCATTGCCCTAGCTCATCTTGCAGGCAGTACATCAATGTGGTAAATCAGCATTTTAACAATGAGTTATTAATTTATCTCTCTGTATGGGGTGGGGTGAGTCGGTATGCACATGTGTAAACAGGTGCTTGCAGATGCAAGAGTATGTATTGGGTCCCCTAAAGCTAGAATTATAGACAGTCATGTGTCACCTTCATGTGGGTACTGGAACAAAACTCAGATCCTATTAAAGAGAAGTATGTATCCTTAACCACCAACGCATGTCTCAACTCTCTAGATCATCACTGTAACATTGTAATTACATTATCATTTAAATGTTTTTGTTACTTTTGTAAAAGTCCTGTGGCTATACAAGGGTGAAAACTGAGCAAGGAAGTAACAGACAGTTGAGAAAGTGCTGCTGGTGTTTATCTCACGTTGAGCAAGTATAAGTATTGTTTGTCTAACCTAGTCTCTGCCATAGTTCTTCCTAATGTAACTGTAATTGCTATTCCTGGTTGCGAACTTAACTATATCTGAAATGAACTACAATCCAGAATTCAAGTGCTCACCTGTGATCCAGAACTTGAGGCTGGAAGACACAATCTGACCTGGATCTTGGCATGGAGATCTTGAGGCATAGTGGCGATGAAAACCTTAGGCCCAGGCAAGGTAGTACATGCCTTTAATCCCAGGAGAATAAGACAAAGAGATCTCCAAGTTCAAGGTCAGCCTGGGACAAAACAAGTCCCAGATCTAGGTATGGTGGTATCACAACTTTTATCTGGGATACATCTTCTGCTGGAGACCTGTATCCCTCTTCTTCACCTGTTTGCATTTACTTGCAAAGTAGCCTTTGTTTCTGTTGCTTAGGTTCTTGTGCTTGCCTCTTGCCAGAACATCTATTGGAATCTATAGAAGAGAAGCTGAAACAACTAGCCTCATGGGACTGAGCAACTATAGATCCTTGAACTTCCCATTCACAGTTCACCATTGTTGGAGTAGATGGACTACAGACTATAAGTCATCAGAACAAATTCGTTAATATATAGAGACATTCCAGAAGTTCTGTGACTATAGATATCCCTGACTAATACAGTAACTGACCATTAAATTCCCCAGCCCCCAAAGTTCTTAAGATTATCTGCATCTTGCCTAGAATCATGATTCAAAGCTGACTAGAGGCATTACTCTCTAATTTAGCTACCAGAAAATAAATAAATAAATAAATAAATAAATAAATATAAATAAATAAATAAATCACTGTGCTACTCTCCAGACTACTTTGGAGGTCTTCATGGTTTCCTCAGCATGAAAATTGGCTTATATTTCCTCTGTGTAAATGCCTTTAGAAATAGTTTGTCTTTTCTGCATTCATAGACTTGTTGAAACTTAGTGTTATTGCAAGACAGATAGACCTTACTCCGAACTTCCAGATCCATAGCTGAGGGTCTGGGGTAATTTCCCTTGACTAAGAACATGTTAATTGGTCAATGGTGTTTGTAGGATTCTGACCCAGGTCATAATGACTCAGAAAACAATGGATTTTTCTACTGTGACATGTTGCTGTGTTTGTGTCTGTGTAGCTGATGGGAAGGACATCCTTGGGACATGTCAAACCCATTCATTTCTCACTATCATCGTCACAGATCCCATGCTGACTAATAAATGCCTATACAAGTCATTCCTTCCCAGAAATCTCAGCCTCCATTTTTCCCTAGACCTATTCTCTAGGCCCCAGAGGACTGACAAATGTCATCTCTACAGACAAATTGGGAGCAGGTTGAATGAGAGCTGGGTAATAGACGGGAATATTAAGCTAGGCTGGAAAATTAATGTTCCAAGCAATTTTCAGTTGACATGGAACAATTTTTCCTTGGGCAGTTTTCCTCTTCCAATTTTATAATTCATGTTTATTTCTATTTAATGCAGTCCATCTGTATCTGGTTCATTCACACTTAATTCATCAGCAGACTGTTCTGTCAGAGAAACAGATTCCAGCATGCCTCTGATGTTTTATTATAGAATCAGTTTGTCTGGAAATCCAGAGCGAGGTGGCTTGTGAGAAGCATATGGAAAGGCAGGCAATGCTGGTTTCATTATACCTTCCATTGAAATACAGCCATTCCTCTTTGTGCTCTCTGTCCTTGGTGAGCTGCTGATGTTTCAAAGTTATTCTTCAATCAGACTATAGACTAGTTTTCCTCCTCTGCTGGCTCCTTCTCATATCCAACTCATATTTGCCATTTTAAAGTATAGAAACAAGTCCCATGGGTAAAATAAAAACTCTAAACCAAATTACCCTCCCATACCTACAATCATCCAAAATGAATTTCTACACAAATGTTCCAGGAGTTTGCACTCTGCCCTTTGTGACCCCTCTTTAAATTTCATTTTTCTAATCTCCTCCCCATAATTCTACGAAGACCTTTTGATGAAAGTTGTTTTTTGACTGCCACATTTCAAGCTCAAA
The DNA here is from genome assembly GCA_021653895.1 of Mastomys natalensis. Lineage (NCBI taxonomy): Eukaryota > Metazoa > Chordata > Mammalia > Rodentia > Muridae > Mastomys > Mastomys natalensis. Next base: position 9,770 of record JAJTUV010000749.1, read on the forward strand.
TTCATTCCTTTTTACACCCTTTAAGATTAGCATGAGTCTAGTGCAGGTACACATGCCTAGTCATCTTTGTTGACAGACTCAGTGTTTGAGAATGCTGCTACTGTAATATACAAGTCTGAGTTTTAAAAATATTTAATAATAAAAATATTATGATATTTTATTCCTGGTACTGGCTTGAATAAGTCCATAGATGTCTGAAGACTTGGTAAAGATAATTTCTTACTTATGTCTGTAAGATTGTTTCCAGAGAAGATTGGTGCATTTGGTGATTGCATTGTGCATCCCACAAGTTGACTGGAGACCACTCTATTATGGGCAGTATCATCACATAGGATGGGGACATAAATGCAATGAAAGAATAGAAAGACGGGGAAGCAACCAGAAGCAGTGGATGACTATAGAAAAAAATCAGTCATATGCATCATTCAAAAGAAAGTCCAATTGTATTTTCTTAATGTATTTTTCAGTTCAGTGTGTTATTCAGCAATAATGTACTCACAGGAGGACTGATTTCTTTCCTCTCCTCCCCTCTTCTTCCTCTCCTCCCTCTCTTCTTCTATCCTTTTCTATTTCTTCTCCTCTTCCTCCTGTTTTTCTCCTTACTTATAAAAAAAAACACCAAATAATAGGGTTTGTTATGAGATTATGTTATTAGGCAGTTTTTTCTCCCAAACTAAGGTATACTTCTTTATTCTTATTTCCCAAACAGTTAATCTTTATGGACCCTCTTTTTTAATATTATATCACAGTCACCAGTTGAATTTTCATTTTCTTCTATTTATATTATTTAAAAATCAATTCAGATATTTCTTTGCTTTGCTTTCTTCAACATTACACACATAAAACCTTCAGGCACTTACCAACTAAAGCTAGAATATCAAGGTACATCAGTATCGTGTGAACAAGGATACATTATCATACTGTCCTAAAAGAAATGCAAATTGTTATCCAAGAAATATTTTGATCAATGTAGTTGTATTAATTCAACAATGATAGGAATATCTACTTACTGGGCTAACTTACTTCATAGTTTCTGAACAATTTGAGAATATTGGAAGCATGCAGAGGTTAAGTTGAAATGATTACTTAATGCCCAGAGAATGGAACAGTAAATAAATTGGGTTGGATCACAATAATATTTTTAAATGAATGGAATTATCACCAATCCTTTCTTTTCATTTCCTTATTTACTGTGATTAACATTTCTAGGCTCTCTTCATCATTGCACATAACTTATACACAACCCTCATTCTACAGAGCTGGAAAGTGGGGGTCACATTGGTGAAGTTCCTTGTCTGTGCCTCTCTGTCTAGAGCCTTCTGATTTTCCACTGTGTACTCTGACATCAGGTGTCTCATGTTATAGTTTGAGTGCAATAGGAAGCTAACTTTTGAAATAGTCTCTCTCTTTTTTTTCTTTCTTCTCTTGCAGATTATCTTTTGTTTCAATTATTATAAGAATTTGATTATACTGTTCTCTAAATATGAGATTTCATTCATGATCTTTGTTTGAAGTGGTTAGGATTACTTGGATTGTACTTTTGGAGTATGTTTCAGCAGACATTTAAAGGTAGAGTTAAAGGTTTATTTGGCCTTTGGTCCATTTCATCAAACCCAAAAGCTGTCCAGTGCATGATTATATGCTTTGCCATGGGAGAATGGACCTAGTTGGAAAGTAACTGATGTGTTGAATGAGTGCTTTTCGGTATAGTAGCCTCCCATTGATTATATACCATCTCATGGGACTTCCTGAGCTAGATGGCACCATAAGTGATAATTTGTAACTTGAGATGATGTTTATTTGTTTTAATTTTTTACTTTATTTGTATGCATATTTTGTCTGCATATATGTATGTTACCCTATGTGCTAAGTGTTTAAGGAACACATAAGATGGTGTTGAATTGTCTAGAATTGGAGTTATAGATGGTTGTGAGTTACTACGAGGATGCTTGGAACTCTGAAGTCTGCAAGAGCAGCTAGTGCTCTAAACTCTAAAACATAGCTCTAGCCCTGGACAGTGATCACTAACTACATATTGTGTATAAATTCACAATGCTGACTGTGGCCCAGAGGGAAAGGACTAAGATAAATGGAGGTTGGATTTTTAGGACCATCCATCTCCTTCATTACTTTCTGGAAAAATGGCTGGCACTAGCATCTCATAGTGAGTATTTTTAATATATTCCTGAAGATACAGTCTATTCAGTATGGGGAAAGATATAAGGCCACTTAGATGTGGGTCTCTTAAACCAGGACCTCCTCAATTTGATGTTCCCCAACCCTGAGAAACGTAGTTTTATTTGGCCTTTGGTCCATTTCATCAAACCCAAAAGCTACTGTTTGCTGAGTTTAGAAAGATAAAAAGGCTGGGGTGTGTCTGTCTTTATACAGGAATTAACGTTTTTGTAAGTGGTTGAGAAAGTATAGTTTAGTCATTAGATGAGTTTAGATAGAGTCATCCTGGGAAGTAAAAACATTCAGCTCAGATAATAAATAGATAACAAATAGAGCAAACTGTCTTTGTATGGCATGGGTAAAGACAGCCACGGCACCAAGGAGCTTTCTACAGAGTTAATTCTTTCAACTCATGAAAGAAGTTTGGACTTTATCATGGAGGAAGGGTATAATTTCAAAAGGGTTGTGAGTTACAAGCCAGAGTCCTGCTTCAGAAATTTGACTCAGTCGAACAATACAAGAGTGTATTTTTCGAAACTCATTTACAACAAAGACTATATAAATGCAAAAGAAAGGCGACTGTAACCAAGACTGGCAATACAGACGCAAAGCATTTCTAAGAAAAACAGGATATTCACGGCAACAATTCTTTAGTTCTTAAAAAAAAAACATACTACTTTCTTCTCCCTCCCAAGTGGGACTGAGGCGTCCTCACTTGGGCCCTTCAGCTTGTTGACCTTTATGAGTTCTGTGGTCTGTATCTTGGGTATTCTCTATTTTTATTTTTATTGTTAATGTCTACCTATTAGTGAGTACATACCATGCATGTCCTTTTGGGTCTGAGTTACCTCACTCAGAATGATATTTTCTAGTTCCATCCATTTGTCTGCAAAACGTAAGATGTCTTCATTCTTAATAGCTGAGTAGTTTTCCATTGTATAAATGAACCACATTTTCTGCATCCATTCTTCTGTCATGGAACACCTGGGTTGTTTCCAGCTTCTGGCTGTCACAAACAAGGCCACATGAACATAGTGCAACATGTACCCCTGTGGCATGTTGGAGCATCTTTTGGGTATATTCCAAAGAGTAATATTGCTGGGTCTTCAGGTATATCTATTTCCAATTTTCTGAGGAACGTCTAGATTGATTTTCAGAGTGGTTGTTCCAGTTTGCACTTCCACCAGCAATGGAAGGAGAGTTCCTCTTTCTCCACATCCTCATCACCATGTGCTGTCACCTGATGTTTTGATCTTAGCTATTCTAATTGGTGTAAGGTGGAATCTCAGGCTCATTTTGATTTGTATTTCTGTAATCACTAAGGTCTTTGAACATTTCTTTAAGTGTTTCTCTGTCATTCAAGATCCCTCTGTTGTGAATTCTCAGTTTAGTACTGTAGCCCATTTTTGGATTTTTTTTTTTTTTTTTTTTTTTTTTTGGTTAGCTTCTTGAATTCTTTATATATTTTGGATATTTGTCTTCTATCAGATGTAGGGTTGGTGAAGATTTTTTTTTCCAATCTGTAGGTTGCCAATTTGTCTTATTGACTATGTCCTTTGCCTTACAGAAACTTTCCATTTCATGAAGTCCCATTTAGTTAATTCTTGATCTTAAAGCATGAACCACTGAAGTTCTATTTAGGAAATTTCTCCCTGTGCCAATGATTTCAATGTCCTTTCCCACTTCTCTTCTATTGATTACAGTGTATCTGGTTTTATGTTGAGGTCTTGATCCACTTGACAAAGACCTGGGGGAGGGAGAGGATTGTGAGGTAAAGGGATTGAAGGGAGAGGGAACATGATCTGGTATTGGGTGGGGGGAAAGGACTGAATCCTCAAAAACCAGCAGAAAGAATGGAAACAGGCAACTTGGGAGATAGGGGATGGGGGACCTTCAGAATGTACCGAGACCTGAAAGTGAGAGAGTTTCCCGACTCTTAGGATCTTAGATAAATGTCCACAGTGGGGAGAGGAAACATGTAGAGTTCACCTTCAGCAGAAGCCAGAGTCAAGTGAAGAAGGGTTGCCATACCACAGTCAAAACTCTGGAACCAGAATTGTTCTGGTTTTAAAGAAATGCAGGCTGGAAATGGAGAGTAGCCTGAAGAAATTAAGGTCCAGCCACAGGCCCAAAGTGGAGACCACTCAAGAAGAGGATGCAATGCTTGACACTATTACTGAGGCTATGGAAGCACTCACAAAAAGGACCTATTCATGATCTGCCTTCTGAAAGACCCAACAAGTAGCTGAGTCAGATGCAGATATTTACACCCAACCAATGGACAGAAGCTGCTGACCCCTGTCGCTGAATTAGGGAAAATATGGAAGAAGCTGAGGAGAAGGTAGAACCTTTAGGAGCCCAACAGTTTCAATTAACCTGGACCTCTGTGATCCTCCAAACACTAAACCAGCATCCAGGCAGTAAACACCAGATGTATGAGGCCCCCAACACATACACTGCAGAGGACTTCTGGATCTGGTTCAAATCAAGAAGATGTACTAACCCTCAGAGAATGGAAGGCCCCATGGGGTCTAAGATCCGGTGGGGTGGGTGGGTGTTGGGTTGGTTGGGTCATCCTTGTGGAGACAGGAATTGGGGAGAAGGTATGGAATGTGGAACATTTGGAGTGTGGACAGGGATGGAAAGAAAAATCTGGAATGTTAAAAAAAATAAACGAAAAGAAGGTATATATGCTGCTTTCACTAGTCATTCATGTTGCAACAAATACAGCAAGTCATACTTTGTCCCTTCTGATCAATATGCTGTAGAACATTAAAAGCAGCTGCTGCTTCTGAAGGTGAGTAAACACTGTTGGTGGTAATTGCTAGTTTTGGGGAGGAAACATATTTAGTAGCATCTGCAAACATTTACGATATCTAAAGCACTCTGAGTTGGGCAGTTACAATTAGTAATCTGTCCTTTAAATTAGAAACCCAGTTTGCAACAATGCACATAGACACTCATTATAACACTGATTGGAAAAATGCTAAATGGAGGAATGACTTTGACATTTAACCTTTCAAGATCCCTGACTGCAGTATACGGACTCTCCACCTCTGGTTACGTCAGATGAAAGGGATGGAGATGTTGGAGCATTATGTTCCACTTTTGCTCCTTGTGGGCACTGGCATAGTTGTTATCCCTTGATATGATGGGCAATTTGTGACAGTGGTTGTCTACATTGTTACCAGTTCAACAAACTATGCTCTGCCCTTTCCCTTTTAATGCTTTGACATGAAAGTGGTGTTCTTTCCTAGAAATAGGCCTTAATCAACTCTGTTTGAGTACATATAAAAAGTTGTTCCTTAGAGAACCTGATTAAAAAAAGGATAATTTTAAGTGTAATGACTGAACTATGAAGAAAGATTGCTTGTTTCTTACAAGCCCCCCCCCCCCCCCCCCCCCCCCCCCCCCCCCCCCCCCCCCCCCCCCCCCCCCGATATGAGGCCCCCAAAAACATACACTGCAGAGGACTTCTGGATCTGGTTCAATCAGAGAAGATGCACCTAACCCTCAAGAGAATGGAGGCCCCATGGAGTCTAGAGATCCGGTGGGGTGGGTGGGTCATCCTTGTGGAGACAGGAATTGGGGAGAAGGTATGGAATGTGGAACATTTGGAGTGTGGACAGGGATGGAAATAAAATCTGGAATGTAAAAAAAAATAAACGAAAAGAAGGTATATATGCTGCATTTCATAGTCATTTCATGTTGCAACAAATTTCAGCAAGTCATTTCTTTGTGCCCTTCTGATCAATATGCTGTAGAACATTAAAAGCAGCTGCTGCTTCTGAAGGTGAGTAAACACTGTTGGTGAGTAATTGCTAGTTTGGGGAGGAATCAACTATTTAGTAGCATCTGCAAACATTTACAATATCTAAAGCACTCTGAGTTGACAGTCCTACAATTAGTAATCTGTCCTTTAAATTAGAAACCCAGTTTGCAACAATGCACATATGACACTCATTATAACACTGATTGGAAAATGCTAAATGGAGGAATGACTTTGATATTTAACCTTTCAAGATCCCTGACTGCAGTATACGGACTCTCCACTCTCTGGTTACTGTCAGATAAAGAGGGATGGAAGATGTTAGAGCATTCATGTTCCACTTTTGTCCTTGTGGGCACTGGTCTAGATAGTGTGTTATCCCTTGATATGATGGCAATTTGTGACAGTGGTTGTCTCTCATTGTTACCAAGTTCAACGAAACTATGCTCTGCCCTTTCCTCTTTAATGCTTTGACATGAAATGGTGTTCTTTCCTAGAACTAGGCCTTAATCAACTCTCTTTCTGAGTACATATAAATTTTTCTTAGAGAACCTGATTTAAAAATGAAGGATAAATTTTAAGTGTAATGACTGAACTATGAAGAAGATTGCTTGTTCTTACAAGAACAACTAGTGTCACTAGTGAGAGAAGGAGACAAAGTCCAGCAATATTATAGACAATAGCTCATACATAAAATAAGCTTTTTCTCAGGTGACCAAATGCTTAAGACACCATGGGCAGGAAGGTAGGGCTAAAAGAAGAGATATGCTATCCACAGTAAAGCATAAGGACACTTATTTTCAGAAGCCTTGGATTTTGGTATTCAAGTATTTGCTAATTCTGTAGGAGATTCAAGATATAAACAAGACAATGGAGAGAGTTTAATGCTCAAAACAATTAGACTTCAGTATAATACCTGAGTTTTCATTCTGATTTTTGATGTTAACAAATCTGCTTATGCCCAGTTTGTTTTCCCATTTTTGAAATGCAGATACTGCTAGCAACTCTTTTGTAGTAATAATGAATAAACAGTTGTTGATGGTTAAGTTTCATGTATTCATTTCTAGGACACAGTGTAACCATGAGGTTTTCTACCCATGCCCCAGCTACCAAATAAACTCAGAGGCTTATTATTTATGAATAAAGTGCCTTAGCCATAAGGTAGTTCTGTTTCCCAAATATCTCTTAACTTATATTAATTAACTCATTATACTGTTCATGTGTCTGCCAAATGGCTAGTTATCCCTCCTCAGTTTCACATGTCCACCTTCTTCTGAGTCCAGGTGTTGTTTTTTTTTTTTTTTTCATTCCTGACTATCTCCCAGAGTTCCATTCTTTTAGCTCGTGTTTCCAACTTATATTCTACCTATTCCTATAGATAATAGGCTTTTTATTGATATGTAATATTTACACACAGTACAAAAGAAATTATCCATACATCTCTTTTATTTCAATAAAAGGCTCTTTCTCTAACATCAATAAACTCTATACAATAAAAAACTAGGCGAAAACTATCAGGTCGGAATTACATTCACAATGTTCCATTATGCAAACTTGGAGAAGTGTTTTACTGACTAGACTACCTTGGTGACTTCAAGGTTCTGTACCTAAATAATTTTCTATTATAACTTGTTTTACCATCCTAAAAATATCTTCTCATAACTTAAAACATATTTTAAAATTCTAAACAACTTAAGCTTAGTTGTGAAAATATAACTATCCAGTCATCAACCCCACCAGAAACCCGAGGATATATATTATCTGAGTAAATAGGTAGTGCAGAGATAGCAGCTTCCAGAACTCTAAAATGACAGGGGTTGCTTTCTACCTGGCCAGAAGGACTTGCCTATCTTTCTATCTTTTTCTTGATATATATTATAGCAAGTTATTATATATATATAATAAGTTGTTTTAAAATATAATCCTAAATTTGTATCAATATACAAAATTCATACCAAAAACAAAATATTTGGCTTTTTAATGATGTTTAGTTTAAAAGTAGTTCCAACAATCTACCATTTTATCCTATCATTCCTATATCTTCTCTTTTCTCCTCATCCCTTTTATTTTCCTAACACTAGCTAAGAGAGGAAAATGATAGAGGAAGAAAAGGAAAGAGAAAAAGAGATCCCTGAATCTAACCTCTTTTACTTTGCTTCCCCCTAACCAGCACCATCAACAACTGGTAGCTAACCCCTCACACCTTGAAGAGTTACAAACATCCATCACCCTTTAAACAACCCAAAAATAGCCACCCCACGTCTAAAGGAAATACAGGGAGTCACTTTCTTGACCTTGGCTCATTAGATCCTAGAAATGCAAGCCAACATATTTCCAGATACTGATTTTTCCCATGGGAGACCATGACCCTCCTTTTCTTTTTGGCAACCACATAACCTGAGATTTAAAGTATAAAGTTGAACATATATTTTAATACGATATAAGTAACCTCTAAAGATTGATACTGTATGGCTAAGAATATCTAAATTTGAGTATGGGGAGATGACTATGCCGTTAAGATCACTTGCTGCTAGTGCAGAGGACCTGTACCTAAGCCTGGAAATCACATTAGGGATCCTACTACCTGTAGCTCCAGCTTCAGGAAATCCAATGATGTCTTCCAGCATCTGTGGTATACCTGAACTTATGCACATATGTACATAAATACATATGAAAAATAATGCAGTATAAGTACATATATACATATGTACATAAACCATATATATGCATATATATATACATTTTTCAAAATAATAAAGTAAGTTATAAATAAATCATATCTAAATATAAATATGTGTGCAAAAATATTTACAGAAGAACTAGCACTAACTCCAAAGTGGAAATGGTAAACATGTTCTTCAACAGGAGAATGAACGTATACTCATTCAATAAGAGATATACAGCAATGGCACACATAAATTACACACACACACACACACACACACAATCTTTCAAGGAACCAGACTCAGGAGAAGTATATAATATCAAAAGCATGCAAAATAATTTTATAATATACACAGGAAGATATAGGTTATATTTGGTAGAAAGAAGGTAACAGTGAGGTCCAAGCACAGCAAACTGGCTTAGGTAATATCTTACTTCAGGACTTGGATTAGAATTACATGTACTTGTTTAGACTGTAAAATTCTTTGAAACTTACAGATTGTGTACTTTTCTCATTTTGTTACACTTAAGGTTTGTGTGTGAGTAAGGTACTCCAGGTAGGTGGAGAGGTGGTGAGGATCTAGGGAACGTTGTGAGAGGGGAAATAATATGACATTTTCAAAGTTGGTATGGACAAAGTTTTCCCAGATTTATTACTCTTAAAATATGGAGTCAGATGATTATTTATAATTTAGGGAGGGAGATATCCTGTGTATTGTGGAGTATTTAGTCCCTTCCTTGATCTAGATCCCAATTAAATAAAAATAGAAAAATTAGAACAATGACATAATTTGAATTGGAAATCCTGATCTACACACTTTCCCTTTTTATTCATGTTCAGGTTCAAGTGGGTTTTACTTAAGATTTTGGGAGGTATTATTAATATTTTCAGGTTTCACATATTCAACAAAAATATTAATGAGTGTATACATACGTATAGATACATAATTCCATCACTACAATAAAATACTAAATTTGTCTTACTTTGAAGAATATTTTTGAGTTTCTGTGTGTGTATGAGCATGTTAAGTATAGTTTACATCAAATATATTCTCAATATATTTTTAAATGCACAAAACTATATTATTAACTATAAGCAATATATTTTGTATGTCTCTAGTATTTATTAGCTTTTCATAATTCATTCATACCCATTGAATATACGTACCTAGTTTCTTCTTTCTCTATGCCCAGAAAAACATCATTCTATTATTTTATTTTAAGTAACTCACATAAATAAAATTAGTGTGAAATTTATCCCATAAGTGGTTAATTCAATGTAACATTCATAGCATCCCAAATAGTAACATCTTTTTAAGAACAACTAATGTCTTATAATTTATATTATATTTTAACATATATAGATACATATATATGACACATTATCTTTATCAGAAAGAGATTTTACTCTTCTCTCCAACAACCAGATAATATTTTACTTAAGAATTTTAACTATACATATGTTTGGGTACCACTTTTAGATTACTTACTATGTTTTTGTTTTTATGTCATTTGGGTATTTAAAGACATAGGCTTGACATTTGTCAGATTGCAGACAAGAGTAGAAGTTTGTATTATATTTTCCATACCCTTTATATTCAAGAACCAATTGATAAGAAACCATGTATTTCTGAGGTATTTCACATTCTGTGGAAGGACTGGTATTAATTCAAACTTACAGATCATATTATGTGGTAACAAAGGAAAATGTCTTCCTCTTTATGGTAGGCAAAGATTCCACTCTTGTAAAGCCTCCTCAGAGTGAACAGCCACCATTTTCAACAGACCAGCTATGCCTGATTAAAGAAACCACCATGACTGGTCTGGTTGAGATTTGATATTCTTCACTGAAAAAGGTTGTGACAAGTGTCATTGGACATCCTCTTCAGCTTATATCCTCTCTTTCTAAACATTTGTGTGAAGATTCTTCCCAAGTTTCATGGGCCTCAAGGGACTAGAGTATATATTTTTTGGAAATATTGAATGAAGGAGAGACATCTATTAAGCAAAGAGAAATTCACTATTAATTGTGGTTGAACACTTTCCAATGCAGATGCTTTGGGGACATCCACATTACTGTAAGTAACACCTTACCCATGTTATATAAGCGAGAAAGACTAGGTCACTGGCTTCCAAGCTGAAGTTTGGTACAATCATACTTTACTTTATTCTCAGGATAAACACAGGGTTAGTGAAGATGTTCTTTACACCACCCAAGGGAAGAATTTCTCAGAATACCCCTTCTTTTGTATGAATAATACAACACCACTATGTAATTTCAATGGTTCCCCTTCTTCTAGGTTTCTTATATATGAGGTAGATTCAGACATGATGGTATCATGTCCAGCTCTCTATATAAGGCAGGATATGAATATGAGAAAATTCAAGAACATTTTGTTGTCTCAGGATAGGTTAGAATTTTTTTATTATGTGGAAAATAGAATAAATGAATTGTGTGATGAAAACTACTAGTGTACTTGTGAGGGTGCCTGCCAAATGAACAAAGAAATGCATGCATTCTGTAAAAGTTGCACATACTCCATCCTGGTCATGGGCAATGAAAATGCCTTGTTGGTAATGTTGTTCTTATATGCATAAGGGTCGGAGTAGATGGCAGTCCTTTATTCATCCTAGCTTGGTGCCTGGCTTGTTCATCAAAGCTGATTTAATTCTAGGACTCATAAAAATCAAATCATATCTAGGCAATGCAGTGCAGAAGGGAGAAGATGGAAAGACACTGTAGACCACTATGCCACCCATTGACCTGCACTCCAGTGCCTGGCACAGGTGAACTATAAACACATGGTTGTCACCAAGCCATGCATCACAGATGGAGTGTGTTACCCAGGGGCCCACCAGTTGAATGGCCAGCCTGTGGCCAGAGCCACCACCATGGGCAGGTTGGTATGTGGTGGTCAGATGGGAGAGAAAAAGAAGTGAAACATCTTGAGCATTATGAAGAGAGATGGAACTGGAGAGTTCTGGGTAGAGAGGAGTAGCCTGTACATGAGTGGTCAGGCCGACAACCTGCGGCCATGGTAAGATCCCAGTCAGAGCTGCCACACAGGCTCATGTCTGATTCCACGGCTACACAGCAGCAGGAGTCAGTATAGATGTTTATGGCTTTTATTTCTACTAAAGAACATGGATTTCCCTGGTAGCCACTGGGGAGCAATGGGATGTCCAGGGGTTGTGTAAAACTGGCCCTGCCCCTCACTGAACGAAGCACTCTGGAGAGCTGGCTCCATCTCTCACTGTAGCAGCACTCAAAAAAGCAGGCCCTGTGCTTTGCCCAGCAAGCACAGTGGAGCTGGTCCTGGCAGCCAGAGTGTAGGTGAGTCATGTCTGAGGGAGTGAGTGTGGAATAGCTGACCCTATCACTTGACTCTTGACATGAGATGACACAGGTGCAAAAGTGATGATTTCCTACCCCACCCCTTGCCACCTATAGCTGTCAAGAAAGATGACCACAGGATCATGAGCTCATTAGAGATATCCCTGCCACTTACTAGCTATAGCACTCTTGCCTGGACATAATAGCAGAGTTGATTCTGGTGACAGAGCGGGAGCTGGGGAAGTGGTGGTGGTGGTGGTGGTACAGATATGTAGTAGGAGTTAATTATTAAAAAATTCCAGGGCTGGATTTCTACCCTTCCTTAACCATTTATGTTCCTGGATGAAAACACACACACGTCCTTTATATTTTTAAATATGCCTTAGGTAATATAATAGTTGGGCAACTTCCTACTCTCCATGATGTTAGAATCTACCTTACAACTGATAACCTCATTATTAATATGTGTCATCTGGGCTGATCTTAGCTCTAATTGGGCAGCCCTCTGGGCCATGTTCTCTAGCCCATGGTGGTTCTTCTATCTCCCATTCCACACATTCTTCTTGTATTTTATGGTGGCTTTTTACTCTCTCTCTTTTCCCTCCTTGTGGTCTCCTCTCTAAGCTCATAAAACCCTCAACCCTACCTATCTCTTCCCATCTATTGTCTGTTGGCATCTCTGTTCACTAATCATAATTAACTGGGGGCAGAATCCCTCAGTGTCTTACATATATTTGTACATATTATTTGAATAAAAACTAGTTTTTAGAAACTATACAGAGGCAAAATGACCTATTTATGGCCTTGCTTCTTATTTTTCATTTTTACTGTCTATGAAAGAAAATTAGTACCTATTAAATGCCTTAAGATTTGGTTGAACTTTAAAAAAAAGTCAGACAACAAGCACTACTAGCAAGATATTTTAGCAGAAAACGAAACCATTAGTAAAGCATTGTTGACATTTAAGGCTATGTCACAGATGGGCGATTGGCTTATTATTCTACATTTGTACATTTTGTAGGGAACACATATTGGGGATTAAGAAACCCTCTAAAGAAATTCAAGGCAAAGAAAATATTGACATTTCTTTGGCCATATCAAAATTACTTCCTGAATATTTAGATATGATCTTTGGAGGAATATTTAGATATGATCTTTCTCAATTGAAAATGGTAAGTGGTTGATACAATATTGTTCCAAGAAATTTACCACATGATCATAATTCTTGATTCTGATGCATATATTTATATTGGAAACAGAGTTTTCATCAGAAAGTATGCTAGTAGATCTCATTATTTATATATTCTACTTCTGGTTCTGTCCTGACTGCTTAAAGGATAAACTCATTCAATAGCCTAATCAACCATGACTTACTTTATTATGTGTCAGTCTGATGGATGAACAAGATGAAGTAGAGAAAAGTTACTGCATTTTCCCAAAGGAAAGAACAAACAGATGGCAGATAGGAAGTCAAATCTCTGGGGTGTTTTAACTTTAGCATAACCACTAAAATACAACAATTATTGTCCTTCCAAAGCGACCTCATTTTAAAATATCACCCTTCAATATTTATTTTGAGATACAAGAGAGAATATTCATGGTGTATTCCTCTTATGTTACTCATTCCTTTGATAGTAGAACCTGAAAGTCTTTCTGAGTCCAAATATTTGAATTAAGACATAATTCAAGTTCAGAATCTGTGTAGGTCATTTAATTAATTATTAACTGTGTATGATTCCTCCTGCATGCTACAATCCAGATTGGTCTACACTCACTGAAAAAAACAGCATCTGCATGCATCTTTCTAAAGGAAGCTTTTGCTTTCTTCATATTTCCAGAAGGATTGCACATGTCCTCTTGATTTTTTCATAGCTAATATTAATCACACCCTGGGGCTGCCTATGTACACCAGTCATTTTTCTGTTAGTCTTTCCTGAATGAGGAAGCTAAAGAAACTGACCTCTAACCCATACAGTAAAACATAAACAACTCTATCCCTTACTATTGATATAAGAACTACTACAACATAGTTCTGAAACATTCACAGTGTCTCCAAAATGAATACAACAGTAAAAGAATTGTAATCAACATGGTCAATTTTCTACCTCTTTGACTTTTTCAAGGGCAGTCATGTCCACAAATTGTGGACCACTGAATCTTTGTCAGGTTCAAAATGTGTTTTTCTTCCATGCATTAAGAATAAATCTCTTAACATGGGCTATATGATCAAAAGAATCCTTTCAACCAATGCATAACATTGAGATTATTTTTTTAACAACTAGTTTTCGGTTTATTTCAGATGACTTTCTATATTTGCAGGAGAGTGTAAAGTAGGACCACATTTGTATATGGTTCACCTAGGTCCTCATTAGGTTCATATTTTAGATTATTTCCACTTTTCCTCAACTTAAAAGTTTGTTGAACCCATTAGTTTTACTTGTGGATTTCATTTTCTTCTCCTAGAGTACCACAATGCGTGTGGGTATTCTGGTCAGTATTCTTCTCCTCTTTCTGACAATCTCTTTAACTCAATGAGTTCTCCATGATCTCCTTTGAAGAATGCTGGTCCAGTGCTTCCATTGGTTTGTCTGATGTTTTCTTTTAGTAGTACTGAGATTAAGTATTACTTGGATGGAAATAATTCCGATGATAAAACACTGTACAGTGCACATGTGCTTCACTTCTTGGAATCATTTCTAGGCATTGTATGCTGTTGAATATTATTGAAAGTGGAGTTCCCAAGGGAAATGGATATTTTTGAGCAAAAAAAAAAAAAAAAAAAAAAAGCTCTCATTTATAATATGGTCTTCCATGCCTTTACAGACACTCAACTCTGACTCTAGGAGTAGGATCTGATGACATATTCTATCTTGGAGGTAAACTTTTCAGACTACTCTATTCTAGCAAAATTGGTTATGGTTTAGAATCTACAAGCCTCTTAAAACATCAAATGAGAAACTATAAAGTGAGTATGCATTTGGTCATGTCTACTTTATTTGACTGAAATAGTAACTGACAGCATTCTCCACTATAAACATTGATTTTTCACATTTCTAAGCACGTGACCTTTTTTGGTTGTATTTTAACACTACACCAGTATCTCATTTCTATTTTCTATTTTCTGATCTGTGTTAGTGTTCACTGATACATCTTCCTTGTGAGAGATATTGCTCTGGTCACCCTAATGGAGTTTGTCTATAGCTAGCCTCCTTTCTGTATTTTTTTTTTTTTTGAAAAAATGGAATCATTTATTATGGCAAGAAGTTACAGATTTGTCTTTATTGTCTATCTGGGAAAATAATGAATTTTGTTTCTTCAATGAAATTGCAAAACAGAAAAAAAATGTCATTAAAAGTTTAAAATTTACTATTGGGTAATACAAACTAATTTCAAGGAAATCCTTCACTTATTCTAGGAAATATAAAAGGGGACAAACAAATGTTTTAATAATCTTTCCAAGTCCTGAGTGAAATTTCACTCTGGTCTTTCAGAGAAGACAATGAAATACTCTATTTTGTGTATTTCCTTGGAGACATTTGGATAGGAATGTTTTGCACAGAAGTTAGACTGCTGGAGTTACTATGAGGTTATGTGTACTTACTCATCCATTTCTATGTAATAACCAAAGTTTGCTTTGTTTTACCAATGCTTCAAGAATTTTTGTCTAAAATGGAAACATTTCTTTTAGGCTTCTCTTGGGGATTTTGAACATTTCTCTCCAGTACTATCTCAGTGATTAAAGATAATTGTCAAAATTTAAGGAAAGCATAATAAACACAAATGAAGATGAGTTACAGTTCTATAAAATGACAACAAATAATTCACGAGGGAATTATAAAAGCAGTTCTATGTTAATGTGTGAAAGAACAAAATCCTCAAGAAAAAATGTATGTAATCAAAAGTAATTTTGAAAAAAAACAGACAAATGTTACTGAAAAAAATATAAGCCCCATACCTAATCAAGCCAGCCCAAATTCTAGCAAAGATAGCTTAGACAGTTTCCACCTGTTACTGAGAAACTATTGATAATAGGTAGCTCCTGAGGGAGGAAGAATGATTCTCATTGAAATATGTGATCACAAAGAACTCCCATGATCCAGTAAATGATCCCACACCACATACCTGTGGGCAACACTATCTAGACTTAATTGTCAAAAAGTGAAGAGGACATGGATTTGGAAAAGTAAGCATGTTAGAGAGGGGAAGGAGAAGTCAATATAATTATATTTCATTGTGCATATATATATATATATATATATATATATATATATATATATGATTCTCAGAAATAAAAAATTAAATTTAAGGATAAATTAATGAAAGGACATTTTCATGAGTTAGAAGTCAATATTAAGATGTAAATGTTTTACACTCTACCTATCCAATGAAATTCTGATTAAAATCATGAATAGTTTTGAGGAAATGGGAAACATGATCCTCAAACTCATAAATTACAAACAGTCTATCATAGCCAAAATTATGTCATAAAAGAATGCAAAGGGTTTCTGAATTATACAACTTTCACATTCAGACATATCAGAAAACGCCAATTTATTTTCCATTATTAATAATTTCAGTATATTACTTTCAGTAATATATATAATATGCTCAACTTTATCAATTAAATTCTATATTTCAAGATGGCTTAACAGAATTCTAGCCACTCAAACTTGTTCAAATTTACCTTCAAATCACTTGTGCCTTTTGTCCCTACCCCTGCCTCTCAGAGATGTAGTTGCTGAGATTCTCATTCCAGGAAATCCATGAATATTCAGATATTTGAATCAGAGAGGAGTTTTACTATGTTTTTTTCTTTCTGTTAATGATTTATCATCTCTATATCCAAATCAATCTCACTCTCTATCATCATTACCATCACATTACTATCATTTAGATATAAATATGTAGACATATACATACTCTTATACACACACATGCATATATATGGTTCAAGACCCTCCACATAGAATGGAGTTGCCAGATTTCAATGTTCCTTACATAAAATGCCATGATATTTGCATATCATTTACGTATCTCTTTCCACATGTCGTTATAAAGATCTAGTTTGCACTTAATACTTACTGCAATGCAAAAGCAGTATAGCTTATAAAAATATTGTATTTTTTAGGAAATAAAGACAAGAAGAAAATATCTGTGACCTTTGGTGCAGATAGATTTTTTTAAAACATTTTTATACACAAATATAGTGAAGTTTATGGATATTGAAACCACCAATATGGAGGACCAGCCATATACCCTTAGAGTTCATCTCTTTCTTTGTTTCAATTATAGGAACTTTCTATGCATTTTCTAAGTTTCTTATCTGTCAGTATCTTTGATGAACAAATTGATTTCACATATTTACTAATTAATGAACAGAAAAATCTAAATTAAAGATATTCATGCTTTGAATCATGATTTGTAGTTTAGAAAACACTTCATTCTTATTATGCATGTGATGTACGTGCGTGAGTACATATCTCATGGCACACATGGTACATTGGTTAAAGGAAAACTTTGTGATGTTGCTTTTCTCCTTGCACCTTCACATGGGCTTTGAGATTGAACTCAAAAATATGGGCATGCAAGGCAAGTGCTTTCACTTATTTAGCCATTTCCCCATCACTGAATCACTATTTTCTGTTCCTTTGAAGAAATGCTTTCCTGAATCACAGATGTAAAAATATTCTTGTATGCTTCCATCCATTAGTTCATTGGTTTACTTTTCCTGTCTATAGTGGTAATACATCTGGAGTTGATTTTTATAGTGTGTGTAGAATGGCTCAAAATTGTTTTTCCTCTATCTATCTATCTATCTATCTATCTATCTATCTATCTATCTATCTATCATCTATCTATCTGTCTGTCTATCTATCTAATGAACCTGAAAATTTTGCTGAAAATATCATATTCCCTCATTTTATTACAATAATAATTTTCTCAAAATTCAGATCACAGGAGACTGGAGAGACAATTCTATGGTAGAGAGATTAGCTGCTTTTGCAGAGAACTTGAATTCATTTCCCAGCATCCATGTTGGGTGGCTCACAACTGTGGGAATTCCATCACCAGGAGATCTGATACCCACTTGAGGTCTACCCCAGTACACATGTAAATACATACACACACACACACACACACACACACACACACACACACACACACACACAAATGAAAATAAAATAAATCTTTAAGAGAATAAACAAATAAAATGTCCTTATATGTTTGAGGACTTTATTCCTTCCTGAAATCTATTTATCTGTGTTTTTTATTCCTTTTTTTCGTGCCAGTACCTGAATATTACTAGAAGTCATACTGTGTCCTACTAAAATATGAATTGAATGGAAATGGTGATAATGGTTATTCTTATATAACTTCATTGTCAATAAAATTTATCTGGAAACTTTTAGCATTGATTAGACTCATGCTATAGATTTTTGATTGATTGTCAGATAACAAAAAGGTCTTCATTCCTCTTTAGTTAAGTGACTATCTTGACTAGTTCTCTATTTTATCAAGCTATTTTCTGCACTCCCATCAATTTTTCTGTTCACTTTTTTGTTAGTGTTATGAATTATATGAACTGGTTTAAAATAATAATTTCAGTTTTAAATTTCTATAAAAATTCATTTGGACATACATATTGCCTCACTTCTTCAATTAAATGCTCTAATTTGCCCATTCTTTCCTCAATTTTTGAGCTCATGACTATGGGAAATATTTATTTGTAAGTTTTTAATGAAATATTACTAAGTTTAACTTAAATTTATTATGCCAGTTTAAAATTCTCTATTATCACATTCCCTGATACTAATATAGAAGGTAATTTAAACCAAGGTGATTGTGGCACATGCCTTTAGTCCCAGCTCCTGGGAGGCAGAGGCAGGATGAAGTGTTAGTTTGAGGCCAGCCTGGTCTACAGAGTGAGTTCCAAGACAGCAGGATTAAACAGAGAAACCCTGTCTCCAAACTTGAAACCACCAACCAACCAGATAGACAAAACAACAAACTGCAAAGAAAAAAATCCCAGGGATTTAAAAAGCAATTTAAGGTCTTACAAGATGGCTCATTGGTTAAGAGTACTTAAGATATGCCCCCTGTCTCTCCAAAGTAAATGCTTGTCAGAGGAAAGCATCCCTAATATAGTTGTTTGTTTGTTTTTAGAATTTCTATAGATTATAGTTAATAAAATGTGTCTTCATAGCTGAAATTGCAAACAAGCAAGAAAATCAATGTATTTTAATGATAAGGCATAGACTATACAATGTGGCACAGTTAAAACTAAAGTTTAAAAACAGTAGCTATTCAAAAAGATCAACTTCTTTGCTTTCTATTTTTTTTACCCTGAAACATGAGGAAGAGAACCAAAGCATATTTTTAACAAAACTACAACTTACAACTTTAAGACAAAAACTATTAGAATTAAAATCTTAGTAGACAGAATAAAGATCTGATTAACTCAAGTTTTTTGAAATATGTTCAAAAATACTGCTGAAGTAAGACAGAAAGCAAGTGGAAAGTATTGTCTGTCAGAAAAGAAAAGATCCTGCAACTGAAGACCATCTCTAAACAATGTGAAGAACATGTTAAAATCGATTGTGAGAAAAGCCAAATCTATACAAAGCAAAAACAAAGGGTCTCAGTCCTTTAAAACAGGTAGGTCAAAGGACATTAACAAAATTACTTAGTTGTAATGAATCAAATGAGGACTGTGTATAAGAAGGCAACATTGTCTTTCAGGGAGATTCAGGAGCTAAGCTGCCAAATCAATACCAGCAGGTGTCACTAGAGCAATGCTTAAAGAGTCAACTCTGGGAAGGAGGAAGAGAAATGACTTCCAAGAGAAGGCTGAAATTCACGAAGGAAGCATGGATTATTTGTATGGAACTGTGATTATAAATCAATAAAATAAAGAGATTAAACATAGGAAAGGGCAACACACACATCAACGTTGTCATATGATCCAGGATCAAGAGACACTTTTGTAATGATCCCAGATCATTAAGTTCAGAATATTGGCTAAGTGACTCACTGACTTTGCAGTTTTTAAAATAAATATAGCCATTAAAAACAGTTAACTCAGAGTAAAGGTATACATAAATTGGATATGGTTTATTTCTCAAATGAAAATAGAAAATAGAAAATAGAAAATTCAACATAATCGTTTCTCGGCCTTTTGGCTAAGATCAAGTGTAAAATTCAGCATAAATTGGAAGCATTATGTATAAATTTATAATACACACACACATACACACACACACACACACACACACACACACACACATAAATGTATGTGGTATGAATAAATGAGACACTTAATCATAAATACAAAGTAGAATCGAAGTAAAATAATGGGTAAAATACAGAAACTAGAAAAAAATCATGATAGAAATGAGGGGGCCCTAGATGACTTGGTAACGTTTTCTACTGCCAAGGTCAAACATCTGGATTACATTCCTGGACCCACATGATAGAAGGAGAGAAATGGCTCATAAAAGTTGTCTTGGCCTACCACACATGTGCTGTGCCATGCATGTACTGCGCCATGCATGTACTGCAACACACAAACACACACACACACACACACACACACACTATGAAATTTTTAAAAGCTCTCAAGCAAAACTAATTTTTCTTAAAGTCTGATAAAATTGGTTCTAATACAATGACCACTTTGGGTGTAGTTACTATGTAATGAAATACTACTTATTCTGCCAGGCCAATAGTTTACCTTAAAGTTATAGGTACCTAATAAACTAGCATTAGGACATAATAAAGAACAAGTTTAAATATTCAGAGGAAATACACAGAATTGCTTATTTAATTTGTCAAAAGTGAAAATATGTCATTTTGAAGGTTTTTATACTGTTGTTATTATACATGTAATAAAAAGGAAAACATACATATTTGATCAATAAAATGAGGAAGATTGATTTAATGAACAGAAAAGTGGATGGTATTTGCAAACTTCCATGATTATACATCAACTATTTTATTCCCTCAACAATAACAAGAAATGGACATTATTATTTATGCTATATTACAGATACTTAAACCAAGAAAATATTAACTGGTTGGCCAGAGTTTCTGAGCTTCCTTAAAGATGTAGTTAATTGACAGAGCTGTGGTTTGAAATTAGAGTTCCACATTCTTCAGTTCTAAATGTTGACCAATTTGCATGCCAATCACACACACATGTTTACACACACCTATAGAATACACATTTTTCCTGTCATAGGACAAACATATACATACAAATTCATCAAGCAATACTTAATATATGAAAATGAATGAGCCTCATACAGACATGTTCTTTAACCACAATGAATAATCAAATTAATAACAATAAAATTATTACCTAAAATATCACAAATTTAAGAAATTACATGTAACTTACAAAACAACCAAGAACTTATGTAACTTAAACTTACATAAGAGAAAATTTATTGCAAAAATTAACATGTTACTTATTCTAGTTTTCTTCCCTACTGTTTTGGTCTGTAATAAAACACTGCCTGAAAGCAATGTGTGTGGGGAAAGGACTTGCTTCACTTCCAGAGACACCAGGGTAAACACTTAAGGCAGGAACTTAGAGGTAGAAACTGAATCAGAGGCTGCTGGATTTTACCTGTGGATTCTTTAGGTTGTAGCCTGCTGATGATTCCTGTTCTAGAATGAATATTCTTAATCTAGTGCACGATGTTCTATTTTGTTAAAGCCTATTTTAATGATGGTTCTTAAATGCTTTAACCTCCCTTTTAGTCCATCACCCATCAGAGGTAGTGGGAAAGAAAGGATACTGGTGAAGTAGATCTTTTTAGAACAGTTCTTCAGAGCAGCTCCCATCTGTGCTTCTGAAAATTGGGCATTTTAGTTCACAGGTTTGCAGTGGCAGCTAGATCCACTTGCAAACACTTCACAGACATACCAGCGGTTCAGTTCAGTAGAGTTGGAATAGCAAACAGAAATCAACCGTGGTGCACTACCTAGAAGAGACAGGCAGGCCTCAGCCTCAGCACAAGTCAGTAGGAGGAACGCTAGGAGATGTACTCAGCTGTGCCTCTCTCAGTGAAGCTAAGATCAGTGAAGATGACAGACCAACACATGTTACACATCTAGGTTTATAAGCTAGATAAACTCAGCCTCCATTACTTTTTCTTCATGTTCATTTTATATGCCCTTTATATATCACATATCCTCCAAGTGTCTTGCCTCAGTAGATGTCAGCACTTACGCATGTCTCAGCTGAGATCTCTGAGTCCAATCAGCTGAGTCCATGGAAGGGGCAAGAAACTGCAGCATACAACCAGAAGTTTGTTGCTGTTTTTCTGTCTATGGAGTCCCAAGAAATGGAGCTCAACTACACAATGTAAGTTGGGCATGTGTGTCATTAGTAAAGAATCCTTCATCATATGTCCTTCCACGTGCTTGCTTTAGCAGAACATCCTTTCTCCTGTGTCTGCTTCAGCCAATCATTTCTTCATGAGTCTGCCTTAGCCTTTCACCAGTGTCCACTTATGCTAAACATTTCTTCATGTGTTTGCTCCAGCAAAACACCATCCAAACAACTTTCCAAGGAACCCTTACGTGTTTCCACTTCAACACTGAGACATTTAAATTTCATTTTAAATACCAAGGGTGCCTGCTTTTCTAGCAGACACTGTTTTAACTGCTATGGCATAGACACTGGGATTCGGGAGTTTATACAATTACAAAGGTTATTTCTTTTTCATCTCTGGCATAGCACAGTTGATACACAGAAGAAGTCAGAATAATTAATTGACTGCTGGGTGTAGAGCCTCTGTTGCCAACTTACTTAGAATTGTTGTGTCATAATTTATTATTTATTAATTATTTTGTATTATAATTATTTCATTTCCCTCCTTCCTTTCATTCCTCTAAACCCTACCATGCAACTCCACTTGTGGTTGTCTGAATAAGAATAGTTCCCATAGGCTCATATACTTGAATGCTTGGTCACTAGGGAGTAGAACTGTTTTAAATGATTAGAAGGGTTAAAAAGTGTGGCTTTGTTGGGATAGGGTGGCCTTGTTAGTCTTTGGGGTTGGGCTTTGGGGTTTCAAAAGCTCAGTCCCTGGCAGATACAGTCTCTCCAGTCTCTCTCTCCTCCTTCTCCTCCCCCTCCTCCCCCTCCTCCTCCCCCTCCTCCTCCTCTTCCTTCTGACTCTATTTCTCTCTATATATTTTTCTCTCTCTATTTCTCTCTCTCTATTTCTCTCTCGCTATTTCTCTCTCTCTATTTCTCTCTCTCTATTTCTCTCTCTATTTCTCTCTCTCTATTTCTCTCTCTATTTCTCTCTCTCTATTTCTCTCTCTCTCTCTCTCTCTCTCTCTCTCTCTCTCTCTCTCTCTCTCTCCCTGCTTGTGGATCAGGATGTTATTCTTAGCTACTTCTCCAGGACCATGCCTGCCAGCACGCTGTCACACTCCTTGCCATAATGGACTATGCCTCTTAAACTGTAAGCAAGCCCCCAATTAAATGTTTTCTTTTATAAGAGTGACCTTGGTCATGGTGTCTCTTCACAACAATAGAACATTGACTAAGACAGAAGCTTCTCTTTCATATTTATAGCCTCATTTTCTTTCATTGTTTTTTGTTGTTGTTATTGTTGTTGTTGGTGGTGGTTGTGTGTATGTGTGTTCGTGTGTGTATTTTGTATGTTCTAATAAATACACTTTTATCGTAAAAAGCTTTATGGCTATTGTGTGGTTTGATACAGAAATTAGTTACTGATATCGTAATTGGTAACAAGCATGGCAGTTTTGCCTCTCCTCAATAGTAAATAGAACGTTTGTCTTGCTACGAAATTGATATTAGAGCCTGAATAGATGAAAGACAGCACAGGACAAAAACATTTGGTAAAATACTTGCATGCATATTTGTAAAGCATTTTGACTTATTTTGCTAATAAGGCACAATAAGAAAGAGATGATATTATAATGGCTGAGAAACTTGTATTTATGTATTTAGGGAAACATATATAACAATCAAAGTAAAAATGGCAGTAAATCTTAGAAAGGTCAAATGAGGTACATGAGAGACGTTAAAAGGGAAGTGGATATGTCATTATACTTTAATTTTAAAAAGGAAATTTAAAGTCAGAAAAAAAAGAGATGCCCTACACAGCAAATTTTCCAGTTTGGAAATTTAAAATAAATAAGGATTTAAGTGAATCTAGAAATTGGTGGAATTGAAAATCTCAGATTTCAAACAGGTGAATGATAAAATGCAAAAGAGCTTTGAGCAATAAAAGAACAGCTAATAGTCACATTTAGCTTTAAAAAGTGTGAGTCACTGTTTCAGTAAAGATCATTTTGAAAGAGCTTCCTGTCCTGAGCTTATTGTTGCAGATAACTTCAAGATTGCTGGCAGGCCACAAAGAAGGAGTACCAGTCAGCCTGTGGGGAAGAAGCAAAGAGACAAAGAAAATGGAATCACCATGTCTGGGACATAATGTTGGGAGAGTACTCACTGCTACATGAAACTGATTAGAATCAAATAATACTAAGTCCGTGATGTTTTCTGAGGCAGCAGGATTGCCAAAACCCCTCCATTCTCATCCAAAAGCCCGCAAGTGCTTGGCAAACCTTGAAACAACCTTTGGCCTCGAAATGGGCTGCAATGCCTGGGTAGCTCCCAAGAAGGGCATTTCTCAACAGCCACTTCAAATGGGACCAAGAGTTTAATGGGCAGAAAAGAATCTCCTAGTTGGGAGCCCAAAGCCACAGAGAATGATGCTTGTGGAAGCCTTGCTCCAAGAGCTGAATTAGAGTCTATCAACAAATTTTCTCGCATCTTCTCAGAGGGCTTTACAATGTCCCAGGAAACTTTTAACGTTCCTAATGGTCCAGGATCAGATATGTGTCCCCGCTTTATTTATTTTCTGAATAGATACCCAGAAGATGGACACCATTCCTAGTTAATGGAGAAGACTATGGATTCAACAGTATCTTTAACCTTGTGATAGATAAGATGATTTGGTGAGACTTTGGCTTACTTCCTTGGCATGAATCTGACCTATTGCTGTGTAGTGATCAACAAGCAGATGAACATTATATAACCAGAGCTAGAGATGTACCTCAGGTTTTAGAGTATGTGCCTGGCATTCATGGAGCCCTTGGTTTACTACACAGTACATAATATGATGTGTTGTTGGCTCATGTCTGTTATTCTAATACTCAGGAGGTAGAATTCGGCAAAGCGGCACATCAGGGTCATATTTGATTACAGAATGAGTTCACAATCAGTCTGGTTACATAAGAACATGCGTGTCTCAACAACAGAAGGAAGATTAATACTAAGTACCACCCAAAGCAAAAACAATGTAGTGCATTTTCTAAATACAGTTCCTTTTCAGTTTGAGGATGGAACTAAGCTGTCTTTCTCAACTTTCATTGCAATTGACTGAAAGGACCCAAGGAATATGAGAAGTTATGAATGCTACTTCCAAGTCTAGCCTCTAAATCTTTCAAGTTATCCCTTATACACTCCCTTTTCCATTGTCTGGTATTGGATGCAATGACTCCAAAGAAGGATTCTAAGACTAAAACGTTGGACCATTACATAGAAGAAGCAAAGGTCCTTGAGTGATAACTTACAGCACTCCTTCCTTGTTGACAACTTCCAGAAATGATGATGTGAAAGAATAATGGATCTATACTGAGTCATGACAGTTAGACAGAAAATTGCTTGTTATATAGTTTGAACATACCCTTTGGTAATACTACATGTTAACTTCTCATTCAGCTGCCAACAGGAGACTTGGGGTGATAGAAGATCTGTAAAATGAATCTCTTTCATGTCATCGATTTAGGAGACTGTATCTGAGTTGTGTTAGAGAATCCGAAGTTGACTGTAGAATGAAAGTTGACCTCAGCAAAAGGAAAAAGAAGAGGTTACTATTGCCATTGATTTAGAACCTGAAGGGAAGGTGTATTTTACCTTACCATGGACACAACATTTTTAGGATGAGGAATTACCGATTTATTTTTTGCAGAACTTATATGGGTCAAGTGATGTGCAAAACTAAGTAGTCGTTAGGACCTGTTTAGAAAGTTTTTCTGAAGGAAGAAAAGATCTCAACTCAAAGACTTGTAGTATATCCATGGATGACCAAAGAATGAAAGTAGGTCTCCAGAGAGCTCTCAAAATGGAACTAGATAAGACTAAATTCAAGGAAAGTGCCCAGGAGGGATGTACAACATGGCTCTCTAGGGAATGCAGAAAATCCCAGAGAGTGAGCAAATGAATAAACAAGCAAGTGAGCAAGAGAGAAACAGAGACACAGAAATAATGGATAGGAATTCGTCAGTCTTATGCTTGATATTCAGAGAATAAGAAGTCAGTCAGAAATGAATAAGAAATAACCTATCTTTTTCTCTATAACCTTTAACCAAGTAGTATTTAATAGAGAAACAAGATTATGTAAGGTGTAGTATACTACATAGCTTAGGTGAGGGTCACATTTGATTATAGAATGAATTCACAATCAGTCTGACTACATAAGAACATGTCTCAACAAAAAGGATGATTTTCCACTCTTTTTCTAGTGGAAAATCATTAAAAGATATTACTGATTTAATACAATTTTAATTCTCATTCATATTATAGTATGCCATGACTTGGGTATCTAATTAATCAAATTTTATGCAAGCATAAAGGCTAGTAAGGCTCTGCCTTGATCCATAGATTCAAAGGTCACTGTATAATACTCCATAGGATAATTGCAAGAAAACTGTCCTGGAAACTTCAGTTTTTCTATCTTTAAAGTGAAAGTCAATCTTTAAAGTATCACTATACTAATGTTTTGCAAATTGTATCACCAGAAATATATGTATACAGGTATGTCTATCTCAGTAAAAAGTTTTCATTTTCCTTTTAACATGTCTTATAGAGCGTAAGCCTTGAAAATTCCAGAAAACAAGCAAGTTAGGAAATCATAACATGCTTGCTTTTGCCCCTGTCTTCTGAGAATACATTGATGATTCCACTAGGATCTTCTGATTGAAAGGCATCCTGTTTACATCTTGAGTTTTCATTTTCAGAGTTGAAATCTCAAGTGTTTTCCTGCTCAAAGGGAAAATGCCCAGTAGAGGGAGCCAATCACCGTTAAGAGTATCTTCCTTATACTGGAGAATTTAATCTCTATGGTCTACACCCAAAACTCTGGAGCAGAGTAGATAGCTTCATGAGGGAACTGGGAGCTGGGAAAGTCGATGATTGTTGTTTCCTAACCTGAGCAAATAATCATGATTGGGCACTGTGCTCCTTAGTCTTTATAACACAAAGGTAGCCTTGAAGTTTCTTTCTTTACAGTTATCTTGTGGTGATTTCCCATAAAAACAAATAAAAGGAAACTATGAATAAACTGGGTAGATTAAAATGGTAGAAATAAAAATTTAGTTGACTTCTAGCTTTCTGATTAATTGCTGGATTTGGTAGATATTTTTCTTCCCAAGCTTCTACTCTACTATCTTTGTGATGACTGAGCAGATTTCTAGTTTTCAAGTTTGAAGAAAATAGCACACAAGCAAAGTTAGGTGCATCGCAGCACAGGAGTGTTCCTCAGAAGAAAAATAGGACAGGGGAAGAAAAAGAAAGACCCACCTCTCTATTGTCTTTGACCTGACAGTAGGGCAAATGGTAGTTTTGTAATACACCAAGCATACTGAAGCCCCAGTTCTGCCCCTTCCAGTTACATAAGTTTGGAGTTATCACTAATCCATATTTGCCTATGTAGCTTTTTTCCTTGAAAACAAAGAGTAAGAGAGATAGCTCATTTAAAGTGCTTGTGTTGCAAGTATGAGGAACTCAGTTTGAATCCTAGAACTCACATAAAATATGATGCTGGGTCTAACTGTAGAAAGCTGGGACTTGGGCAGGTGGTCATCTTGTGCCAACAGATCTATCCTAAAAGCATACACACAAGTAACATACAGAGAAAGTTGGTTATATTTAGGTTATGTATGTATATGTCCTCATACATCTATATTGGAGGGAAAAAGGAAAGGAGGGATGCTATAATTATATATATTTTTAAAAGGCTCGGTATGGTGGTTTTCAGATTTTAATCCAAGCTATGGGAAAATAGATACAGCTAGCTCCTTGGGGCTTCTGGGCAGCTAGACTATCTTATTTGATAGTACCAGGTGAATGAGAGAACCTGCTCAAATAAGCCAATGAACAATGTCTGATGATGTCATTTGGTCTTCACATACAGACATGGGCAAACATACTAGCATAATCATACAGAAAGAAAAAAGTAAAATATGTGCTAGCTCTTAAAGGAGATGGCAGGGTGGGTAGCAGCTGACAGAATAGTGACAATTGTCAATGATAATTAATTGCCACATCTGACACTTTCCTAAATGCCCTCAGACTAACACTATAACACACTATTGTAATCACTCCTCTAATCCAGTTCTATCATCTTCATTTGATTGGACACAAAACTGAGAGCTAGCGAGCTGATCAGTGCTCAGGCTTCAAAAATAAATGTCTGACTTTAACAAAATTGTTTTCTTGATCTTGTGTCTCCTCCTTGTTCCTTCAGCTGTGATAGACTACATTACCCCTGCTGACTACCAGACACCCAAAGGACAGACTTTTCAGCTGGGTGCTGTGGCCTCAGCAGTCCCTGTATAAAAGCCAAAAGCTCATGTTCTTATTCCTTTGCTCATCTTGTCTCCTACAGTGTATGCACTAGCCCCAAATACCCACTAGATGGTGATGAAATTCTAGCTTTAATTTGACTTAGCTTTTGCCATGTGAATTTTTTTTTTTAAATTACTTTCTATGTCCACAGACATAAATCTGTACATAAATCCTGGATTGTGGGAATCATTTGTAAAAATTCTTCTAAACTTTCACTGTGAATTCTGGAGTCGTGGGTACCTTGCTTAAACTAGACCTGGCTAAATTCCCTAGCTGATACACTTCTACAGACAAGAGCCTCTCTGCTCAAGGGTGAGCTGGAAATGGTTAACAAGATTTGGGTATATGCGATCCGGCTTACAGAAGCCACCAGCCTGCCTGGCTTCTGCTCCTTGTTCTTTTTTCTTCTTTTTTTTTTTTTTAATTTTATTAATTTCACTTTATAACCCGTCCCAGTCACCCCCTCCCACAATCCTTCCCCATCTCTTGTTTTCTGCTCCTTGTTCTTACAAAGAAGACACTGGATTCAGAGTAGGTCTCAAAGCTGCTGGCAGAGTACAAGACATTCCAGTTGATTTGTTGGTTCCTGATATCAAATATTGTCTGTCATGCATATCTATATATATCCATTTGGTTAAGACATAAAACATAATGATGATGTTAACAGTAATCTCCATATAGACCCTTATATTTTACTAAGTGTGGCCTTTGCTTCATATTCAATATAGTTCAATAACAGAAAGTAGGTTGTGTATTCCATTTTATAGAAGAAAACAGAGCCTCCAGAAACCAAATGAAACCCTTGGAGCCCACAAGTTTCTCATTTAAAATGCCAAAACTTAGAGAAAAGCACACTAGGGTATACACCTGTAATCTCAACTACTGAGAAATCTGCCGTTGGAAGAAGATTGCAAGTCTTAGAACAGACTGGGTAAATCTGTAAGATCCAGTCTCAAAACAAACAACATACAAATAATGTTAGAGCTTCAGTTTCAGCCTTCTGATTACTAGAAGCAAGTCATTGTCGATTTCTACAATGTACTGTAGTCTAAGAGACACATTGGTATTAACACACCTTCTCATTCTATTCCTCCTCCTTTCTCAAAGCTTCTGAATTTCACCTTTCTCCAGATCGAGGAAGGAAAACAAACTCATCTCCTTTTTCTCTCTACCCCTTACTCTTGTGCCCAGCCCAGCAGTAACTGCTGTGGGAGGAAGCAGAGTAGTCACTATGTTTCATGTCCCTACATAATACTCAAGCTGGAAGGGAGAACCATGATTGTCTCATCTAACCATCATTTTTACATCTAAGAAACCCAAGCCAGAAAAGAGTGGAAATATTCCTATAGATGATGTCATGGGGTAGTATGAGGTGACCTACTTTTTTTAAAGTGACCTACACCTTGATGTCATTTAGTTTGGAAACAGTGCCCATTTCAATTGTATTCTCTCTAAAATACCATCTAGGTTTAATTTTTCATCAACAAGGCTACCCCTCCCCATATATACATGCTGACTGTTTTAGCATCTTCCAGTTCTATACTGTGAAATCTCACCAAACTAAAAACCATTATGCTATAACTTTGCTTCATTTCCAGAAATCTTTGGTTTCCTGGACTTATTTGTCTTGTTTGTTTTGAGATAGGGGCTCCTGAAGTCCAGGCCATCTTTGAACTCTATGTATCCCAAATCTTGGTTATCTTACCTCCACATTCCATGTGTTGTAATTACAGACATATACTACCATAGTAGGTATATTCTGTGCAGGAGACGATACCAGAGCCTTATGTGTGCTTGACAAACTCTCTCCAATCTGAACTATCTTCTCATCCCTATTTGTCATCTTCTACTGCAGTAATAGCAATGTGTTATTGTTACATTTCTCCTTGATTCCCCATGAAACAGAATGCCCCACAGGAAAAGAATTAAATCTTAAGCATCTTTGTAACTCTAGAGCCTATCTATTATCTTTAGCAAATGGTGGGTGATGGATAATAAGTTGATACATTGAATCACAGTGTTTAGAATTAGACCTGTGCATCAAGACTTACCTGAAAAGATTCCAAAAATTTAAAGTAGATGACATAGAAAAGCCATATATTGATAAATATTTAGGGTTTAAAAATTTATCCAAGTATATAAAGTCTCCCAAATCTTTCCTAACTCTGCCCCTCAAGACCCCTCCTGTCAGGGAAAGGAAGAGATAAACTGAGGACTCAGCTGTACAACTGTTACTAATTTAGTAGGTATTTATTAAGTACTTTCCAAGTGGTGCTGTATTTGAGAAGAGAACATGGAGGAAGACCCATTGAATGGAAAGATGGCTTTTCTCAGACACAAAGGGCTTCATTATGAAGGTTCACATATGACATGCATAAGAGTTAGGATAAGAAAATCTGCCCAGTCTCCTGGATTCCTGGGCATAGACCTCCATCTCTTTTGGAGGTAAAAGGGAATTTACAGTTTTCTAGTTGGATTTTTGTTTTATAGGGGAAGACATTAAGATACAGAGAGAAGAAATTCCCCAGAGATTGAGTGACAGAGCCAGGGTCAGAAACCAGGTCTTCTGACTTACAGCCCAGTGTTCTTCAGCACATGGCTGGAATAATCCACCACACACCTGGCGACTCTTTGCTTTCAGAATCCAGCCACTACTCAGCTTTCTCTGCATGGCAAGCAGCCAAGAGCCTTGAACTTCTCTGTGTTACCATTCTGCCCTTTGCAGAATGGGATATTAAAATATTCACTTGGGGGATGGGTCATGGGGTTCCATCAAGAAATGTTTGTGATTTGCTCTGAGCTATTTGGGCCAGAGGGACTCCAGAAATGGGAGACCCCAGTGGCCACAGCGGTGGTATCTGAGACTTCTCTGAGGTCTTGACTTTACTCTGCAGAATTAAGGAGATGGTTTAAGTGATAAACTATTCCTCATGAGCTGTATCTGTGTTGAAAGCACAGCATGAGTTCCCTGCACGCTTCCTCTCACACAACCACAGCTATGCACCAATCCTCCTGGGCTCAGAGATGGAACTCTGGTTAAATGCGTGGAATTTATTCTTAGTCCTTTTCTTAATTACGGTTTTATTTTTATTTCTCTGGTGTTCTCTAGAGGAGGGGTTGGAAAGAAAGGAAAAGGAAGGGGGGCAGGGAAATAGATTTCCAAGGGTTTTTTTTTTTCTTTTTCTTTTTTTTCCCCCTCTACTTATTTTTGTTTTGTTTCTGAACTGCCTGCTCCCAGCAAAGTAGAGGGCTTTAACGGATCTTGCAGGGATACAAATCTCATTCCAATGAAGCCAGGGTTCAGAAGACACACGTAATGAATACAATGAAAACAGAACTTGAGGTGAGGGCGTTCATTTTATGACTAATGAATCCCCTAGGCTGATAGACAAAGACTGAAGCTTTTATTCATCATTTAATTTAATAAACAAAGAGAATGGGCCTCAGGGTAAAAGGGCTATTCAGTCATGCTGAGGACATGTCCAGCAAATTGCTATGTAATAACCAACAACATTGCTACTCCTAGCTGTTCACACAGATTTTCATCCTGTGTCTAATCTGGCCCCGAAACTACCACACACTGTCAGTATTCTCTGTGTCAGACAGCATCCTCTCAATGTTTATATCGATATCCTATCTGAGCTGAGTGAGCATAACTAGATGCACATGGTTCGTTTAATGCAAGTAAGTACCAGATTACATAAAAATTAGATGTTTCATTCACAAAATGGAAAGAATAGTCCATTGTTTATCGGTATCTTGTGAACATGAGCTGGGAGAATGGAGGAAAACATCACCATGTAATCTAGGATACATATGAAGCTTCACACACATATGAAACTTCACACACACACAAGCACACACACACACACACACACACACACACACACACACACACACACACATCCTTTTCTCTTGGACTCAGATGTTAGCAGATAAAGGATCTGTCTCATCAAGCATATTATGGTGCATGTACATAGTCCTTGGGAAATCAGCTGTAAGGGACTCTCTTATAGGTTTCCACTAACCACTTATGTTCTTGCCCTTGTTGCTTTCTGGAACTTTTAAATACTTTGACAAAAAGCTATAGTCAACTTGAGCCACTAACTAGACTTGCCATGTCAGACCCATGGATAAAATGTATACCTATGATCTGTTTTGCAGCTCCACAGAAATTGAGATACTTCCATTACCTTTGTGGGAATAACCTAGTGAGCTCAAAGCACTTTACGTAATACCTGGGGTACTGTGGTTAATATGGTTGCTGGTTCTGAGTTGGCAGGGTGATGCTTTGGACCATGGGATTCAAGGAGCATAAAGCCGGGATGAGCTGTGGGAGTCCCTGCTTTCCTCTGACTTGCTGTTCTTTCACCTCTGTCCCTGAGTAGTCTTGAATGCACCTTCTGGCCAAGCTCAAGTGTCACCTTTTCCAGGAAGCCTACTCAGGTTTGCATCTTTTCCTCTTCTCCCTTCAGGAATGGCTGTCATTCATTGGAACACTGCATCATCCTCTTCTATGTCAGGGAGCAATATTTACTATTGCCATTACTATTTAATTTCTTCAAGGGTGAATATAAGCCCTTTGTACTTGGTTTTACCCTTTAGTATGAATTCATTTATTTAATGTTCATAAATATAAATTAATTGGCAAAGAAGTCGTCATGTGCAATTGAAGTGTCTTTGCATAGTGATTCATCATGGCTATGTGGAATTCTTTGTGCAAGAAATCTCATAAGTAGTGAGAGGTTATGAACCTTGAATGGGGTATCCAATAAGATGTTTTAGATAGTGGTTCTGAAATCACTTGATTCTGCCATTCTTAACGAAGTGAGATCACTGATTTCATTCAGAATCTGTTCAATTCTTAAGTGGCATAGGAATCTACTATGAAAACAGAGGGGAGGTTTTATCAGACTCTGAATTAGTTATAAAATTTGTCAAAGTAATGCAATGTCAAATGGTTTTAGAGAAGAAACTTCACAAAAACCAGCTATATCTCAAATGTCCAGCAAATAAACATATACAGATTTGTACTACACAGGCCATTAATTGCTTTCACAAAGTCAGTGTGCTTACATGAACCCTACTTGAACTAGCTGTTTGCTGGTGCAGTCACTACCGAGAGAAAGATTTCTTAAAGGCTTTGGGTTGCTCCCACTTCTTGTCAAAGAATGATCCAAATTTTATGTCTGTTTATTACTTTGTAGCCCAGCTGGACCCCAGAAGGATGGAGTTGTTGCGACCATGGAAAAACACAACTGCACACAGATACCGAAATGAAGCCAGTGATGTCCTGGAGGCCTAGATAAACATTTAGTCTCATAAATAAATACATTATCAGACCACACAAAATATTTCTTACCCAGACTCCTCCTCAGAAGTCATCTTCCAAGTAGCATTTCAACCTTTTTCATGTTCAAAGAATCAAGACAGTTATTGATCATGTGCTAGCTAACCAACCCTAACTATATGTTTCAAGGAGATATAGTGACATGGTTTCTTGCAGACATTGATGTAGAATTTGAACACATATATTTAAAGTAGTCAACAACATCCCAGGTTGAATATCAACTTGCAACACACTAGACAACAGATTGTAATGTAAGAATTTTCCATTTCATTTCTGGAAACCATATATTCATTTTTCCTTTCATAAACAAACATCTAAACACTTCTCGTGGGTCAGTCACTATCCTAGGCACTGACAATAGCTTGAAAAACTTGCTTCATTTGTAAATCAATTAACTTACTGATATAAGAGTTACTGACTATTTAGGTTTGCTATTGTTCAGGATTCTGAGAAAGGGAGACGATACAGTTTCTTTCCTCAGTGGGGAACAGGCTTCATATCACTACACTGATGTGTACAATGCCGGAGAGAGGGGTGTATTCATTGATCTCTAACATCTTGTCTGCCAAGAATAAACTAATTAAGAGACTTCAGAATTTTGTGGTTCATTTGCTAAGTGTCAGGTCAAGTAAGTTAATGCTGATTTGTAAAAATAGAATAAAGCATTGTATGTCAAATTGCACGTTTTGGAAAAAATACTGAGACCTTCAAAACATACTACTTGCCATGAATATATGTAAGAATAGAGGTTGTGGGGGGCTATGGCTCAGTGGTTAGAATATTTGCAACACAAGTGTGAAGACTAGAGTTCAGATTCTGAGGATCTATTCTGGGTAGGCATAGCAACCCATTTGTAATTCTAGCCTAGGATGGCAGGGACAGGGCAGGTCCTGCTACAAGTTAGATACACTAACTTTATTGCAAGATCTGCATTGGCTTGGGGAACCCTGCCTCAATGGGCAAGGAGAAAGATCAATAGAAGATGATTTGGGAATATGAATTTGCATCTCCCACATACACATGCACCCATGTGCACATATGGCATTACATGTGCTCCTTGAAAGCAGAAGTCACAAGAGAACAATTAACATGTGGTAATGCATTTGTAAAACAGTTTTCTGACTTTATGTCAGCTTACATGTCATGCATATTATCTCTATGTGTTGACCATGAGCACCAACTCAGACTCAAAATTGCATATATGTTTACTAGATGATTTAAAGCTTAATTTTGAGATATCTCTTTATCAAACAATACTTTTGATGAAGCAAATCCTCAAACACATGCTGCACAGCATACAGTGAGATGGTGAACAGCAACTCAGTTCATCCCTACAGAATGAGTAAATGGGACATGGATAAACTTTAGCTTTGAAAGTACAGGCCTTTCAGCACTATCTTCTATCACAGAGCCTAATAGATTTCCTCCTAGAAAATGGGGCATGATGACAATTTGAGACATAGAGAAGGATTGAGAGGAAGGGAAAAAATGGGAGATTAAGGAATGGTATAGAATGAGAGGAAGAAACAACAGGGATTAAGTAGACCTACATTTGGTCAGTAGATCTATGTTTGATCTTAGAATCATCCTGTCCTTTTGAAGAACAAATGCTTCAACTCTGAGCTTATTTTGGTTGCTAAGAGAATAAAGAATATTACTATATGGTTAGTATTTATTATGGTGCATCTATTATAACAAGCACTTTAAATCCTTCTTATGTTTTTATGATACAAAATTGAGATAACTCAAAAGCCAAACACAGAGCTAAGAAAAGGTGTTACAATGTGGCACATGCAA
The DNA here is from genome assembly GCA_021653895.1 of Mastomys natalensis. Classification (NCBI taxonomy): domain Eukaryota; kingdom Metazoa; phylum Chordata; class Mammalia; order Rodentia; family Muridae; genus Mastomys; species Mastomys natalensis. The sequence continues at coordinate 45,534 of JAJTUV010000749.1, forward strand.
AGGGACAAGAGAGAAATAAAATTTGTAAAGCAATATAGCACCAGATCTTAAGTGAGTGAAATGCCAATTTAAGGGATTAAGGTCTATCCTGTTATTACTTTAAACAGACAGGTATTCAATTGTTTGCTGTAGAATAGACTAGAGCAGGCAAGGGACTGCAAAGGAGAGAGGCTGAGGAGCTATTCTTAAGGAAGAGTCATGAAGTCCCCCTCACTATTCTTGTAACTTGTCTGTAACAACAGCTAATATCAAATGTGCCTGGTGTCCAACTGTGTAAACCAGAGCCACTCTTAACCCAAGACACACATCTTTACCCACTGTATGATTGGAAAAACACACACACACACACACACACACACACACACACACACACACACATTTATGATAGATTAGGTTTTTGGACTCAGGCCATACCATAGAGGTTTTCTAATCTATTTTGAGTTCTAATGATTACAGCATTTGAAAAATGTACAGCAAATTGCACATTAATCAAGGTAAATCAAGGTGATGTCATAGATGCTAAATTATGTCTTTGCAGTAAGACTATTGTGAAACTGGAGCAAAGGCTGTTGTCAGTGTTTCCACTAGACATCTGCTGCTTTCTCCAGAGATTGGGGCTAATCTCAAAAAGTACTTGATGGTTCATCCCAGGTCTAGATTCCCCAGACCTTCTCTCCAATCCTCAGGAAAAGGAATTTTAAAAAGTTCAAGGCTGCTTTCTCAGCCTCATACTAAAATCTAGTGAGAAGGAGACCATGTCACAGAGGGTAGAATCAAAGGGCAGACAAAATAAAAGCATGTGCTATTATGAAGTTAAGAGGATCCTGACACAAAATGTTCTCTGGGTAATGATGGAATAAAAGGATAAGAGGAAAACTTGCCTATTATAGAGATCATGGTATTAGAAGGTATAGGGAACATTTAAAATGATGGAAAAGACCTCTAAAGAATAGAGGTAGAAAAGAAATTGCCCAAGAATAGACACTTAGTTAATTCCAGAGGCAACATTAAAAGCTAAATGTCTGGACTGCTCTCATACAGAGAACTTTCTACATGACGGAATGTATTGGCATCTTAATTTTTTCTGCTACTTTCTCCTTCTTTCTCACCACATTCATAATATTTATAAGTAACCCAGTGCTAGAGTCATAGAGTTAGTAGTCATTAAACACTTAATCTTATTATAACTGTTTAAAGTTGTTTTAGTTTTAGAGTTAAAGTTTTAGAGTTTTAGTCTGAGTTTCTAAATGAGAAAGTGGACTCAAAGAGGTGAAGTAAATTGATAAATTGACAAGGAAAGTCTAAAAAAGAATAGCTACAACAGAGATTCAATCCTGGGAATGACAAATTATTATGTTTGTACACTTAGTCATCCTGTGAGATACCATTGTCTGTTTTCCAATTATCTATCTATCTATCTATCTATCTATCTATCTATCTATCTATCTATCTATCTATCTGCACACACACACACACACACACACACACACACACACACACACACTTCCTAGTGACTCTGAAGGACATAGATGGTTACTTTTGGTAGTTAAAGTAAAAGTGCATCCCTTATCAAAGATCATGGAGCTGAGTTTCAGAGGTCTGATAAAACCCCACAAATCTTCCCAAGAGTCAACTGTGTTGAATATGACAATAGAGTTAAATGAGAAAAGGAAATCCTAGCTTTTCCTGGGAAAATAATCAAGTTCATTTTCCTCTCTGGCTCCCAGTTATCCCACTTGATCAGGAAGATATGGAGGCTTCCACCATGTGCTCCTCTTTTATGTGGAGTTCAACAGAACAACAGTGATAAGAGAAAAAACAAAACAAAAAAAAAAGCAAAGGGAGAAAAGTCCAAGAAGACAAGACACGTGCAGAGTTTCTAGGACCACTAAAGATGACTGAAATATAAGTCTAAGGATAGAAAAATGGGGATCAGAAAACTTAAGTTCAGGTCAGTTTGGGAAGATCATCTATGAACTGGGTGGTACCCCATCAGGCCCAGATCAAAAGCTGAACAGTGATGCAATCTGCTGTTTGTATACAGATGTTGGCCTCCAAATCCCCAAATGGGAACATCTGCCTGGACATCCACTCAACAAATAAGCAGGCAATTAGGTAGCAGATGCAGCTGTGCCAAGAACATGGGACCACCAGCAGCGGGGACACTACAGGAGGGAGAGAGAACTGTCCTTGGAAAGATACTCTCACGATCATGCAAGAGTCAGATGGTCTAAGGAAGCAGAAAGGGAAGAGAATTAGGAACAGAAGACAGGAGAATCCATTGGCTCCTATTCTTTGGGATCTGGCTTCATCATCCTCAGTCTTGCTCTCATAATCACATGGGGATGTTAAACATCCTGTTTCACTGGCTATTTCAAGTCTCTGGACAATGAAAACTTAGAATTATTGTCTTTTTAAAGGTTATTTAGATAAGTGAAATGTATACCCAATGTTGATGGACATTGGTCTGGAATTACCTCAGATTATCTGCTAGTTTGGGGGACACGGGGATGGGGTCATCTTATGTTTCTCATTGGAATAATCCCAAATATGGATTTTAAAAAATCCTCATGTCAGTGATGTAAGTTTCCAGTAAGTCCATCTATTTACTAAAGAAGATGCTAACTACTCTCATCACTTCTGCTGGTTGACCTTAGACAATCTGAATCTCTTTTTGGGTCTGTCACTCATGGGGAATGATTGAGAAGTGAAATATGATTCTGTATAAAAAAAAATGACTATGTCATAAGAGATTCTCAAATGTGTTAACTGAAATTATGCTTCATAAAAGAAAGAGAGAAGTAAGGTTGGGCCGAAGGAAGAAAGGAAAGAAAAAGAGAGGAAAGATTAAAAAAAGACAAGTTTAGGTGAATTAGCATGAGCTTTACCCTTCATTTTTATCTCTTTGTTAGATATAATACCCAATATAACACAAATCTTGACAATATGCTCAAATTTTCAAAATCTGTTTCTAATTTCTGCACTATAATTAAGATTTTCATCTTTTATTACTCGATGCTTTGCAGCATCTAACAGATGACTTCCATAGTTCTAGATTTCTGAACTTGGTCTGGTCTATATATGACACATAGAAGAATTCATTGGTTGCCTCATCTCAGCTGAAAATTTTCAAGAAATTGCTGCTGTATGGGCATTGGGGATGGTCTTTTGAGAGGAGGTCTTTGTGACCCTCTGTTTATGGTGACATCTTCATAATCAACTCTGAGTACTGATGCAGCTATCTAATCCTTCTCTCACCTTAACCAAGTTCACACCTTAGTGCTAAGGATCTGCCGGCACCTTCCTTAGCATGCATTGCACTGAGCTGGTTTGTCTATCAGACACCATTCCTACATTAGTTTATTCTTCCCTGAATACAGATAAGTTTTGGTAAGGTCTTGTTGTATACCCCCATGTAGCTATTTGCTTGCAAATTTCTGGCTTCAGCCTCCTGATTGCTGACATTGCATGTATGCCACCATGCTTGGCATTTCTGAATGTATTGCTGACCTTCACCTTTCACCCAGATGTTATCTTTTGATTCCTTATAGCTCAAGTCATTAACTACCTTCTTTCGGGAGTCTTTCCGAAATCATTATATTGAATTACCTAAATTGGGATACATTTCACACATTTCAATTTCTATTCTTTAACATTTGTTATGTTATTGGAACTGCCTACACACACACACACTCATACACCCAAGGGTGCTTAATTATCTACATGATTTAGCCAAGGAAATGTGGGGACTCTGTTGAAAGTTTTGTTTCTAAGGAAGAAGTGACTTTTTTCTCTCACTTTTTTTCTCCTTACTTGCCCAAATTAGAAGACAAAAAAGAAAAAAAGAGAATGTGTGCTCAAGTGCTACTACTCAGTCAGCTCATGGCAATAGTCAAGGTCCTGAAGATAGTCCTCTAGGAGACTTTTACAGACATAAGTAGATTTTTGCAGTAGATCTCAGCATATTTCTTAACTCCAAACCAAACTGGCTCTTAGTAATGCCTTTGTGATCCTGACCACATCCTCCTCTTTCAATGCCAAAAACAAGAGGTCAGAGATAAACCATAGATCCCCCTTCAAGACTTCAGGGAAGGTGACTTGCCTTCTGGGATAGTGCCATATTTATGGAAGGCTCCTTCAATTCCCTTGAGACCTAGGCTAGACTGTGTATTTCTAGGCTTGTAAAAATGGACTGTCAACAGAAATCAGGAAATATTAATGAGGCTGGCAAGAGATTCCCCACCAAAGGGGAAAGATTACAGAAATTGCTGAGAAAACACTCCAGAGGGTAATATTTCTGAAGACTTTGTTCTCAACATTTCATGATTTTGGTACAGTGTTATTGCTGGTTCCCTACAACTGTACTAAAAATTCTTAGTGTCTGTATTTGTGGTCACAGAATTAAGCACAATTTGATCTGGAAGAGATGCTACCAATACTCTGAGACACTACTAGTCTCTTAATGATATTCTCTTAAAGGAAGAGTTTGATGTTCTAGATGTTCAACAGTCAGTTTCCTCTTACTAACTAGAGTCCCAGTTTTCCTGACGGACTTGTGATAGCTATATTATTGGAAAGTTCCATAAGACCAAATCTTAAGTATTCATTGACCAAAATATTTTATGCTTGAACACAAATAGAATCAGTAGATTATGGAGTCGCACATTCTAGTGAGACTGCTAACATGTCCACTAGGAGTTAGACTTCAGAAAGAGTCTCTTGGGTTTGCCTGGTCTGATTAAAAGAGTCCTTTAAAAAAGATAGAATGTCAAAACATATTCTTTTTGATTTCTGTGTACAAATGTTAAACATAGACAGTTTAGAGGAAGGAGGAGTTATTTTGGCTTATAATTTTACAGTCTTAGCTCATCATAGTAGGGAAAACTCTTCATCATGGAAGAGTTCAGTGGTGGGGACATGAAGGTCAGAATGAGGGACAGGAAGAATTTTTTAAGGCCTGACTTTGGTTGCATATAGGTTTCCAGTGGTAGGTTTCACACTTTAAGACTCATACAATACCAAAGACAGTACCACTAGTTCAGTGAGCAAGCATTCAAACCATGAGCCTTCAGGAGGCATTTCAGATCAAACTGTAACAGGACACTGTTCCGGCCTGGAAATGAAGAAGCTGCTGTATTCCCACAGAAGAGAGAACAGGGCCAGGACCTGAGGGTAGGCTCCGGAACTCACAAAGAACTGAATCCTGCCAATAACTGCAGGAATTTGGAGGAGGATTCAGAGCCTCAGGTGAAAGCAGAGTCTTTGTTGGCATTTCGATTTTAACTTTGTAAGATACTTGAGCAAAGATTTCTATGCCTGGACATCTGAGCTTTATAACTTTACTATGCTAAGATGGGTAGTTTTTAAGAAACCAAGACTTAAAAATTGTTATGTATTACTATTACTATTACTATTACTATTACTATTACTATTACTATTACTATTATTACTATTATTATTATCAGTAGTAGTAATATAGCAATAGTATATGTACATATGTGCTAATGAGGGAACCACACATGTGTGAATATCAGAGAACAACTTTGTGGAACAGCTCTCTTCTTTTATGTTTACATGGGTTATAGGATTTAAACTCAAATTGTTGGGATTGTGCAACAGGTATCTTTTATCAGTTGAGGCATCTACCCAACCCAGAATTAAGGCTTTAGTAAGTTTCTCATACATTAATAAGAGATGTGCACAGACTCTTTTCTTTCACTATGTATTATTTACCATCATCTCTAGGAAGTAGGTGAATACTGGTCAGGGTAAGGCCTGTTCTGTACCTACCAGACTGGGATAAATAAGATTAGAGCTCACACACAATCCAGTGTTCACCAGTGAGAGTCTGGTTTCAGGCTCATATTGAATTTATTTAGAGAAGAAAGTGCTGTCTTTTTACTGAAATTGACGTTAAGGGCATTTAACTTTAGAGTGCGTGTCAACCATACTGCCACCATGTGCAGTTTGGGAATGAAGCCAACGTGGAAAAGAACAGACTTGAGCAATAAAAAAGAAAAACAAAAAGGAAACAGACTCTTTATTTCAGACATATTTTGAGTCCTAGATCAGCCAGAGACTAGAGAAGAGATTGCGTGTAGAGATTTTAGTTACTTAAAACTGTGAGTACCATGACATATTAAGGACACTTTAGACCATGTTTCTGTTTCATACAATAGGAAAAGCTAGATCTCATAGATGGGACAATTTGGGTCAGAGATGGAATATATTGACCAATCACATGGCTAATGTATTGGAAATATGACTGACACAGAGCCAGTTCACTTAATACCCAGTCAAAATTAAATAATGTATTCTTTCTGGGCTGTAACCACCCTGGGATCCATAAAAATATAACTTCTCATGAAGAAAACACAATGATAACAAAGGCAGTTACAGTAACAATGACTATTATTTAATAAGTTGATGATGCCATGAAGTTTATCTTTACTTTTTATATTCTTATAAATCTTGTGATCTTTGTCTTTTTTTTTTTAATTTTTATTGGATATTTTATTTACATTTCAGATGTAATCCCCTTTCCCCCCACCCAGGAACCCCTTTTCCCATCCCCCCTCCTCTTGCTTCTATAAGGATATGCCCCTACCCACCTTCCCACTCTCACCTCCCCACCCATGATTTCCCCCACACTGGGGCATCCAGCCTTCACTAGACCAAGGACTTCCTCACTCACCTATGGCTGACACTGTCATCCTCCCCTACATATACAGCTGGAACCATGGGCCCCTCCCTATGTGCTCCCAGGCTGGTGGTTTAGACCCTGAGAGCTCTGGTTGCTTGGTATTGTTGCTCTCCTCATGGGGCCTCAAACCCTTTCAGCTCCTTCAGTCTTCTCTCTCACTCCTCCATTGGGAACCCCATGATCAGCTCAATGGTTAGCTGTGAGCATCCACCTCTGTATATTTCAGGCTCTCACAGACATCTAAAGAGACAGCTATATCAGGCTCCTGTCAGCATGCAGTTCCTGGCATCCACATCAGTGTCTACCTTTGGGGAATGCACATGGGATGGCTACCCAGGTGGAACAGTCTCTGGATGGACCCTTCTTCAGTTTCTGTCCCACGCTTTGTCTTCATATTTACTTCCATGAGTATTTTGTTACCAGTCAGAATGGCCAAGATCAAAAACTCAGGTGATAGCAGATGATGGTGAGGATGTGGAGAAAGAGGAACACTCCTCCATTGTTGGTGGGATTGCAAGCTGGTACAACCACTCTGGAAATCAGTCTGGCGGTTCCTCAGAAAATTGGACATAGCATTACCTGAGGACCCAGCTATACCACTCCTGGGCATATACCCAGAAGATGCTCCAACATATAACAAGGACACATGTTCCACTATGTTCATAGCAGCCTTATTTATAATAGCCAGAAGCTGAAAAGAGCCCCGATGTCCTTCAACAGAGGAATGGATACAGAAAATGTTGTACATTTACACAATGGAGTACTACTCAGATACTAAAAACAATGAATTCATGAAATTCTTAGGCAAATAAATGGAACTAGAAAATATCACCCTGAGTGAGGTAACCCAATCACAAAAGATCACACATGGTATGTACTCACTGATAATTGGATATTATCCCAAAAGCTAGCAATATCCAAGATACAACTCACAGACCACGTGAAGCTCATGAGCAAGGAAGACCAAAGTGTGGGTGCTTTGATCCTTTTTAGAAGGGGTAACAAAATACTCATGGGAGTAAATATGGAGATCTTTGTGTCTTCTAATGATGATAAGAGTGATGCTAAGAAATATGTTTTACTGTCTCAAGCAAGATGATATTGCTAGCTAATGAAAGAGCCAGAATTTAATCGTTATCTGTCTGGCTCTGAAGTCTGTTCTCTTAACTAGCATATTAATTGTTGCTAAGATAATACTGAAACAAAACAAACAGAGGCTTTCTTACTGCTTCAAATTTGTTTTAAGTACACGCATATAGGAATTCCTTTCTTTCTTTTTAAAATTTGGATCCACAAAGACTGGTGTATACTTAGCCAGTCATCAATTGAATATTTAAAGAGAGCTCTGCTTGAGGAGATATCTGCTCCATAACACTGCAACATTGAATCACATATTTCTCCTCATTTCTGTGATGTAATATACATAATTAGGAAGTGGGAAAAATAACCTTTGAGAGTTTTGCTTTAAAGATGCAATTCTCTTCTATACTGTCTCCCATGTGATCTTGAGAAGATCATATCCTCTCTTTCTCACATGGTCTTTAGTTCTGCTCTAGATGAAGGAATTTTCATTAAATTTGAAGCATACCTTCTAAAAACTCTTATCTATTCAGGAGAACATTCTGGAACTCCAATATTCCAACTGATTCTTTGGCTATCCAACATATTCTTCCATCTGATGCTTTTGTGTTGTCCCAAGACTTCTACGAAATTTTAGGGCATTGAAATATGATGGTACTAAAAGTATGAAATGTGACAGAGTGAACTGATGATACTCCTTTCTGTTAGACTGAAGACAGCATTGCATTTGACAGCTAGAGTGTTTGATAACAATGTAGCCCATTTAAAGGAATACAGCATCAGAAAGTTTGAATAACTTAAACAAGGAACATTCTGTAATCATTTTCTATCAAAACTCCTACATCATGGACCCTGTCATAACTTCTCATGTTTTAATTTTCTGCTATCTTATCAATAACCTGAATATTTTATGAACTAAGACATGAAACAAAACAAAAATACTTACTCTGTTGGTTTTACAGAGAAAAAGAGTGTATAAAAGACCAATGATAGTTGGTTCTACTTAAACCAGGTGGTCTCTTTTCACTTCCATCTTTCATTTAAATGGCAACAGTAAGTGCCTCTTAAAAGACACTCAATGAAGTCTAATTTTTAGATTGAGTTTACGTTTGCAGAAAAAAAACATGAGAATTCAATACAAATAGTTCCCATATTCCCTGCATCCATTTCTCCTCACATTTATTACAGCCATTAATTTAGCACACACTCAGCTTGTTGCAATTGTTGAGCTGATGTGGATGCATCATTATTAGCTACAGTGTATTGATTCTTCAGATTCCCTTCATTCTTTACCAAGTATCTTTTTTTTTTTTTTTTTTTTTTAAGATTCTCATGATGGAACACATTATTTAAATGGCATACATTTATATCACCTTTTTTTTGGCTGTGATAATTTGTCAATTTTAATAATATTCACAGCTTTGATAATCACTGCTAATGTAGTTTGCAAAATGTCTCTGAATTGGGACTAAGCTGGTAAAAGTAATTAATTCTCATGATTAAACCTTGTTTACTTTCTTGGGAGTTGGGATAAACAAATTATCATGGAGCAATCTTATAAATAAGTGTCACACATTGTAGGTTCCTGTTGTCTGGCTAAAGGACAATGAAAAATTTTAAGCCTATATTTTATTTTCTCTAAATTTACTTTCTCCAATTAGAGGATCGGTCTGAGTACTACTTTTCATTTATTTACCCTAGATGGCAACTAGTCATCATCAATTTCAGCACGATTCTGTGCCAATCTGATGTCTGGGAAAAAGTTCTATTAAATATGAAAATGTTTTTTTTTGACAGTTGCCTATGTTGTTTTATTTGTTGTTAGTGAATCAATACAAGAGGCTACACATTGAGTTTGCTAAAGAACTAGTGGTTTTAAGGTGGGTCTTATTATTGTGCAGCGTTTGTCTTACAGCATCAAGATTATTTGATTAATGTTATATTTTCCAGATCTATTCATGTTTTGTGCATTGAACAATATAAATATTTTTAGAATGGAACTAACTCTTCCCAGTGTGTGTATGTGTGTATGTGTGTGTATTTATCTTTTGATAGCTGATTAATGCTTGATTATTGTGAATAATGCTGGCATCATTATCACTAGTGATATAGTTTTATTTATACAAAATATATCTTAGATGTTATTTGTTATGTGTTATATATTATGTTGTATATTATATATTGACCCTATTCCTTTTGCATATATAACCAGTAGCTGGATGGTAGTGTAATTTTATTCTCAGTTTTGTGAGAAAAATGTAAATATAGTTTTACATAATGGTGATAAAAGCCAAACTCATAAAAGAAGGGTAGAATATTGGTTCCAGAGGTTTACAGTTGTAGAAACCTAAAAAATATTGATTAAAAACAACAAACCATAAGTTACACAGTGAATATGCTCTGGAAATATCAGATTTCTTCTATGGTAACTATAGTTACATGTCAACTGTAGTTAATTATTTCCAAGGGTATTGTGGATTAGAATTTGTTAAGTGAGCACATCTCCACTTTACTAGAAAACCGAGACAATGGTGGAGCTGCTAATTAATCTGAACTCTAGTTATTTCACATTGTATAAGAATATCAGAAGACCACATTAATTATCAGAATAAAGGTGTACAAAATGCTTATTCAGCTGTATCACCAAAAACCCCTGGAAGGAGAGGGATTCTAAAAGTTGTAGATTGTAGTACAAGGTTTTATTTTCTGCAAGAATAAGAAATGAAGAGAAATGAAGAGAATTTCCCATCTACATTTCTGGGACAATGGACACACTCCTTATACTATTTTTAGTATTTTACATGGAAAGATTCATTTTGAAAATAAGCAGATGTTTAAAATTTCCTTTCAAAAACAAAAATCAAACCTCGATTGATCCATAAATAACAGTTTTGAATGATTGATGAATGAATGAAGGGATGAATGAATAAAAGTTGACTAAATTCACAGATTGCTACAACATCGTGAAATGGAAAAGTGTGGAGTGAGTTCAAATTCCTACAGGTCTAGGCTTGCTCAATCCTCCACTGCTTACAGACTCATGGTTTTTCATAGTCATCTTTGTTGTCATTGTCGTCTTCATCATCATCATCAACAGCACTATTACCTAATCAATAAAGAAACAGTGTCTCAGATAGGTAAATTCACCAAGGAGGCTTAGATTTGGAATTCTGTTCTTATGATTATTAAAACTATGCAATAAGCACTAATAGATATGCATACAGCTCTTCTGCTAATGGGAGGTTTTTTTGGTTTTTGTTTTTGTTTTTTTTTTTGTTACATATGCAGTGTTCTGTTTGGAAAGAGTGTTGAGTTTGGCACAGAAATGGTGACTTTTAACAAGTTAATATTCTATAGCCTGAAATAGACCAGGTACTTTCTATATAAAAACTGGAGACTGAGATAAAGTAAAAAGTTCCAAAAACTGGAGATCACTTCGCTCATCTAAAAGGACTCATTACAGCCACCTGTAGAAAGTACTCTGGATTGTTTTTTACTCTTTTATCCCTTTGCTTCTTTAGGGGAAAGGAAGTCATAATTGCAAATATTTGTACAGAAAACTTTTCCCTAGAAATTAAAAACAAATTTCCAGACTTTGTTAACCTACTCAGTTACTTCTTTGGGGTCCTTACAAATTATTGCTAAAAAAAATAGGAGTTTGTTCCCCAGGCTGTTGGGCAGAACAATTTTTTTTTCTTAAATGTATCTCATATCCAAGACATGGGCATGAATTGAGACAGCATCAAGTGTTAGGTCACTTGTTTATTTTAACACAGGGAGACCATCATCAGCTGGAAATATTAAGTGTTGAGAATTGACCCTAACATGGTGAAATCCCCATTTAGTAGTTTAGGCTACTCCTTTAGCTACAAGAACATTCAACAGAATGGAAGGAGGGGAAATCTTATCCATAAGATACTTGCTAGATGGAAATAAGGCTAAAATTCTGTAGATAATACAAGAATACAATTTAGTGCTTTTGTTATTCAGTGCTGGAGTGAGAATAGAAACTTGCTCTTAATGCCCTGTTCTTAGTTGGTGAGGTAGGAATGTACTGAAGAAGAAAGATAAAGTGAGAGAAACAGGGGTGGATAGAATGGATGCCCTGTTCATACTTGGAAGTGTATCTATCCGCATCCATCTGCTAACAGAGCTCTGTACTTCCTGGTGGACCAGAGGCTTTAATCTACTCAGAGAGTGCTGAAACTGGCTCCATTTTCTACGTTATTGCATTTGCAGTGCATATACAGCAAAGCATGTCTTCATTAACTTCGCATGACATTCAGAATAGCTTGAGATAAATAGGCATTCAATCATAAAGGACAAAAACAGCCACCCACCCTCCCAACACCCATCCGAGGGTCCCCTTGGGCATGTATTAATTACGGAAGATAAATGTAGGTCCTGCATTCTCAGCAGGAGCCTTTAAATTGTGAGAGGATTGTGCTCCATCTTGCAAAATGGTAAGTCTCAGTTTCTTAGGGGGAACACAGCCAATAATGACCTCTGTTACTGAGTACTTACAATGTGTCTACAATTATCTAATTCATTTTGTGGGGAAAAAAAGACCATAAATCCCACACCTACACTACAACAACCATTATTATCTCCATTTTCTAGATGTGGAAACTTCCAAACCCCATGAAATTTCCAATTACTCTCATTTCCTCTGTAATTCAAAAGTAAGGGTGGGGATCTGTAGCACCTCAAAGTCATCTTGTATCTAGGATGACATTACAATTGCTCCACTATTGAAGGCTGGTGGGAATTGAAAAGATGATTCTCGAAGTTTATGTATGAATACTCTGATCAAAGTTCGCTGGCTGCAAACAAATAAGGCTGCTTCCTTTTACATGTATGGCCAGTAGTGCTTGTTTCTGGCTATCTAGATAACATCTAGTGTTTGGGTATCATGGAACTGCCTTTATTTAGCAGACACATGGCCAAGGTACTGTCATTAAGTACCCCTTCTCTCATGGCTACTTCATCTAAGACCTAGTATCAGTGGTTCAAAGATAAAGGTAAAAAAGATATTTAGAATTCAGAAAGGAAACACTTGTGAAGACATTAGGCAAAATTAGTCCGACTTCTTGTTTGCATAACCTATTGAAGTTGTCTGCCACATTCCATCCTGCACATCCAGATCATCCCTTGATTTCTGTTTAACCCTCACATCCCACTCATCCTACACATTATGCCTTCTTCCCTCCTTATTTTCAAACATTGTCTCAGGAAGCATTTGTGAAGGGTTGGAGACCTTGGGTAGCGAAACAGAAAACAAAATGAATACACACCATAAGCTTATAATCATCTTGTTTAACCCACCTTATTTGCTCTCCTTTGTTTCTCCTGTTTTGAAAATGCTGGGAATGTCTAGGCTATCAACTTTTCAAAGTTGCCATCAAAACCCTGAAACAGATTAGGGTTGCAGTGATTCCTAATCGGATGTGTGTTTTCTATTCTCTGAGATTCAGTACCATGTTATTTCATATTTGCTTCATAATCTAAAATGAGAGGTTGATGGCAAAGAAGATGTGTAAACAGAAAAGGCAATCAATATTTTCCTAATTTTGTCTTCTTCCTACTTGCCTACTTACCTGATTAACAATAAATATATGTTCATTATAGAAAATGTAAATACAAATATAGAATTTTTATGACTAACTATGGAATTTAAAGACATAATTCAGTATTCGGCAGGAATACAAATTATCTTGTAATGAGCCAGTACCTGGAACACTAAATATTCTGGAAAAGGGCATAGAATATCCAATGGAATTTTACTTTTATTTCTATTATGTACATAACTATGAGAGCTGTGAGCTTCATATGGAGACCTAAGTCTTAATCATACGTGAACTTAAGGTCTAGCACACAGTAGGTACCTAATAAACCAGGTGTGTTGTAATCCCTTTCTATTTAGAATTGTATTCTGACATTGAAGAATATATCTGTAGTTATGGCCAGAAGTACTTTGAGTTTTGTTCCAATCATATCAAGTGCTTATCATATTACTTTAATTAAGAAGCTCAGTAGTTTCATCTACTAAATTTAGGGGCTAAAATTGATACTTTATAATTAGACGCAAATGTGAAAATGCATTGTGTACTTTATAAATGCTGGAGTGTCCCTTATGTGTTTGCCATTTTATGGTTATATAAAATGTGTTGTATTCAGAACTTAAATCCTGCTTCATCTTCTTTATCTCAGGAGGAAAGAGAAGACAATAGTACCAGTAATCAGCTATTCTAGTAAATGGGGAGAAGCAAAGGGTACTTTTACATCACAGGAAAACACTTCAGAGTGGCAGAAATCTGCTAGTGAAAGAGACAATGGTGTGTGCCTGATGGAGGAACTGCCATGCAGAGGAGACCAGCTTCAGCACAGCAGTTGAGGAAGAGGAGTCATGCATGCACACATGAGGTACTGCTCACTTGGAAAAGGAAAACTGGACCCCTCCTGCACCCCTGTGCTGTCTGTATTATGTAATGTTATGCAAAATTTTGGTAAAAGCAAATCAAAGGTGTCAAGAATGTTGCCTTTTGTCTATCATGTGACAGATGATGCCCCTTGCTGAGGACACTGAAAAAGTTGCTGGTCTCAAAGAAGGAAAACGATCTAACCCAGATCACACAGATTGTAAAGATCAGAGTCCAGGATTACAACTATGCCCTAGATCAAATGTGCCTCTCCATCATACTTTCTGTCTAACACATCATTTCTCTGATGTTTTACCCTGTATTTCCTGTCCCAAATCCTTTCTTTGTATTGAGCTAGTGAAGGTCAATCTGTTCTGAGATGAATCATGTGCTCCCAATGGCCCTTAAGGCCACTGTAGTTGTGAAGGTGGGGGTTCAATGAAGCCTGGCTGGCTAAGAAGAAGTATTCACCATGGGGCAGCAAAGTGAGAGCACAACCTATTAGAAAACCCATCAGGCAGAGAGTCAGGAGTTTTACAGGCTTGAATTTGCTACTCACTGTCTTGGAAGGAGACTGGAGACTTGGAAACTCAGAGCTCAGCAAAGATCCCGAGGCTCTGGAGGGAGCTTTCTCCTCTTGGATTCCTACACCAAGGAGCTGTCCAAGCCCCTGACATTTTTGGGGGATTGTCAGGCCTTTGGGTTGCCAGAGAAAGGCCTTGTCTCAGAAGCCAAAGTCATCAAGTGAAAGAGAACCAAATGAGCAGGTTTTGCAGAGACTGGAAGAAAAACTGTTTCGAAAATCTGTTTTGACTTTTGCAGCCTCTGCCTTTCCCTCTGGCTCCATAATTGAGTGGGGCTGGTGGTACTTACTCACATCTCAGTCTGTGGCTGACTCACCCCTCCTTCTCATCGGGATGTTATGATGATGATACAGAGAAAAGGTGTTTATTGAGTAGTATCACTCCAATTGAGCATAATAGTGGTGTTGGGGTTATGATCATTGTTCTTAAGAGAATTCCAGAAGAGTCCTGCACCTAGCCACTGGAAAGAGAAATAATAGAAGGCTTATGCTTTCTTTTGATGGGTAAGAGTAGGAAGAGTCTGTTTAAAAACCTATATCCTTTCTACTTGTTAGGATCTCTAGAACAGTTATGCAAATAAGACACCCATGAGGACACTCAGGAGACACTTAGCAGGCTGTAATTGCTTCTTATCTTCCTATTGCTATCTTCCCTTAGTTTTTTTCTTTCCTTTACTTCAAGTTATCTACCTCCTTTCCTCTCATTCTATTTACTAAATCTGACTAAATTCCAAACAGCTTCATTAACTTAGAGTCACATGTACAAGAAATTCTACTGCCATAGATAATGCAACAATCCAATCCAATCAAGTTATACTTACTCCTTGGGGTCTGCAGTTACTACAAACACCTTAAAGTTGTATGGCATCAGACATTTTACCAATATCTTCAAGTTCTATGCTTCATGTAACCTGCAATGTTATTTTATGAAATAAATAGGTAAACACATCCTTATTTGACTGGACCTGAGATCCAAGAAAAGCTGTTACATTTCTTACATGAAAATCTGATCAAAGCACCTCCCTTTCCTGTATATATTGAAACTTTGAATTGTTCATTGGTAAGGAAAATGCATACATGCTGAATTTATGATCTGAAGGATACATAAATTTCTTGTCTCATTTTTGAGTAGATTTTTAATGTTACTACATTTATACTCTCTTGCCGGCATGAGATGTTGCTTGAGGTTTTGTACTTACCTATTCTGATGGATGGAAGATGGAATCTCAGAGTCATTTTGATTTTTATTTTCCTAATGACTAAAGATGCTGAACATTTCCTTAAGGGCTTTAGTAATTCCTCTATCAAGAATTATCTGTTTAGAACTGTATCTTAGAATTTAATTGGCTGATTTGTTGATGTCTAATTTCTTGAGTCCTTTATATATTTTGGATGTCGTCTTCTGTCTGATATAGGGTTGGTGAAGATCTTTATTCATTCTGTAGACTACCATTTTGCCCTTTTGATGGCATCCTTTGCCTTATAGAAGCTTTTCAGTTTTATAAGGTCCCATTTATTAATTGTTGATCTTAGTGTTTATGCTTGGGTGTTCTGTTCATGAAGTTGTCTCCTGTACCAATGCATTCAAGGTTATTTCCCTCTTTCTTGTCCATCCAACTTTATGTTGAGAACTTTAATCCACTTGGCTTTGAGATTCGTGCACGGTGATAGAAATGAATCTATTTGCATTCTTCTACATGCAGACATCCAGTTACATAGCAACTTTTTTCTGAAGACATTTCTTTTTTCTATTGTATAGTATTTTGTCAAAAATCAAGTATCTGTAGGTGTGTGGGTTCACTTCTGAGTCATTGAATGGAATCCATTGATCCACTTGTCTGTTTTAGTACCAATACAGTGTGGTTTTTTAAATAATATTGTTCTTTCTTAAGAAGTCTTTTAAGCTGCTCTTTCAAGGTTCACAACCTATTGTCTTTCTGGGTATCATGACCCTATCTCATTAGAGCTTCTTTTTACTTATCTGTTTTCACCTTGAGTACAAAGTTCATATCCTATTAGACTTCAGTGCTGCAAGAACCAGTAGCAATTTTATATACTTTAGGACTTTGAGAAATACTTGATTGGCATAATAAATTGATTGAAGTTCTATACTGAGATTAAATCACCTGTTCTTTAAGTCCCTACCTTGTTTCTTCAAGTCAAGTGTCACATAATGGAGAAAAATATACAAGACAACATAATAGGATTAACCTGAATTATTTCTACCCTCAATTGATGGATATTATATACTACTCCACTTTGAATCAAATGAAATGAAGCCAAACTGTTCTTGCTGCTTTTATAAACAATGCTTTTCTTGGTAGTACTTCTCCCGAATATCTCTCTGCTGTTTTTTGAGGTTGTTCTATCTATACTTGCTGTAGTAAGATCCTTTCAGATGGAAGTGAAATTCTTTCAAAATGGAGTAGAGTTCTTAGGAAGCTCTGTGGCCCTTACATTTTTTTCTTTGCTTTCTTTTTCTTTTTTAAAAAAGGGGAAGAATTGTGATTCTTAAAAAGGTCACCTTTACCCACTTCTGCTGCAGTACCTTACTCCCAAGGAGAAATATAAATTAACTTGGGGTTAAACATAGGACTTAGAAACATTTTCTTTCTCATCATTTTCTCCTGTCAGTGGTTGCTTAACTAGTAATTTTACAGACTCAAAACAACTTCTATCACCCCAAGGATGACTGCAGAATCAACAAAGTTATCACTATCAATAAGAGTTTTTATTTATTTAAGAAGGAAACTAAGGCCAGAGGGAAAGAGAGTCTGCCTCCCACCACTCAGTAGGAACATCATAGACACAGAATACAGGTCTGCGGTGCCCCTGATACATTTCTCTGGTACTTATTGTAATGGTTCTGCAAACGTTCAATAGCCAGAAAACAAATTTTATTTTTTTGAAGATGGTCAGCATCTCAATAGCTCTAGAGGAACCTGGAAAACTGAAGGCACTTTCACAAATGTTCTGCTAATCATGGAAATCAATGCTCTGCTCTTGTTCAACCAATTTATGTAGTTTTGCCATTTAACTCACACTGTTTCCATTACATTTATAATTGCCCCTTAAAAAGGCTAAGAAAAACAGAAAAAAAATGTGAAAGAATAAAAGAGGGAGTGAAGGAAGGAATGGGGGAGGAAGGAAGGAAGGAAGGAAAGAAGGAAGGAAGAAAGGAAGAAAGGAATGTAGCAAGGAAGGAAAGAAAGAAGACAAAAAGCTAGAGTGGTTAGCCAGATAACTCAGCCTGTGTTTTCCTGGGGTGGAGAATATGAGCTGGATTAGATGTGTCAGAGGTTGGCTTCTATTCCCAGTGCCTTGCTTCTGAAGTGTCCTCCTGTTGCATTTTAAATGGAAGTAAACTAGGTATTTGCATAGGACCTTTCATACTTTTATTTCCTTGGGTGTTCCCGAATGGCAGTGTTGTGCATTTGACTCTACTGAGAGGTCTTTATGCCCAAAGAAGAAATTACTCACAACCTCTGAGTTATGAGTAGAAACACATCTAATGCCTGGCTCTGCAGAGGTAGATCATGGATATTTGAAGACTATAAAACATTAGGAAAGAACATTGAGGTAAGGAACTTTTCTACTCATTTAGTCCAGTCTTATTTTATAAGAGAAAAGCAGAGGGTAAAATATGAAAATGAGTTGAAATATTATATACATACACGTCATATAGTGAGATTGCTGTTTTGTGACTCCGAGCTACTTTCATTGATAGCAATGGTCTCTAGGCAGACTAAGTATCTCTAGCAGATCACAAAGCTCTAATGGACTCAATGTAGATTCTCTTCCACTCTTTTACATGTGAAATGAAAATAAATAACTTCCTAGCACCTATGTAAAAAGCTGTGTACTCCTAGCATTGGAATTGAAGACATAGTCAGGTTGATTCTTTTCTCTTCAGCCTTGCTGAAATGGCTTACTTGCAGTTCAATAAGTGACCCTGTCTAAAGTCAATTATGTAGAAAGTTAGAGAAGGAGACACCTTACACCATGATTTTGCCTCTGCATGTGTATGCATGGGCACATCAAACATTTTTTTTAAAACTGTTATCTATTTGTCTCCTGCATTAAATAGGGTGATCTTCTTCAACTACCATGAAATGATAAGTATAATGCTTGCACACTATGAGAAAAGGCTACTGCCTTTTTTGAAACACTCGTTTGGAGGGACATTAGCTGACACTGTGGTAGAATTGTTATATGGTTTCATGGAGAGAAAACCAAGTCTCCTGTCAACAACAATGAGTCAGTTATGATCACCAGTACTCAGTTCTGTCAGGGTAGATTCACCAGTATAAGTCAAACATGGCTACGTTCTCAGATAACGTCTTGACGGCAACCTCATTTAAAATCCTGAACCAATACTCCCTAGCTGGGCTACTATTGGATTCCTAACTCACAGAAGCTGTGGGAGGTAATGAATATTTACTGTCTTATGGCATTTTTAATGCACTACATAACTTCTACCATTATGAAGGCTAGAAAGCAGAGAAGAAATCAATTACTCAGAGGTGTGTGAGTCCTGAGAAGATGTAGAAACTTTAGTCTAAGGAAAACAGTTAAGTCCCTAAAATCAGGGGAGTCATGTCTTCAAGTTTATGTTCTCTAACTCCCTGAGAGTAAGTGTGTTGTTAAATTTCTCTTTCTTACATGGTGCTGAACACAATGCTTTGCACAGGGCATGACAAATGTAAAGTTTAACTGGAGAATGACAGATTGTACAGTACAGCATTTCCCAGTAGCAACAAGAAAGGAGTGCCTCTGCTTTCCAGACTTGGTAAAATGGATGGAATGTAGCTCCAACATGCTCTCACTCCCCCCAAAACCATATTTATGGATGAGTGAAATGGAATGCCTGCTCATGTTCAGAGCAGTTTCTTTACATGGATGTCAGGGGGAGAACATCTGCCTAACAGACCTATTATAATGTGACATGACATTTTCAAACATATTTATATTCTTGGTATGGGAGTTGGGGTAATGATTTGACAGCACAATGTCAAAATACATGAAATGAAGAGCTCTATGCATTCATTTCATACTAGACAGACAAAAAGTCTATTGAAGTATTTAATAAGATTTTCACTGGATTCTTCCATTGGAAAGTTAATACCTATGATATATGTGTTTTTGTACTGTGCTGAAATCTTCACTAGCATGGACTGACCCTTACTGAATCACAAATTTAAGCTATTATTTCCATCTTTTTGTAAATATGTAAGGTAATAAGTAAATAACCAAAGAAACTTTCGAAAATCCTGTGTCAGAGCTTCTCAAGTTCTTGTGTCCCTAGCATTGTCCCATTGATATCCTTAAGATCTATATTTTGATTCAGTAGGTCTTAGTTGAAGTCTCCATTTCTGTACTTCTATCAACCTGTATTTTTTGCTAGTATAACTATTGTATATAATTCCATTTCAAGGAGAAATGTGGCATATTAAAGTCTCTACTGTCTCATACTCAAGAACTCAGCACAGGAAACATGGCTACTGCTACACTGGAAGTTTTTTTTTTTTCTTTTTAATTTTTTATTGGATATTTTATTTATTTATAATACAGATGTCATCCCCTTTCCTCATTTCCCCTCCCTAGAACCCCCTATTGCAACCCCCTTCTCTTTTATGATTTTATATCATTTTGAATACATGCATGTATTAAGATTAGTTCTAAGTTGAGGGTCTAGCAATACAATAGATACAAATACAATACAATAGATGCAAATAGTAAAGGAACAAGCAATATACACAATAAACACAAATAGTCAAAGAAAAACAAGGCTTTAAACCCAATTACGTGAGTTTTTGTTTGTTTCTGATTTTTGTTTGTTGTTTTATTCTCTACTTACATGGATTCACTTGGCATTTTTCATCTGGTGCACTCATGCTCCAGTTCCAAATGGTTGCAATGTGAAGGGTGATTCCCATACTGAGCCAAAATTGGTTCAGGACTTTAGTAGGACAAATTTGGATTTGCTACTACAGCTAGCACATCCTTTTTTCACCTCTGATACTTTAATCTATCTGGGAGTACAGGAGAGAAGCAGGAGAATATTTAGACTCATAGTGTGAATGCATTAGTTACCAGATTAGTGATGAGAGATAGAAGAACCATACTCCAGAGAGAATCTAGAAATTTACTAGCTTGAACAAAAACTGAAGCCATGATGTTGATTATAACCAGGGATGGCTTTTTTTATATTAAATACTGTTTCTACTCCCAAATCAGAATATGATTTGACATGTAGACAAACACATTGAGAGCCATATTAGATAGATCTCTCTGTACAAATTGGCCCTGTTGAGTAGTTCAGTCTAGGTTTGCTTTCATTCTTCCATAAAAAGGCAGAATTAGCTGTGTGGGAAAGTTTGTTCAGTCTGCATAGACTAACCTTGTGAGCTAAGAATGGTACAGTTTCTCTAAAAGTTTGTCTTATGTTCTCAAATGCTCAAGTAAATTCTTTCACCTCTCAAAGAGCAGAAGATTATGCACTAGCACAACAGGCTGTGATTGTGAAGCTATAAATTTAATAATTCATTGACTGGAATGCTGGATTCTATCATTCCCTCCGAGTCTTCAATTTCCATCTGCAGAGATGTGGGGATAAGAAGAGCTACTGCTTTTCTTGTTTAGTTTTCAGAACAGAAGTTCTAGGCATTCATTTTACAGAGTGCCAAGAAAACCCTGCATTATAAAGGGAATAGGCATAAAATATCTCATAGGGAAAGCCAAACTTCCAAATAATTTTGTTCACTATTTAACAACAGTAGTAAGAAGGAAGAAAACCAAACACGAGTTATTAAAAAGTAGAACAATGATGAAGAAGATACTAATCTGTTACTCACTTTTCCAGAGCAGGATATATTTCTCTCAAAAGCCAGTAAGGATAAAGCATTTCTTGATGGATAGTGGTAATTCACAATGCCTTCTCATTTGGTTCAGAATGTTCTGAAGTAATAGACGCTTGGAATCCTCCTTTGGTTTCATAGTCTGGGCTCACTAATGGGAATAATGAGGCCTTCAAAGTCCTATTGATATTATGTTGTTTCTAGTTGTTCTTCGGGTAGTTTTCTTTAAGTGTCTTTATCCTTAGCTGAGATAGTATCACATAATTTTTCCATCAATAATCCTTATGACTTGCAGAAGACAAGGCCTAAAATGTTGCCATGTACCATAGGGAGACCAAATTTCCATTTAGATGATAAACCACAAGAATCTGTGAAGCTATGAGCCAACTTTTATGGAGGTTTCTAGTTAATATTACTCATGATATATTTTCCTCCCATTACTCCAAAGGAATATCCCTTCCAGTGACTGGAAAGACTGTGTATTGTCTGAGTTTAGTGCCTGCAGAGACAGAAGCTTGGGAGACTGGCCTGTCTTTGGGGGTAAATGCATCCATAAAAAAGGATGCTTATCATAGAATTACGGGATTAAAATTGTACTGTAGTTCATTCATGTAAGGTCAGAGCTCAGGGAGTGGAAGACAAAACAAAAGAAAGCTCAGTTCTATCAAACATCAGCTTTGTGCCAGGTACAGACTCTTTTCCCTTATAGTCTCCTCAGAGAAACCTGTTCCTAACTTTGTTGTCCAAGTAAGGTTAACACATGACACTGCAAGTGTTTAAAGTAATTACCCAACCATAGGCAACAAGTAGCAGAGAACCACATGTTCCAGCAGTTCTTCTAAACTCTAGAATCTGTACACAATGTTCTTAGCTCGGACACTTATTTGATAAGTGAGCTTCTTCCTGAGCTTGTCATCTAGACAAGGGATGCATTTAAAAAGTAGTGACATCATTTGTTTTTGTTTTTGGTGTTTTTATCCAGAGTGACCTGTCCTTAGAATTGCATTTTCATATTTATTGCTGTATCTTTTATCCAATTAAGATTAAAGTATCCAATTCCTATTATTAGTATTATAACTACTAATGTGTGCTGCTTCCTTTAAATACATATGAACATTTATTTACCTTTTCCGTCCCTGTCTGTATTTGTATGTATGATCACAAGAATATACTTATAGGAGAGACAAAAGCAGTAGGGATGGAAGAGAAATAAAAGCTGAATAGATAGGGAGTATCTATGAGGAGTTTAGAATGGAAAAATGTGATCAAAATATATTGTATGACTTTTAAAAATAAAATAAATAAGTAAAATAGTAGCACAATGCTATGACAAAGGAGAGGTAAAGGGAGAAGAATTACAAAGTTATAGAGACACTTTCACATTGTGTTTACCAAAGTGCTAATCACAGTAGTGAAGTCATAGAGTTGAATTCCATCCACAATGGACAGAGAAAGACAGTATGATAGACATATGAGATGAAATTGTTTTCCATCATAAGTAAAAACAAAACTATGCTATTTGTAGGAAGTTTGATGCAAATGGAGACAATCATATTAAGTAAATTAAGCCAGTCTTGGAGAGACAAATGTCATATGTTTTCTCTCATTTACTGTTCCTAGATTTTATTTAGATACATAAAATCATGCACTTATGTAAGACAGGAAACTAGAAGTAAAATTCTCTAGTGGAAAAATGAGGAAGGACAGGAGAGGGCAGGGTGAGAAAATGGAGAGTAGAGGCATGTTGAGAGGAATCTGATTAGTATATGATGTATGCATGCCTAAATTATTTTTCTAAAAACCAGTGTAAAATTTAGAACGAAAAGCAAAGATAAAATAAAGCTGTCTAAACCTTGAATTAGATGCTGACATATGTTTGTGTCTGTGCTTATCAAAGTGACACATGCATTCTTTAGACCACTGTCAGGGAGAACATAGGCAATATTTACAAGATCTCCCGTTGATCGTTTTATCTCCACTACAGGTTTAGCCTCATAAATTCTTTCTCTGACTACTTCAAAGCTCAGGGTCTTGGAGAGATAGAATACAGGTACCCAGGTTTAGATGGATCAGGGGAGCTCTAGGTCTGGGAGGATAGAAGGACATTGTGGGTGATATATAGAAGATCCAGAATTAACCACATTTTATTTCCTGAAGTAGCAATGTCGAATCAAACCTTGAATACCCTAAAGCTAGGGTAGAAGGGTCTTTGGAGACCATCTAATATTCTTGGTCCATTTACAGATGAGGAATGGAAGTATGGGGAAAGGTACTACCTTTACTAACAGTGAGAAGAGGCAAAGGCACCTGCCTACTGTCAGTCTCAGATGCAGTTCAATGGCTAAGCCATAGCTCATTTTCTACCCCTAGACTCATCATGGTGATCTTAGGAATATAAAAACATTTGTCTTTGTCCTCTATTTTCAACCTCCTGTCTTTGTTTCTCCAGGAGACCCACACCAATCATTTCTTAATATATTTTTGAAGTTTTCTACTGTTATTCTAAAACAAGTCACTTTGGTTTTAAAACCTTGAGTTTCAACCCTGGGACATTTTCAAATAAGAGTTCTACTAAGCTAAGTCAACCCAAACCAAATATATTCACATCTATAAAATCAATATCTATGTTTGAGTGTGTGCTGTACAAAATACTGCTTCTAGCAACTGGATTGCTTTCAAAAATAGGTCTCAAATGAATGCACAATTCTGTCCTCAGACTTGAACTTCTTAAGGATGATGTGGTAAGATGGCATTCAGTCGTCCTTTTACCCCAGAGATCCACACATCTCTATATTTAAGATTTCCCATTTCCAATCATTAATCCAATTCTGATTGTTCAATATACAAATTTAGTTAGCAAAATAAAGTATTATCATATAGCTCTAGAAGAGCATGGAATAATTTATCATTTAAAAGAATTTTGAGTCCCAGGTTTAAATACCTTGAAGAAAACTAATAAATAAGTAATAAAGCAGATGAGCCAATATATTGTACGTTGCTTGGAAATCTTGCTGGTGTTACTCTGTATCCTACTGATTTCTGAAGATCAAAAATTCTTTCTTTGTAACAAGGGTAAAAAAAATAAGGTTTTTGAAATTATCACACAGTCCCTAGTCTCCTGCAGAATATCTTTGGCAACTTGGAGATTAGTTCCTGCCTTCCACTTTTGTCCCTGAGGTGGTCCACAGGAGGACCCAGCCCTTTGTCTTTGTTAGCCTCTTGAAAAGAGTTGTGAAGGTAGATGTGGGACCAGTTTTCCACTTATTTTGTACTTTTGTACAGCACACACTCAAACATAGATATTGATTTTATAGATGTGAATGTATTTGGTTTGGGTTGACTTCGCTTAGTAGAACTCTTATCTGAAAATGTCCCAGGGTTGAAACTCAAGGTTTTAAAACCTCTATTGGAAACCCCTATTGAGGCATTTTGTGTGGTTGCTTGTGGGGTCAGGCCTATGATCTGACCCCTGTCATCCCTGGGTAACTAAAGAATGCAGCATAAACCCTCCTCACCCAACTAATCGGCTTCTTTCAATGAATCTTTGAGAGAGGAAGTTTGTCTATGACTTACTTGCCCTCTGTAGGAAACTTCAGGTCTTAGGACATTCATCTCTGTGAGATGGGATGAAGATTTAGGAAGTGATTAGTGCTGAGATCAAACAAGATTTTGGTTGGCCCATTAGGAGTAGGCCCCATTAACTCTTTGAGAATTGATAGTCATTGTGGTAGGGAATTTGATTGTGACTAATGACACATTCTTAGGCCTGCTGATGTTGTATATTTCTAACTGACTCCTAGATAGTATGGTAGTTCCTGGATGGACTCAACATTAAAATCAAGTAGCATGATGTAAACACAGCATGCGAAGTCCAAATACACCTTGAGATAAGATGAAACTAGATGTTTGAACTATTAATCTCAATCGGTCTTCTACCCCTTGATCATTCAGTTCCTGGATAAAAGACACACAATTTTAATATTTATAATAAGCCTTAATTAGCACTAAAGCTGGACAAATGTCTACCCTCTACATTGTTAAATAGTTTCCCCATCATTTACCTGATTTTATAATTTGCTATGTTCTATCTAGACAGCTCTTAACTCCAATTGGCTAGACTTTTTGGCCATAGTCTATGACTATGGTGACTTCATCCTCATTTCCCATTTTCTCCCTCCTCATAGTCTCCTAAGACCCCAAGCCAGTCTCCCTTCTGCCCAGCTATTGGATGCAGGTAATTTAATTCAGTAATCAGAGATAACTTGGGGGACAAGGTTACATATGTCATTTGGGTATGTTACTTGGGTTTGCGTAGATTCTCTCATCCCACACCTTGGCCTTGGGGGCCAGTGTTTAGCATTACAATACAAACAAAAGACCAAACCTCAACACTAGGAAGAAGTTTAAGTGAAAAACTAACTTTATAAATTTTACGATAGTGGCAGGAATTGCATTGTGAAGCAAAGGTCTTCTGATCACTGTATCTTATTATGGTCACTTTATGCTCTATGGGAATCTGGGAAGTTTAATTCAAGGAAGTGCGTACGGATATTCTGATTCAACCAGATATAAGACCTTCCAAGATATAGTCCTGGGAGACTGTCCTCAAGCTAGGTTCCTTGCTGCAGGAATGGCAAGCTTACCTCACTATAGCAAGGGAGCAAGAAATAAAATATCATTTAGGAGCTTCAGTTTTGACCAATAGGATTTTAAAGTCTTACATAATCTCTTGCATTTCTTGAATGATTTACTTTCTACCTTAGTGGCTGATATCGAGTTATTCACAGACTGCCATTGGAATCCTCCTTGACAAGTTGTGACTCTCAGGAATTCTTCAGTTGTGAGTTGTGAGAGTAAGAAATGTTGAACACAAGGGAAGACAACTCCAGTACATTTGCAAGAATAGCACTGAATCCTTGGTTATATGGGTACATGGAGCTAATGTGATCTGCAACAATGTAATGAGCTCACGGGAGGTGAGTCAACTCCATCTTAAGTCTTAGTTAAAAATACAAATACCACTCTGATTATGTCAGTTGCTGAAGAGGAGTGGTAAAGGAAGGAAGAATGAAGGCATGAGAAAGATGGATTTCTTTTTATTAAGAACTCACTATATACTTCTTGTTACTATATGCGTTTTTAATTCCAGAAATACTTTAAGGAAAAGTATTGATATAGTTTATAAAACAATTCTTACTTTTGGCTTTTTTTCATCTTTTTTTTTTTATGTATTAACTTAGTCTACTCTGTGTCATGTGTATTAATAAGCATGAAGTTTTTCTAGTTATAAAATTCATATAAACATATATATATATATATATATATATATTATATATATATATATATATTATCCCATCTCTAATCTTGAATCTATCATTTCCTGCCTGAATATATTGTAAATTATTTGTTCAACTTAAATATCTTCACAGTCTTCCATATTCACTTTCTTATTGAAGGTAGCAGTATTTCCTTGTGAGTAAATACAAGGGAAGGCAACTCCAGTACATTTGCCAGAATAGCACTGAATTCTTGGTTATATGTGTACATGGAGCTAATGTGGTCTACAACAATGTAATGAGCTCAAGGGAGGTGAGTCAACTCCATCTTAAGTCTTAGTGATCTAGGGCCATGACTGCAACATAAATGAGTTTATAAGTCCTCTGTTTGCCCTTACACACACCTCAGGAGTTGTTAAAAGTTGATTTGCTTTATTATCTTCATTTTACTTTATCAGAAGAAGATTAAAAACATTCTAACACTAGTTGGAAGAGTTAAGAATTCTGTGAAGGAATCCAACTGAAGAACAACAACAAGCCTAAGTGATTTGTTTGGTTTCCACAGATGTTTTCTAGAAATCATCATTTTCCTTCCTGAAGAATGAGAAGCTTCTTGAAGCCATGAATATTGTGTCCTCTACTTACCATAGCCACAGATAAGAAAAGCTTAAATTATGAAAACCAAAACTTCCCACAACAAAAGTGTAGATAATTTTCTTCTGTGAACCATGCAATTTTATAATAAAACACTTTGATTTAGTCATATATCCTTAATTTGTGCTCTATCTAGGATATTGTAAAGACAGAAAAGTACATAATGGATGAATTATGTTATTAATTGAAAAAAAAAGTGGAGAAAACAAGTCAGTAAGTCAATGCTCCTTCAGTTTCTAACTGGAAGCCACTGTACTTCCAGAATAGGAAGAAGAAGAAGAAGAAGAAGGAGAAGAAGGAGAAGAAGAAGAAGAAGAAGAAGAAGAAGAAGAAGAAGAAGAAGAAGAAGAAGAAGAAGAAGAAGAAGAAGAAAGAAGAAGAAAGAAGAAGAAAAAGCCTCTCCTTTC
The DNA here is from genome assembly GCA_021653895.1 of Mastomys natalensis. Classification (NCBI taxonomy): domain Eukaryota; kingdom Metazoa; phylum Chordata; class Mammalia; order Rodentia; family Muridae; genus Mastomys; species Mastomys natalensis. Next base: position 73,513 of record JAJTUV010000749.1, read on the forward strand.
CTTCCTTCAAATGCAAAGAAAAAGAGGGTGTTGCATATGGGCTTTAAAAAGGAACAATAGGAAGGAGGAGAAAGGTAGAAATACTTATGCTTTTAATCCCTATGTTAAGGATTAGAAGAAAGTTAATGCAAAGAACCACAATGAAAATGAGCCTTGGCTTGGAAAAGAAACAAGTCCAAAAGTCAGAGACTGCTGAGTGAACTGTGGAGGTATTTGTATGCTCAGCAGAACTTGTGACTGGAGCTTGGTTCTTCATCCTGAATGCATATAGACTTTACAAAAATGTTTTGCAGTATCCTAACTTTACTTTCTCCTCCTCCTCCTCCTCCTCCTCCTCCTCCTCCTCCTCCTCCTCTCCTCCTCCTCCTCCTTTTTTTCCTCCTCCTCCTCCTTCTTTTTCTTCCTTTTCTTCTTCCTCTTCTTCTTCTCCTCTCTCCCTTCCCTCTCTCTTTTATATGTACTAATTTTATGTATAGATGTATGCATGCACATATGAATGTATGTACTTACATGCAGAGATACTTTAGAAGTGATGTCTGCAGAAAGTTCTTCTTAGATTTTACTTTCAAGTCCTGGTTCAGAGAAAAAAACTAAAACGAACATTGACAGCTCCTCTCATTGCCTACTATATGAAGACTGTCTGTGGTCAGTAGTCAGGGATAAGGTAAGAAAGATCCTTGACAAGTCCAGAGACCAAGCTTCCTGTTCTTTAGGGGGTCTGCATAAATACAAGTGATCTGGAACTCTCATGTTTCTGCTCTTACAACATCAGTGTCGCACCTGTGAAAGAAATTATTCAGATTTAAAATAACAAGATTGCTTAGAATTTTATCTGTGTTGACATCATCTATGCTGTCTCTTTATCTTCAACCCTGGATTAAGAAGGAAGATACTGCTTGCTACTGTTTTATAAGTACCCATTGTCAGGTTTCATCCTAAGGACTCTATAGAGATTATTTCAGTTGTAAGTAGAGCAATGCATTGTTACTGTCTCTCATTTTTCAAAATAGATGCTGGAAATTAAAAGAAGTGAAGTTTCAACAATAATCTATTAATACCTCTTTGGGGTAGCTAGTCTCATGGTTTAATAAGATCTCTACAGATATGAATATTATTTAGATTATACTTGACTGCCTTGATTCTGTTCAAGTCCTCTTGGGTATTGAACACTCAGCTATGTAATAATAGTGCAAAGGAAATGACAATGGATCATTTGGTTCCAGAGACTATGAAGTAGAATTTTCCATTGGCTGAGAAGGAGAAGTTGTCTTTATTATTTCTTTCCATGTATTATATGTTATTAAACAATATATTTCTGTTTTGCTCAAGTTAACTATAAATGAGAGTAATGGAGATGGTTTGTTATTTGTCTGAGGCTTTATGGTATATCAGATGAGAGTATACAGAATTGAATTTAGGACCTGGCCCCTTCCTTCCCAGATGTGTGCCTTTCTGAATGTTACTCAACCTAACTAAACCACACATACTCTAGCTATGGAATGGGAGTAACATGACTTTATTCTAAGCATGGTTTTTTATGAAGATAGGCTGAACTTATCATGGGAAGGGATTAGTATGGTGCCTAGGATCTGGGAAAGTACTAATTAACTATTGTTGGTATCCTCTGAAAAGAGTTACTTGGGATTAACATATGTAGAACAGATGATCTCTAAGAATCCTGAAATAATCTGCAAATGGGTTGTGTGTACAGTTTTGAACCTTAAGCCATGAATCTAATCATAAAATGTAGAAAAACAGCCAGAAGAAGGGCTTAGATTATACAAAATATGGAAATGATAAAGGAAGCAATCCTTGTGAAGTAAGAAGAGCTCTATGCAGGTGGACACTTCAGACTAAGGTGTCGACTGTGATTAGGGTTTAATGAGAAAATAGACTGAGAACTATGAAGCAGAGATTCACAGAAAGCACTCTATATCAGGTTATAAAGGCTAGGGCTGGATTCTGAAGGTATAAGCCACTAGGATAAAGTCATGATCATGTTTACATTATAAAGTGCAAAGAGTGGTGGCCTGCATAATTTTTCAGAGGAGAAGCTCAGCTGATGCATTTTAAAATTAAATTTGGAGGATAATTTTTTTATTTACACTATATATTGATTTGGGGTGGTTTGTAGTTTGGAAATGAACAAAGTGATGAGGTATCCTGGGGCCCTCCCCAAACCACATTTTTGGCATTAATGCACTATATCCAGAGAGGAAAGAGACACTGAACCCAAGGATGTCTGTGAAGCAGTTTCTGTGGTCATCTCTGAAGAAGTGCTGAGAGCTAGCCTAGAACAGTGGCCATGGCATGCAGAAGATCAAGTCCTGACTCAGCCTGAGGTTGTTAGGACAGACTTTCTCTAGATTTGACATCTGCCTGGCCTGTATCCTTTAGTGCAGAATCTTGGTTGCTGACACATTGCCAGCCAGGGCTGCTCTGTGGATCCAAGGCCTAGCACAACATAAGGGACAAGAGAGCATCTCTGCTTTTAGAATAAAAAATGGACAAGCAAGGTGGGAGTGTCTCACTCTCCCCCTTCTACCTCTTGATTTCAGGAATGCATAGGGAACCACTGTGGTTTGGATGTGGGTCTTGGATCTCAGTAGGCAAATGAAGTCAGGCTGTCCGTCTGTTCTAAATTTAACTCCTTAACCACGTTTGGGCACAGTACCTTGTCTGAGGTTGTTTTTTACCCAAACTGTATAATGTTAGGGTGTGGCAGGGAGGGATGCGGGTGATGACAGCAAAAGGCTCAGGAGAAAATATGAGTTGTCCTCACAGCCACATTGATTAGCACATAAACTAATTCTGCCATCTACTCTCAAACCTCACTTGATCAACTATGAGTGGCTACAGGCGAGCTGCCTTGTTTAAACAAAACTCAAATAAATTACCATTTCAGGATGCATGCATAGGATGAATCAATACTTCTTTCCTTAGGTTGATTCAGTAGTTCAAAATGTGGAAAATATTAATCATTGCTATTTTAGGCATTTTCCATGTACAATGTGTTAGACTGAGAAGTCTCTGTTATCTCATTTGAGTTTCATGGAAAGGCTGTGAGCTGTTCTCTATTAATAGCTTTCTACAAAAAGTGGAGAAAAAAATCACATTATAAAATTGTTTCCCAAGAATTCCCAGCTAGTAGGTAAGATAGCTAAGACCTAAACTCAAATATCTCAAGGCCAAGAGTACTGCATGGTCTTGTCAGTACAGGGAAGTCAGCTTGTCAGGAAGAGCCACCAGAGTCAGTCAATCACCAAGGTAAGGATGAATGCTATCACTCATCTTTGGGATTCCCACAGCTGAGAAAGATGGGTAGTGTGTTTCAAGTAGCATAAGAAATAATCAGAAGAGAAGGTACTGAAACTAATATATTTGTCTCTAAACACACAGCAGAGTAAGCAGTTGGTTGTCTGATATCTTTTTAAATTATTTTTATTTTAAAAGACCTTTAGTAAGTAACCAATAGAAAAGTTGCAAACATTAAACAGATATTCCTTATTTTTTACTTGTCCCACCTCGTTACTTTGTGAATAGCTTGCAATAATTAGAACTAAGCAAAGATTGACACAAATCATTAGCTGAATTAAAAATTTGTGTAAGTTTTTAATTGTTCTTCCTATTTTGTTTTTCTGTTCCATGTGCATATTCAAGATTCTACCTTACGTTTAGATGAGATTTGTAATAATTTTCTGGGGTGTATACTTTCATCTTTATTTTTATATTAAATTTTCATTAATTATTTGAACATATAGTACATTTGTGTAATGTATTTTGAACATATTAATCCAACACTCCTCCCCCTAAATTCTCTCAAATCTACTCTCATCTATATCTTGACAAACTTGTGCCCTGTTTTTATTTATCTATTTTCATAATTTAATCAGTTCAGTTTGTGCTGCCCATATTCTTGTTATTATACAGCCATCAGCTAGAAAATGATGCATCTATCAGTGGCCACACTCTTAAAGAATATGTCTCTCTCTCTCTCTCTCTCTCTCTCTCTCTCTCTCTCTCTCTCTCTCACTTTTTCTTCTCTGTTTTTTTCCTTGAAACTACAAACTGTCAACAGATCCTTAGCTAGGAGTAGATACCCTGAGTTACTTCCTTCTACAAGATAGGGTATCGATTGGATGGATCTCGTACAGGTCTTATGCAGGCAATCACAGCTGCTGTGAATTCATGAGTGCAGTAGGTCTATTATATCTAGAATACAGTGTTTTGCTTTACTCCCCCTTAACTGCTAAAGGGAAAAACAAATAATGGAAGACAGGTTCAACTGGGAGGAAGAAAAGGATGAGCTAGTGGAGGCAAAGATAGCTAACACTAAGGCTGTTTGAAAAACACATTTAGAATCCGAATCCTAATATACATACATATACGTATACATATCCATATACATCACATACATATACATCATATATATATATATATCACATACATATACACATACAGATATACATTAATATAGAAAGAGTTGAATTGGAACTAATCTATGTAGATAATAACATTCCTTTCAGAGACCATAGAAAATCCCAATTCCAAGTATGGGATACCTCACCTGTTTTTGTTGGTCAGTGGCATTCTGGAAACTCCCCAAATAATACAGGCCATTGCCACTACTAGAACTTGATGGTAAGATGCTAGTGCTGAGCGTACCATACACTTTGGTCACAGAACATAAAACATATCAAATTAATATTGGCCTGAAAGCTTTCTCTTTGCTGGTTAATCTTTTTTCCCCAATCTGCATTTGTACCATTTTAATTACATGCAAGTATTAAGGTCAGTTCTAGGTTGAGGAATTAGCAATACAATAGATGCAAATAGTCAAGGAACAAGCAAGACAATAAACACAAATAGTTAAAAGAACAAGCAAGGCAATAAACAAAGTCCTAGCACTCCAGTGATCACAATTTCCTTTTTTTCTTTATTGGATATTTTATTTATTTACATTTCAGATGTCATCCCCTTTTTCCATTTCCCCTCCCTAGAACCCCCTATCCCATCCTCCCTCCTTCTTTTTGCTTTTGTACCATTTGAATTATTATGCAAATATTCAGATCAGTTCTAGGTTGAATAGAATACAACAGATGCAAATAGTCAAGGAACAAGCAAGACAATAAACACAAATAATCAAAGAACAAGACTGATAAGCCCTTAGAAACAGTGATCACAGGAGTGTTCAAGGAATTTTGTTTATTGCCTTGCTTGTGATCACTATTTCTTTTCCTTTTTTTTTTTTTAATGATCAAGTGCTTTAATTAAGACCATGTGGGATGAGGGCTAGGGTGTGGTGGCTCAGTGGTTAAGAGTGTTGGCTGCTCTTCCAGAGAACCCAGGTTCAAGTCCAAGCATCACAACCATATATAACTCCAGTCTTAGAGGATCTGATGGTCTCTTTTGCTCTCTGAGGGCACAAGGCACACACAGCATCAAGACATACGTGCAGTCAAAATACCCATACACATAAAAATAAAAATAAGTATTTTTAAAAAGGAGTGAGGAGTGGATATGCGTGGGAATGCCTCTCTAAGTCTGGGAGTCCAAGATGGGTTTGAGCTGAAATTTAAAGACAGAAGGATGGTAGCCATATGAAAATCTGCACGTGTGATAACAGAGAGGTGTAAAATCCCTCCTCACTACCCGCCACCTCGCCATCTTGTCCACCATCCTGTCATCTGGACCCCACCCATAGTATCTTAGCACTAATATATCATATATGATGAACCTCTCTACTTCCCATGATCCTTTCTTGAAAAGGTTGGGATAACTAAGGTGGGTGTGTCTGTCACTCTGAGACAGCACAGCACATCCCGAGTGAAGTATAGAACACATTCCCACTTCTGGACTCCCCATCTCTGACTGATGGTAGCCATAATACCTCTTATTTGACTGTGATCACTATTTCTAAGGGCTTATCAGAATGACTAATATATCTGAGCTTACTTTCCTGTCCTAGCCCAAAGTCATTTTCATGCCTGAAGCCTACTTCTTAGTTCTAGCCTATACCAAATAGTTCTATGTAGTCTGGTGGGGGGAGAGAGGTTATTTATTTATTCATTTATTTATTTATTATATGTAAGTACACTGTAGCTTGTCTTCAGACACCCATATGAGGGCATCAGATCTCATTATGAAAGGTTGTGAGCCACCATGTGGTTGCTGGGATTTGAACTCATGATCTCTGGAAGAGCAGTTGGTGCCCTTAGCCACTGACCCATCTCACCAGCCCTTATCTTATTCTTTCTATGTATATTATTGTGAATTATCTTAGAAAAATGATCAACTCACATTCATTTGTCTAAATATATATCATCTATCTACTAAATATCTATCACCTACGTACCTATCTACTTATCTGTCTACCTATCACTTATCTATCAAATAAATTATTGTTTTATCGTATGGAATTATGGGCATTTCTTTTATTTTGTGGTTGTATTACAACATTATTTATATAAATGAAAGCTTGTATTTCAAGGGCCCTGGTGCAATTCTAGGTTCTTGTGTTCCAGAACCAAGTTTTGAACCAGAGACAACTGGATAGTGGTAGATATATAGATAATTTGTTAAGAAAAATAATAGCATTACTGAGAGATGATGTAAGTGAACTAGAGAGTTTGGAAAGGTGAGAAGCTCAAATGTCCTTGAACCACAAATGTAATGACCACTTATGGAGTCACCCATAGCACCCAACCTTCGTCCATCCACATTTGTAATCGTGTTTTTCTTATATCCATTTTGTTCCATAATTGTAGTTCTCTTTGACAGGGTTTCCATGCCACATTCTCATAATTCATTCTGCACCTCAGGCTGAGTAGCTGTGGTCATTCAGAAACCCTTCATATTTACTATCATGTAGCTTTCATCATGATAATCTTCATTTTTTTTTTTTACATTAAGTCCATCAGATACCTAAAGGAGAAATGAAAGTGATTTCTCTTACACCCTTCTTCTAATCTTTTTCCTCCCTTCTAACATCATTCTGGCTTCTCACAGCTAATGGTTCCAGCTCCATTCTCTCTCTCTCTCTCTCTCTCTCTCTCTCTCTCTCTCTCTCTCTCTCATCTATATTTTGATCTCTATTTGGCTTCAAATGGAATTATCATATGAACCATGTTATGTTGGTTTGTTCTTGCCACCAAAATTCTTTCTTTGCACACTGAAGATAAAATTAAGTGTTGAAAATAAGATTAGAAACCGTTTTTAAAGACTCCTGCTCTTAGTCAAGAGGAGAGTGGGTGTCCATTAAGCTGACTTGACTTTCTTCCATGAGTGACTGATCACAGAAAACTTCTTCAGTGTCATTTACTACTTTGAATTCCTTCTTTGTACCTGTCCCTAGATCTTCATCTTTCCTATAATTACTTGCTCTAGCTCTCTTCTTTCCATGTCTTTATACTTGTCCTTGATTTTGCTTAGACTGCCCTTAATTGAATAGGAAACTTGGCATGATTGCTCATCAGGTTAAGAAGTCTGCTATTAGGCCTGACCATCTAATTTCAGTAGTGTGGACTTGCATAGTTGAAAGAAATAAATGAGTTTTGCAAGTTGTCCTCTGATATCTACACAGACATCACGACACACATACTCCCTCACATACACAAGTTAATGAATTTAAGAAGAAGATATTTAAGGTGCCTCATTTCTGAGTTAACTTACTATAGTTAATGGTTCTTTATCATGTTTGGGTTAATAATAGAAATAAACTTAGATTGCTTTTATTTTAAATCTATTAAACCTGTTTCTCACTCTCTTGATAACCACATATTCAGGGATCCTCACATGGAGTTATTTCACAACCCTTGAACATCTAGTTTTTATTTCTTGAGTATGGGGAAAACATGGTATTCAATTTTCCTGACGTACTTAAGTTGAGTAACAATCATGCAGCAAAGATGTCAAAATGTGTGATTTTATAGAAATTAAATGAGTCCATCGTCTTGATGTTGCTTGAATTTCATGAGAAACTTAAACTTTATTATTAAATATTCATTATCATCATCATCATTGCATCACCAACACTAAACACTAAATACTAAAATCTTCACCCTACCACAGTAATAATTACCAGCAGTAACACATCTTACCCCTATCATGCTAACAGCATTAGAAGCCTGACACATCAGCAGCTATGTTCAGCCCACTGTTAATACACCAGGAACTAGGCTTAGCATGGCACCATAAGTTATGCTAAATACCTTACATTGGTTAAACACCTTTTTAATTTAATATGCATATTGTTTTATGGAAATTGACAAAATATGAATAAATTAAGGAAATTCCTAAAGTTAATCAGTTCATAAGAGCTGGAGAGTGCCAAAACACTGGAGATAAGTGACTCAAATTGTAGACAAATGAGGAGAAGAAGAAAATGGACCAAGACTTCTGATTTTCAGCCTAAGGCCTTGTTCTTCATGTCATAAACTTCTGTGCTTTTGTGTTAACTTTTAACTTTTTTACTATACAGCTTATTTAATGTCTCCTAAAAGCAAGTTTTGGACATAAAAATGTTTCAAGAGAAAGAGAATATAGAGTCCCAGGAAAACATATCTTCAAATATAATAAAATTAATTTCCTGTCTTCCCTAAGTTCCAAATAAGATTTGAAACAAAATGAATTTATTTTCCCTTATTTGGATTTACCACACTAATAAGAAACAAATTAAATGGTCAACACAGCTCAGTATCAGAAGAGGAAGTATCCTGAGTTCATGACTAGGAAGAAAGGGTAAAGACTTCCAGCATGATTTACAAAGATGGAGAAGCAGTGAGTCAGGGAACTGAACAGCAGCATGCTGGAAGGCAGGGGCAGGCTTGGAGAGGCCCCTGGTAATCTCAGTGGTGGGAAATGGTTTGGACTTGAGTGACATGGATTAGTTTCCTATTTGAAGGATGAAATGGTTTGTGGCTTCTGAATAGCTTTCTTCCTCAGGTGAGGCACAGGCAGGTTTATGAGAACAAAGCTACCGCAGTTTGAAAGGAGTTTAGAATCTGGGCTTCCGGAATTGGATAGGGCATGCAGTTGGCTAGGAAGCCTCTGGCTTGGTCTCAAGAACATTCTACTGGGCAGGTTGTGACATCCTGACAATATCCTACTTTTCTTCTATTTCAGTTATGGTTTGTGCTTGCCCTAGTCTGCATTCAGCTCTTTTGATGTACACATACCTTTGAACTGTGATGTCCCAGGGGATGATAAGGTCAACACTAAATTGTCTACTCTTAATTCACTGTGGATTCATAGTCTATTTTGGAGTGATAACCTATTTCTAGATCCCCATTAGAATGACAGGACACAGGAGTAGGGAAAACACAGGGGGAACTAGGATTGGATTCAGAATGTACATGAAATTTAGGAAACAGGAATCCACACATAGGCTTAGAGTGAGTTTAAGTCTCATGATTCTCAATTATGAATAGCTATGTCATCTACACTTAAGAGCTTTGGATTGTGTCTCTCCACTTATCTACAACATCTTGTTCTGTCTTTTCTGGTCACTAATCTTGCCATCACCCACAAATTTTGCCACACTTTCAGTCTTGAACATATCTTGTTCAGAATGTTGAATTTGTCATCCAAATAGACAAAAAATACTTTGTGGAACTCCTTGCCAGCACAGAAGGAAGAAGGAAGAGAAGGAAGGAGGGTTCCGTGTAGCTTGCAGCCAAAGTAAGTTTAGGCAATCAAAAGATTAAAAGAATCAGAGTCCTGAGTATGGTGAAAAACACATGCAAAAATATTTTTCCTTTAGGATCTAACATGGTTGTGAGAGTCAGCATGGCATGTATATATGTAAAATCACATTGAAACTGGAAGATGAATGAATAAATTCAATGACTCAAAACAACAACATAGGAAGTGAAAAAAGTCATCAATAAAGTCCAGTGTTGTCAATAGAAGAGAATATGAATGGACTTCAGCCATGGTTATAGGGAACACTGGAGTGAGATTAAGTCTTTGGGTTGGAGTTGAGACAATATTAGCAGGGAAAGGATATAGTGTACATGACTTTGTGGGCTGGGTAAAGGCTGCCAGCTTCAGATCTAGTGATAACAGCAGCATTTATGGATCTAGTCCTTTATGGCTCCAGTAGACAGAGCAGAATGTGGAGGCTGCTGACCCAGAAGCATCCATTAAACTGTGGCCCTTTTGTCAGCTTTCTCTAGAGACTTTATATGTGACGCAGCAACTCCATGTGCCTAATTATGCAGCTTGTTCTGATTGTAGCCTTGGTCTGGAGAGCTTTCCAGACTTTTTACCAACTGGGTTCTTCCATATTAATGTGTCCGTAATACCATTATATATGAAAGGATCTAGTTTCTGATAGATATTAAGTAAAAGTTTTTAGCCTTTGCCTCCCCTTCTTTCCTTTACTATTTAGGTAATTATTGACCCTGTGTTATAAAGTATAAAATATTCTATTCTGTTAGATAAGGAATGCTCATCAAAGGGTCCTTGGGTCAAATGTTGAAGGCAAATAGCAGTGCTTATATTAGGAAGTTGAAGCTTATAATGTTGAAATGAATCACAGAGTCATTGAGAGATTCAGTGCAAAGACTACAAGGACCAAGGTCTTCTTTCTGGTGTGTAAACTTTCTGCTGTAGTGCTCCACCACCACCAACTCCTATATCTAGCCTGCTCTATCCTTGTCACTCATACCAAACCTTAACTCCTAACCCAACTATAAAATTATAATCAAAGGCTGCCAACAGCCTTTGTGGGCTCTGTGGAAAGAACAAGTCCTCATTCACACATTGCCTTATAAGCCTGGTTGGAGTGGCCAAAGGTAATCACATGAGTGAGAGCAAAGTAGCTTCATGGTGTGTTTTGAACTATTATATTTGTGATGATGAGATTTTTGCATTTATAAGGAATTCAATCAGTCAACAATTCATCCTCTAAAACCACTTCCAATAGAAACCTCTCTTTATTTGTTCCATATAATCTAGCTTCCCACACATGAGTGATTGTGACTGTAGCTATTGGATGGCTCTCTCCTCAAGTTTTCTCCTATACATCCTTTTTTCCCTTCTCACATCATGAATCATAGTCCTATTATATTTTCCAAGAGCCCTTTAAATCTTACCTTTTTTATCTCAATCTATTTCTCCACTTTATTAAACTAATTTTTAAATTATAAGATCTGTCCTAGACTTAACTAAAACCTTTATGCTTTTCATTGGTTTATGGAGAAAGTTATAAATTCCAAGCTCAGACACATTAGTTTCCTTATAATTACTTTTGACTGACATGCCAGCCTGTTTGCACAATGTACCTATGGGTGAAGCAAATCATTGCCTTTATTTCCAAGCAGTGCTCTCAGTGTCACCTGTATCTGGAATTTATCTGGTATCAAACCTGCCCATTTGTGTCCTCAGCTTCAGTTTCTACTCTTTACATCACTTCATTGTCTCTAGTCCCACTGTCACTCATCACCTGTTCATGCTAAATACGTCCTCCGGGAACTCTGGATTCCATTCCTCCTCTTTCTCTCATACAGAGCAGTGATGCATCCATTTGCTTAAAAATAATTTGAAAACATATTTAATGATGTTCTCTGTCTTATTTCTATGAATTCTCTTGAGGGCAGATTTCAACTAATTTTTACATTGTCTTTGTGCTTAGCATGGTGCTGGCTACATGTGAGTCTGGCAGGCCTCCTAGGGAGGAACTGGCTATAATGAGCACTTCCTGAGTATTGCAGCAAACAGAGAACTTATCAAGAGAGTCAAAGGTAGCTCTAATGGGAACAAGGATAGTCTCCAAATAATAGCTACTCATAACGTAGTTTAGACAGAGAAAAGACAAAGCTACTGAGGATTTTCTCCTTGGTGTTCCTCTTTGGAGGCCTCCTGTGCTTCACAGTTATGAGAGTCGGTCTTGATCAAGCTTGTTTTGTTTTCCTTCTTTTCCCTGGCCCTCCCCTGCCTCACATTCTTTTTACAATGTTCTTAAAAAGTTGAGAATGGTTTATCTTAGCATTCGTAAGTTTATTTGTGGATACAATTGTGAAGCTCATCATGTCACTTTTATGAGCAGTCTGGATCCATTGTCCTTAGAAAACGAAAATGATTAACAGTGATTTGTTTTGTTATCCAATTGTTTAAATTATAATAACTCCCCATCAGGGTTTTTTAAGTACAGCTGTGTTTATGGATTAAGATCTACTGACTCAAATATTTACAGTGTTCCAAAAATTACAAGAACATACAGTGTCAGGAATTTTCCATAGGCTCCTCTGGGCTAGAGTGAGTTTCTGTTCAACTTGAAGAGAAAGCTTTAGGAGAACTTCAGAGGACACTAACAGGTCTATGTGAGTGTATCATAATGACATAATAAATGCTAGAGCCCTGAAGAAGGACAACAGTGATAATGGCCACATTAAATTGCTGTGCATCACAGCTTTATGGGAACAGTCCGCAAAATTAAAGGCCCCAAAGTAAGAAGGTCACATCCTCCTAGCTTATGCAACACAGCTTGTGACTGTTATAAAGTCTATGTCATTTTAAAATGACTCTGTCCTGACACATTTAAAATTCTACAATTAATATCTGACATTAAAAACAACCCCACAACCGTTCTACAACTTATAGAACTTGGTTTTTCTGAGCCTTTGGCTTTTGTATAAGAATAAAGGTAGTAAGAAAGACATGAAAACAATATCACCGGGTGCTGTGAATATAGATACTTAGTGCTTCCTGGTTCTTGTAGCTAAAGTCTACTCTTAAACTTGCTACCTTATGCTTCTCTGTGACATTCCTCACACCTCAGAGGGAGCTTGTAAAATTGCAGGAATAATACTGTCTTGAGAATATAAAAATCTTTATTCTCACTTGCTCTGAAATTTTCTTGTGATGGCCTTCACCATTTCACTCTATACCTTGTGCTCAGCGAGTGAGTTCCTCATATTGTGGGTTATGTTTATTGAACCTCCTATATGATGGTGGCACACTGCTAAGTTCACTCTAAAACCTCAAGTGTGTGTGTATGTGTGTGTGTGTGTGTGTGTGTGTGTGTGTGTGTGTCTGTGTCTGTGTCTGTGTCTGTGTGTCTGTGTGTATTAGAAAGGGGGAAGAAATCAGGGCAAGAAATGAATGGAAAGGAAAAAAGAAAGGAGGAAAAACAGAGGTTTATGACTCTGGAGAACTCAGTTTTGTCCTATTTCATTGATAGTAAACATGGGTGATGAAAAAACACTTATACATACATTGGGGCTGAGAGAACAAATCATAAGAACAATAATTTAGGCTACTAGGTCTCCATTGTACTTTACGCTTTGCAAAGAATTTTCATACTTACTAAATTTAATGCTCTAAAAACCTTTGAAGTAGGCTGGGTAGGCATAATGACTTATTCCTGATTTAAGTGATACATCATCAAAATTAGTTATACAAGGTTACATAGCCATATATCTTGGGACAACAGGCTCAACTTTTTAAATTGAAACTAAAGAATACAATAAATACACACTGCAAGGTTAGATGCTATTTGAAGTTCTGAGAAAAGTGTATAAGCTCAAGCTAAAGAAACAAGGATGAGATCAGTGAATTACTTGAATGAAGTGACCAGGAGTTCTATCATAATATAAGTAAGTATAAGAATGAAGGAAGTAGGACTTGCTGGTGACATAGTGCCCTGATAGAAATCTTGACTAGGATACACAAGGCCTTGGGTTTGAATAAAAGCAATGAAAAGGAGTACTCAAAGTAATCAGGAGAACAGAAAGAGCAAAAACACAGTTCAAATCAACTTACTCTTGTGGTTTTTGGCATTTTGAAAAAGGATTGAGAGTAAAGTACAAAAAAAAAAAACGTGAGGTTAGAAATGCATGCATTTCAGTACCAACTTAATCATTCAGTACTTTCTTTTGAACTAAATGGACTGTTGAGTCTCAGCTTTCGAGGCAGTACAGGGGATCAACAATACCTTTCTTCTAAAGCAGTTATGAACCTTAAATAAAAGACTTGCAAGAATGATTCCTCAGTAAGTGAGAGATCAGTATTTCTTGGAAGACCTCCTTGTATGTCTGAAGTGAAAACATGTTTTCTTGTCACATTAGCACTCTAGGCAAAGGCTATCCCTTGGCCTGACATTCTTGACACAGCTGTGTAACAACTACATGCAATCTTATCTATCTACCTTACAACAGTCTTAAAACTAAGGAGTGCTGAAAATGCATGATCCTCTGCTTGGAAACACTTGATGCCTAGCCATGGATAAGGACTTAGCCAAGATCAGTGGAGGCTTGTGGACTTCTGCTTTCACAATGGCACTCCCTTTCCTCAAAACTCTTGTCCTATAGTTCAAACCAATATCTTCATACTTGTCTTTGAGCATCTTCTGTATCAAACTGTTTGGACCTGTTATTTTTGAAAAGGAAAACATTTTCAAAGATGTGTTTGTTTATTCACCAGTCCTTCAGCAATCATTCACTTAACAAAAAGCATGTTCAATGCACCAAGTGATGTTACTTTTGTATTTCAATGATGAAAGTAAGGTAGGGGTCACTACACCGTTCTAAAAGCTTAGGCTAATAGACAACCAAATGAAAGGAAGGTCAATTTGCATGAAAAGATCTGAATTGGAATTCTCATTAGCATCTTGGATTTTGGATAGTAATTGTATTTTCACACGCACACACACACACACGCATACATGCACACACACACTCCCACATGCAGACACACACACACACACACACACACACACACACACACACATACACACAGGGGGTTGGAGGGAGAGAGAGAGTTTTGTTATATTACAAAGTAAGACAATACTTTCCCTAATTGATTAGTGAAGAGATTCTTGAAGGATGTGTATAACATAATCAGAAAGGAGTACATGCTTCTCTTATATACCTTCATCCTTCATATGTTTCACAAAGGTACTTTGCTATACTGTAGAAATTGATGGGAAGAAAAAAAAACCTAAGGTTATTTTTGTAACAGAAGTAGATGGGTAATAATTAACCTTTGAATCAGTTATTTAAAAACACAGGTTTTGAAAGTCCTCATTGTATCTTTACTCCTTTGTATTCTTTTGCATGTTTATTCTAGTATACCACTCAGCAAACTTAGAAAGCTGGTATGTGGTAATGGTGCTAAATTCTGGAAACCAACCAATCGTAACATTTAACATAGGTAAGGGAGAACAAAAGGTGCCCTGTATCACCCCTCCTTTCAGAAAGAATTAACACGGGGTGAATAAATCTTGGAGGGAGGAACTGAAAGGGGGGGCAATATTTGGAATGTAAATAAATAAAGCAATTGAAAACAGAAAGTCATAATTGAGAAGTCATTAATAAAACAAAAATTTGGTGGCACAGTCAACAGCAGAGGAGACTGCAAGGCATGATGCAACACCACAGAGCAGGCAGCAGCAGCATAGAGCTGTGAGTGGCCAGTAATCTGGTGAGGCCTGTAGAAGTATTCATGGATTTGGAGAAAGCAAAGTATGATTTCAGAAAATACCCTGGGACCGCAGCTGTGGAAGAGGGAGCCATTAGTCACACATGGCCTAACATGGAAGAGAAGAATCAAATTCTAATCTAAGTCCCCAAGGACTCTGAATTTTTATTAGTACTGTATATTACACAAAACCATTGAATATTTGTAGGCAAGGGGACTAACTACTATAACACACACACACATATATACATATATACATATATATACATATATAAAATTCATACACACACACACACAGACACACACACACAGACACACACACACAGACACACACACACAGACACACACACAGACACACACACACACAGACACACACACACACACACACACACACACAATCACACACACACACCATATATATATATATATATGAAGTATATATATATATATATATACTTCATAAGTGAACAAAGTGGCTGAGAATGCAGTTCACTTGGTAGAGTACTTGCTGAGCATGCATAAAGACCAGGCTGTGATCTCCACATCATCAATAAAATCAGGTATAGTGCCACAAACCTGCAATCCCAGTACTTGGAAGGGAAAGGGAAGAGGATCAGAGATTCAATGCCACTGTCAGCTACATGGCAACTTGTGGGCCAAACTAAGACCTTGACTCAAAAATCAAGGAAAAACTAAGGGTCAGGAAGAATGGTAACATATCACATTAAGGTGGGATAGCAGAGATGAGGTAACAGCTTTCCTTTCACAGCAGTTACTCATACCAGCCAGCACTACTTAAATTCTTCCTCTTGCACCAAGTAAGCAAATACATTCTTGCAACATTCTATGAAGTAGAAATCTTAAAAGCATCAGTCTAAAAAAAATATTTGTAAATTTTTCCCGACTTGTTATGAAAAATACCAGAGACATTCGGTCAGAGGAAGCAAACTATTGATAGAGATGAAAACTAACATGAGGTTCAAAATTTCAAGCGTCTTCATTTTCTCGTTCAAATGCTCAAGACCTAAGCTCTGGTACATATGAATATGCTTCATTATAAGGTCATACAGACTTTGAAAATATGTTAAGTGTCTGTATCAGGGTTTCTACTGCTGTGAAGAGACATGGTATTGGAGAGGTAGCTGATAGCTCTACATATGGATCAGCAGGGAGACAGAATGACACTGCGTCTGGCTTAATATCTGATAGCTCAAAGATCACCCCCATTGACACATTTCTTCCAACAAGGCCACACCTCCAATAATGCCACTCCATATGAGTATATAAAGTACCTTTGCATTTAAACCACCATAGTAGGGTAACTAGTTTTAAGGTAGGGAGAATATTATTTGTTTTGGTTTAGTTTCTTAGAAGCTGAGATTTATGTTCTCTAAGAACAGACAAATTTTGGCAGGTGTTTATGGGAAACAGATTCCAAGAACATTCAGATCCATTGTCACCAATGTTGGGCTGCAGATGGTCACTGAATGGACTAAAATGAGGCCACTGGGAATTAAAGGTGGTCACAAAGAACAGGTAGGAATGACCATGCTTCTGTAGATCTACATCCTTTAGGAGCTGCATGAGTTTGGGAGATGATTATTTCTAGAATCTTCAGATAACATCCAAGGCCAATAGTGTTTTGCCTTTAGCCTTGTGATATTCAAAACTAAGGCTAAATTTGTACGCACTTATGATCAAGGTAACTGTGAGATAATCAGACACACCTGTGGTAATATCTTTACCATCATTAGAAAAAGATTGTTGGGTATTTTGTATCAGAGTGTGTCCCTGAGTTTAGAGAAAGAGTTATTTACACCTAAGGTCTTCATTCTAAGAAATTCTTGTTACCAAATTCCTGTTAAATCTGTTTGGGCTCATGAGAGTAGGAGAAAATTTAAGTTGGTTAACACCAAATATCTGTGATAAGCATCTAGCACAACTAGAATTCATGGAGAGCTCGTGGGAATATAAAATAGTAAAAGCACTTAGAAAAGAATGTAGCATTTTCATATAAAATTAAACATACTCCTATACAATGAGCCAACAATCCCATACTCAGGGACTGACTCAAAGAGCTAAAAGCATATATCCACAAAACACCTTTTGGATGAATGTTTATACTGGCTTTATTTGACATAGCTTAAAACTGGAAGCAGTCAGCTTTACGTCAACAGAAGAGTAGAAAAATAAGCTGTGGTAAGGTCATACTATAGAACACTATACAGAATGTCCTAAACAGGAAAATCCATGGAGACATAAATTCGATTAGTGGTTTCCAGAGCCTGGGGGAAGAGAAGAATGGGAAGTTGCTGGAGTGGGTACAAGATTTCCTTTGGGAATTGCGAAAATGTTCTGCAACTATGTAATATGAGCATTTCATAACCATGTGATTATAACAGCTATTGGGTCACATATTTTATAAGAATAAATTAAAGGTGTATTGATTGCAGGTTCATTTATAAAACAAAGAAAATAAGACAAAGAGACATACTATGAATACATGGTAACAATGAAGAGCACTAGACAAAGTAATGGGGAATTATAGTTTCTTGAATATTATTAGTTTAGAGAAGACAAAATTCACAGTATAGGGCATATCAGTACTTGCTTTTAAGATGTACTTAATTTCAAGAATATTGTTATGCTGATGCTGTATATTTTGTTAGGGTTTTCAGTTTGTCAAGTCTTAGCCAATGGTATCTGTTTGACTTGTTAGTCAATAGGAACTCAATCATATACACAGGGGCAAAACTAGTGAAACATACAGTGTTATACAGACCAAAATACTTAGGAAGAAAATATAGGCATACAACTTACACTGAGTTGAATCCAAGGAATCACAGAGATTTTTTTAGTAAATAGGGAGGCAATTAAGTGAATGGATAAGGCTGTATAAAGTATGGGGACATGTTAATATAGTATCTAAAATGAATAATTATAGATTTGCTACATAGTTTTACATTTTTTTTTTCTGTATGGATGTAGTATTTACAGAGAAGTGTTAGAGGACAAAACCCATTCCTGCTTGGATTTCACAATGCTGAGATAGTCATTATAAGACTGTTCATATGCTTGCATTTGTGTTGGTGTTCCACACATATATCTTGTATCCACAGGAGTTAGAAGAAGTTATCTGATCACCTGGAACTGTTGGGACACATGGGTTCCAGCTGCTATTTGGGTGCTGTGAACCCAACCAAGAGCTTCTGCAAGAGGCATATCTGTTCATAATTTCTGAACCATCTCCCCATCCCACCCCCATTATGGTTTTTATGTTATAATCATCCTTCAGATACCATGATTTTGCATTGTTTCTACCAAGTACTCTGGTTTTGCCTCTAATCTCACAGAGAAGTTGCCAGCATCAACCTATCTGAAAGTTAAATAGTGAAAGTATGTGGAACACTAACTACATAAAGAGTTCAATACCCATCTTTACTCAAGTTCCTCACTGTTATAGATATTTTTCTTCAAGAGGAAGCCTATACATCTTTTAGACTCCTGTTAAAACTATAGACTCCCAGGATTCACTCTAAAACTATTCATTCAGAATCTGTAATTTAATGACTCCTAGGTAAAATATATACACATCAACATTTGAAGAATGAGTCAGGATATTAAGGCAAAAGATGAAATGGAGTGGATAGGAAGGCTAGGAATATTCAGCAGTACAAAAACATCTTCTTATCTGAGATAATTTATAAAATTATTAAAATAATGAGGATAATGGAGACTCAAGATGATCCAGAAACTTTTACACTGGGTTAATGGGTAGGTCAGATGATCCAGACTCTGAGGGACATTGCATGTGTTGCTCTAGCTGAGTGCCAGGCATACACTGGCATAGTAGTCCTCAGGTGGTGTTTTCCTAGAGTTTTGGTCTTAGAATCCTCTAGATATAAAGTATGTACTCATACCAAATCACTTTCTGAAAGAATAGCATGGGTTATCTTTCATTTCTGGACTACTACTTCCAGTTATACAAGCACAACTATAAGAGTTGACAATAACTGCATAGACCAATTTCTCAGTATTTCGTAATGAGGCTTTTGTGTGTCAGAATATCTGCTCTATGATTAGGGTTCTACTTCTTAGCAGTGATTATCTTAGTTACTGGGGACTTTTATTCTGTTGTTTTAATAAACACACATTGTGATTTTAAACCCAGTATAAATGTCTAAAATACTTCTCATCTTTACCCTTCCCAAGACCTTCACTGGTTTTCAACTACTCAGATTTTATTTGTGGGTAATGTTCTCTCTGGTGTGCTGGGACCTTGTCTAAGTGAGTCTAGTTCGTGATAATCTGAAAAGCCACAGAGGACAGTGGTGAACTTAGGCTGAAGACTTAATTGTCACATTGTTTAACTTCTAGCTCAAATAATGTGTGTTTGATTGAACCCTGTTTAATGTCCATACATGCGTTCAAATGTGACTTACTTGCCTTCTAGATTACACTCACTTTTCTATCTTAATTGAAAAAGAAAATACTGTGTGTGTTAACCTAACTGCTAGCACAAAATTTTCCCAAGGTAGGAAGTGCTTTGTCAATCAAAATAGTTTGACTGATTTCTTTTAGTGGAAGGTGAAAGATGCCTTTAGGGCAAGTTAGAGGCTAGATGGTAAAAGAGAGAGTTACATTGCTAAGCAATGAAAAAAAAATCAATGATGTTAGGCAAAGAGGATCATAAAGTAGTCAGGAGATACAGAAAGCACAGCATGGGACTGGAGTCTGAACTTCAGGTACAATTGAAGCTAGGAAAGTCTCACTAGGTTTTCTGGATAGTACATAATGCACAACAGTAGTGTTTCTTTCCTTGGACAAGAAAGACTTTTTGTGCAGTAACACTGTGAACCAACCTGCAGAAATGTTTATAAATACATGAGTATCTAATTTGAAACCACTTATTTCTAGACTAGTTCACTAACTTAGAATAGACTATAAAAGGCTTCTCAGTAGCTGATAGTCTATAAATAGTAACTCCCAATTATAATGCAGAATGACCATTTACAGACCTTGTATGTATCAGCCATCAGCCACTCTGCTGTGGTATTCACATGCTCTGTTTCTCATAGTTTGTAGGGAAAATTCACATAGAGCATCCATCTCCAGTTTACTCATAAAAAAGCTAGGAATTGGAAAGATTAAATGGATGCCAAAAAGTCTCCAAGAAGAAAATACAATAACGTTCAGTAGAACACTGATTCCAAAATCCTGCCTTTTACAATAATTCTTGACTAATGTTTGATGCCATAGATTATGGGAGGTTCATACTAGACAAATTTCTATTTTTAAAGTTTTACTTACTATTTATTTTATGAGTGTTTTGCTTGCATGTATGTCTTTATACCAAGTGTGAACCTGGTACTTGTGGATAGTAGATAGGCTATCAGAGTGGGTTCCTAGAAATGATATGACTATCTTTAGCTATAAGGAAGATACTTTATCATACACATTTCCTTATTTATTACTTACATTCATCAGGATTTCTTCCATGTTGACTCAAATTTTGCTGTTCTTTACACTGGGTATACGAATGTTATCTGTTTCTGAAAGGTCTTATAAATGCTGTCTCTCTTTTTCCTTCCTCCCTCCCTCCCTCCCCCTCCTCCTTGCCCCCTCTCTCTTTCCCTCCCTCCCTCCCTCCCTCTCCTTCCCTCCTCCCTCCCTCCCCCCCCCTCTCTCTCTCTCACACACACACACACATACCATCATCGGTTCATAGATTAGGTTCCATAAAGCTATATGAAGTCAAATGTAAGAATGACTCTGGCAATTGTGCTCAGTGTTTGCATTTGGAAGGAATTTCCCATGTGGAGCAAGTCTTGACTGAAAACAGTGTTGCATGTTGCATTCACTCATCATTCAGAGAATTGGCTAGGAGGGGGACTTTCCCACTCCTGTGTTATCTCTCTCCATTTAGTGGAAAGAGCCATAACGTGTCAGATACACTACCTCTTGTTCTCCATAGCCCAGCCAGCATTGCCTAGGAGACAGAAATAGCATTCATCGAAAGCCACAATTACCTCATTTCCCTGGCTCGTTGTCTGAGATGTGCCTTGCCTCACAGTGACTGAGTATGGCCAAAAGTCCAGCAAACATAGCAAACAGAGCAGCTGCTTGTCCAAGAAATGGTCTTACAAACAGGAGAGAACAGCATGTTCCCTGAGCAGATCAGGACCCTTGGCTGTTTTTATGGGTGTTTTGGTTTTGAGGCCAGCAACAGTGTCTGAAATCTCCTGGGGATTTCCCAAGCACCATTCGTCAGGTGGCTAGGCGTCCTCTGACGTTGCCTGTGAGTGATGGGGTGCAGTGAGAAGGGCGTGTACAAGGCCATCCAAGGGCACTTTCAGGATGATTGTCGGAAATGAGCGAGCTAATGCAATGTCAGAATGTTCAGAAAAACAAGAGCTTTCTGAAAAGTGCTTGGCACATGTTCAATGGACATTCAAGAAGTAGTTCTTGAATGAAGCACTTGGAGATTTAGTGGGTAGATTTCCAGTATTTGCATTAACAGGTATACATATGATTTCAATAGGGGTGACCGGTTGTCCTGGTTTGCTCAGGAATAAGAGGTTTCTGAGAGTGTTGGCAGAGCTTTGAGTGTTGAAATCAAGAAAATCCTGGGCTAACTGGGATGAGTTTGTCATTTCAGTTTCAACACAGGTGTATCTGAATCTGAAACATGACGTTCCTCATCAAGCAAAAGCCTGTATTCTAGGAGGCTTGAATTTAATAAGGGAAACTAGACAGAGGAACAGCTAATTATTATATAAATTGAAAGGATATGTTCTTTTGAATAAAGGTCAGCAGCTCAGCCTATCATAGGCCCTCATTGTTACCATTTCTTCAAACAAAGTCCCATCTGATTTTGCATGGGTACACCTTCCATAGAGGGAATACTATAGTTATCCAGGAACAGTCATAGTGTTGTTACCCTTGCCAGTGATTGGTTTAAGAACAGACATATAAATAATTTTGGATAAAAAAAAAAAACATATAAGAAGATCTAATAGGCAGATTCCAGTGAAAGTTTCCTTGCTCTTAAGAAGAAATAAAAACCAACAAAAGTTCTTATCATCCACTGATAATATCAACATGTGACCCTCAGAGCTTTTGTAGATGTTTTAAATTTACTGAAGGAAGTTACACTAAGTGGGATGATGGGGAAGACAGGAAGAATCTGAGTCTTTAATGACATCATTGACTGACCAAATGACCCTGTAGCCATCTAACTTCAGAATGTAAAAGATTGCACACTGTTTATTACTGAAGTTATCTGAATATGGTCAACAGTATAGTAGTTATCTTAAGTTATCTGTTATGCGGTCAATAATATAGTAGTAGGTAACACCCAAATCTCCTCTCTGACATCATAGGAAGGATTTACATGTGTACCACGGGATGTGACAAAGGCTCATGAAGACTCTAAAACTTACACAATGGTATGAATGAAGACTATGCTTCTTGTAGAAAAAAAAAAAACAAAAAAAAAAAACAAAAAAAAAAAACAAAGGCCAAAATACAGAACTCACAGTGTAGCTGGAGGAAATCAAGGAGTTGTACCTGCCTCAGGCATATTTATGATCATCATTAATTTAACAGGAAGTGTGAGTATACTGAAGAAAGAAATAAAACATGAAAAACACTTTGAGTTCAAACTTGAGCAAACTAGACTGACAGGGAACAGAGAACAAGTTATGGTTTCTATCTGAAAAGTCCTTCAAAACCTGTGTGTTAAGGGTGTGTCTGACAGACAACAGGTCACTGGGAAGTGATTGCATCATTAGGGCTCCAACGTAACCAGTGAATTTGTTTATTTTGTGGAATCATGAGAAGGTGTCAGAAATTTAGGAGATGAGACACAATTGGATGAAGTAGGCATCTTTGAGGATATATGCTGCTCTAGTTCCTCTTTCTTTCTTTCCCTCTGATTCCTGGGTGCCAAGAAGTGTGTACCTCCAGACTTTAGTGCCTTTTCTACCCATAAGACATGCTCATAACACGTAAAGATTTTGGAGCTAAGAGATAAATAAATCCCTCCTTTTAAGTTGTCAGAAATTTTGTTAAAATACTGAAGATCAATTCAAATGTATTTGAATAATTTGAAATTTAGAGCAGTAGGTATCAACTTCAGAAATCTGTTAGAATAACCTACAGAATATGTTGATTACGGTTGGTCAGATGTAGAGTGGCCTAGAAATATTTTTAAATCTTTCTATTAAGCTCCTTGCTCCTTGGTAGATTTGAAGCATAACCATGTTTGTGTAGAAAAGTCAGAGATATTGAAGTTTGGAATACTTACATCTTATTTACATGCAAAGTATCTTAGAGTGTCAGTCTAGAAGGAATACTGGAGATATTTTTAAGCAAATGCATTCATTTTGATCCCTCTTCTATCTACCACTAAAACAATACAAATGTATTATAAACTCTATGTGGAGAATGTACCAGCTATTACTATTCACCACTATTATCATGAGAAATACTGAAAAGAAAACATACAGAAGTTAAATTACTTTCCAAAGCCAACCTTCATACTGGCTTCAGATCTGGAACTAGAAATAAGGTTTAAACATTACTTGTCTAGCATTTCTTCCATTAGAACAAGTTTAAATATTTCAGTAATACTTCTCTTTGAAAAATGTTCTACCATTACATTTTGTGAAGAATGTGCATTAAATTTCATCTCATACTTTATTCTCCAGACACAGACTTCTTTGATAGCTGACTCTTAAGTGATTCATTTAATATCTCCAAATCAGTGGTCCTAACACTTGACCATGAATCATATCTCTTGATACTTTAAAAAAAAAAATAGTTTTCTGGAACACCCCAGAATTTCTGACTCAGTATGTCCAGTGTGGTAATTTAGATGATCACATCCATATAATATTTTCATATAAGATCTAGGCTATTGAATAAGGAACAGTATTTTCATAGCTTCTGTACAAATTCAAATCCAGAAAAGCTACTTTTTCCTTTGAGAACCATTTTTCAGACAAGCAAACTGATTTGAACCCTGACTCTGGCACTTCCTATTGCATAACATAAACATAATTACCTCTGTGATTTGAGTCTGTTCTTAACAAAAGAGACTGGTAACACATACCTAGAATATTTTTTAAGGTCATAGCAGTGCAACTAGTTTCCACTCACTATCCATTTGCTAACTCCTATTCCCTGGCTTGACTTTCTGTTGAGGATCCACATTTCTCTTGAAGATAGATGTTTTCTGGCTCCAGTAGGAGATTTGTAGCTGGCTCTCCTTCAAAAAGCTTGAGTTTACACCTCTTCCACCAAAATACTAAAACACATATGGAGCCTATTTCTAGAAAGGGTTATGCAAATCACTTTCAAAAGGGGGAAAATATGATAGGCAAATCATGTCAATATTATCCTCAAAGCAGTCTTTTGGAGCTAAAACCCATCCCATATGTTCTGCTTCACTTGCTCTGGCATTTTTAACAGTTTAACCATAGCAGCTGCTCCTGCTCACTAATTGCCTGCAACATTAAACAGTGGATGCTCCCAGTTCCCAGACTTCTCCAGTATCAACACAGAGCTCCCAGATATTTGCATGTTTCTCCTGGTCATTCCATTCTCACTGTGCTGAACATCAACTATGTGACTTAGCAGAAGACAGTATGTGAATGGCCAAGGTGACCTTTGGCACCAGCCTTGGTTAAAGCAGAGCAGTAACAGATGGGCTTCTAGACCCCAATACAAATTGGTCCCAGAAATAACCTTTTTTTGAGTCAATGGATCTCGATGGTCTCCAGCACCACCCATGGTTGACATGCAGTTTTCCATGTGACTTTGTTGAGACTGTCTTCATAAAAACAAACAGACAGATAGACAGACAAATAAAAACAGCTATGCATCTTGCTTTCAAAACAAGAAATTTGAAATTTAGATTTGATTTTTGTTTTTCTGATCCTGTGATCAAGTAAATGTCAAATTCCTGTCAACATTTCCACTTCAGTGCTTGCTGTGGTTCTCTTAACCTTGGTTGCATCAAGTCATGTCTCCATCATTTCTAGCTAGGCTAGGTTCAGTAACTTGACTAACAATATTTCCTAACTTCCACTTAACCCCATGCCTCATCCAAAGTGGAATTGTTTGTGGTAGAGTGTGACACACATGATCTTAAGCCTCTTTCAAATGGCACACTGCTTTCCTAATACCTATGACTAACCTCATCCTCCTGATTGACTCTAAACATGCATGTCCAGTATGGTTAATCATTAGCTACATACGACTATATGTTACTTTTTTTTTTTTTTTTAGAAAATAGTAGTTTTTCTCATTACTATGAATACCTAACAAAAAAGTAAATTAAGTCTGGGGAGACATGTATCTTGGGTCATAGTTTGAGAAAGTATGTTGGTAGGAATGATATTCCATCTGCAGTCATTAAGCCTTGACAATATTGGTGCTGAGCAAGATGTGGCTTTTCCTTTGGTATTCAGCTTGGGTCCTCCAGGAATGAAATGATGTCACCAATGTTTTGGTGGCCCTTCAATTCTCTGTAAAACTTTTCTGAAAATAACTTCACAGATATGTCTAGGGAGATGTCTTCTATGTGTTTTCTAAATCAGTTACTTTGACAATGGACATTAGCTATTATACAGTTAGATTAAATAGAAAAAAAAATGTGTGTGTATGTGTACACACATATATGGATAAATGTATACTTGTACACATAAGCATGTACAAGCTAGATATCAATCCTGGGTGTTGTTTCTCATGAATTATTTT
Organism: Mastomys natalensis; assembly: GCA_021653895.1. Lineage (NCBI taxonomy): Eukaryota > Metazoa > Chordata > Mammalia > Rodentia > Muridae > Mastomys > Mastomys natalensis. Next base: position 99,697 of record JAJTUV010000749.1, read on the forward strand.
CCCTTTTTTTGAGGGAAGAAGAAGAAGAAGAAGAAGAAGAAGAAGAAGAAGAGAAGGAGGAGGAGAAGGGAGGAGGAGGAGGAGGAGGAGGAGGAGGGGGAGGAAGAGAGAGAGAGAGAGAAGAGAGAGAGAGAGAGAGAGAGAGAGAGAGAGAGAGAGAGAGAAACTCCCTCTTGCTTGGCCCTATGGATCATTATGGATCACTAGTTAGGCTGAGCTGTTGCCAAGCTAGCCTCAGTGATATTGGTGTCCCAGCATTGGGATTACAAGAATGTGCCACCACAATTTCCTGTTTTATCTTGATTCCAGAGATTGAATTAATCCTTGTGCTTGTGTAGAAGTACTTTACCAATTGATCTTACCTCTAAGACCTTAAATAAAATTTAAAATTCAACTTCTTAATCATACTAGCCTCATTTTAAATACTCAACAATCATGTCTCATGACCATTTCAAATAATAAAGACAGAATATTGTCTTCTTTTCTAAAACTTCTAGTACATGCCTGTGTTCTAACATGTAATGAACTTAATAGTTCATTAATAGTTCTACTTAAAAGTAGTGTGTGTTGTGTTGCTCTATGTCAACCTGATAGGATTTAAAGTCACTTAGGAGACAAGCCACTGTGCTTTATCTGTGAGAAATTATATAAGTTAATTGAAGTTGAAATATCCACTCTGTCAGACAAATAAACATGAGCATTTATTGATCTCTGCTTCATGGTTCTGAATGCAATATTACCAGCTGCCTCAACTTTTTGCCACCATGAATTCCTGCTATGTGCTTACTTCAATAGTACATACAGTAGAAGTGACTTCCCTTCTATCATGGCTTTTAGCTAAGCTCAACTGGCAAAGTACTTCTATCAGAGATGTAAGACAGAGCAAGCCTTTCTTAAGTTGCTTTTGTCAGGATATTTTATCATATCAAAAGCAGAACAGTTAGTAAACTGTTCTATCCATGGTGAGGATATTGGGACACAGAGACTGTGAGTGCTAGTATAGAGAATACAAACTAAATGTGACCTCTAGAAAAGAGCAGGTCCAATGAAACTGACTGTAGTTATAGGCTTTGAAGAACATTCCCACACCTCCTGATGTGAATGAATATATGCAGATGAGAACGGCAGCATTATTTTGTGCTACCAAGGCATGGGAGGTAGCCTAAATATTTATAAACAGAAAATTGGATAAGTAAATATACAAGATGAGTATTTTAGGACTAGGGAGAGAGTTCAGGGATAGAATATGAATGGCACTCCAGGAGTACAAAACAAGCACTGAAACAAAACAAAATAGGATGCATGTTGAAGAAACCAGTTAAGCGAAGATTAGATACAAAACCCTATCCTAAAAAACTTACTGGTATTTTAAAACTGGTTTTCTCAATAGCACAATTGTTTTAAAATTACTGATACAAGAGAAACCTTAGGTGAGAGCTATCAAGCTAGCTCAGTAGGCTAAATCAGTGTGTAAAGGCACTTAACACAATATAACTTGAATTTAATTCTCCAGATAACCGTGTGCTGATAAAAGAGAACCCACTCCAGCAATTGCTCCACTTACCTTCACACACAGCATGATACACACACACACACACACACACACACACAGAGAGAGAGCAAGAGAGAGAGAGAGAGAGAGAGAGACACCCCAAACAAACAGGTTAAAAGCACAAAACGTTAGGTGCACCTCATGGTGCTCAGTTAAGTCACTGAAGCTAGAGTGATTAAGAGTACAAAATGGATGTTTCTTTGGGAAGTTCACAGAACATGTGAACTAGTCCATGATATGAGAAATCTGAACAGTGATTGCCTGGCATTGTAGGATTCTGTAAAGCATTAGTTAGCAAGAAACCCTGGTAAGGGTGGTGGGAATGTTCTGCTACTTGACTAGGGTGTGCATTACATGGCAACACACATTTGTCAAACTCATTTAGCTCCATGCTTCAGTCCTGCGCATTTTAATGTATGTAAATATACTCCAATAGAATTAGTTATTTTTAACAAAAATGTAAAGGCAGGGTGATTAGTTTAAGATTGAGTTGTATATTGCCTGTATATATTCATGTAAACCCACACAGTATGTGTTTTATAAAGAATTCTAGTTAAAAAAAATTGAGGCAATATTTGTGTTTTAGATGAGGGAACAAAATAACAATATGGATAAGGTACGTAGAACAAAACAAAAGTTAAATAAAAGGATTCTTGAATGCATTGGAGGTGATTGGATCATGACTTAGATGTATGACTGACTTACTTTAACTGTCATTGAAAGCAGTTAGCCTCTCACTGGCTAATCTGTGTTTCACTCCCTGGTATTCTCTTCCTCTACTTATGGTAGAATTTTGACCATGTAGGAGAGACTGAAAAAGAAACAGTGTAAAGTTTAGAGAGAAAATGAGAGAAGGCTGAAATAGAGGGGCAGAGAGCATGCGGGCACACTGACGTTGACATTGGTAAGACTTTTCTAAATGCAGCTCTGTCTTTGGAATTTTGAATAAAAGCATTTGATGTTTTCCTTTACTTTTCCCTTAAACTAATCTATAGTTGGTATCTCCCATTTGCTCTAAAAGTTTTACCAATATAACACATCCTACAGCATTTTAATGAATCTTTGTCAAAACTTGTTTTAACTTAAAAATAAACTCTGTTGAATCACAGAAGTATTTAAACACGATGTATGAAGAAATTACTATAATGAATATATACCTTCACCTAGTTTGTACATGTCATTAATCTCAGTTCATCCCTTTATCTACCCACTCCAAGTCCCAATGTCCAAAACTTGCACCCATTGCTGTATAGATTTACAGTGAGTCCCAAAGATTTTATCACTTCAAACATAAATGCTTGAATAGAGACATCTAAAGTCAAGAATAGTTTATAAGAAACAACACTAATATTTCTCACAAGAAGCATTGCCCCACACTTACAAAATTTGTGACCTAAGCCTTCAGGTTCATCCAGTCAGGATTAGCATTAGGCATTCAGTCCAATACAAGACTTTATTTTTAGTTAAACATTCTGAGATTGTTTTTTTAAGAACTTAATGTTGTTGTCCTGAAAAATGACCCTCATTGATGAATGCCTGATGGAGGCATCTTCACAATTGAAGTTCCCTCTTCTTAAATGATCCCTATATTGGAGTATGGTCTTCTAGCTGGGTGCCTATCTGGCTCAATGGGAGAGGAAAAATAGCCCTAAGACTAGGGAGAGGTTGGGATAAGAAGTGTGAAAAACAAGATGAAGGGATGATAGAGTAAGGGAGGATGGGTAGTGGTTAAAGTAAAAAGAAAGAAATGAGAGGTTAAAAAGAAGATTAAAGTATGGAGAGGAGAGCATCTTTACTGGAAAGAAAAAAGTAAAAAGAGAAAGTGTAAAAAAATGAAAAGAACAAGAGAGTAAATACATAAAAAATACAGAGTACTGGAGGTGAAAAAGAGATAAAATGAGTAGAGAATAGAGAAGAAGAAGTTTAAAAAAAAAAAAAATAAAAAAAAGAAGAAGAAGATTTTATGTGTAATATAAGATTAATATGATAATTGACCCTTAATATTATATAAAGGAGGGATAAATGTCAAAGAGAGAGATCTGGTCTGGATGAGTGTAGAAAATGATGAGTACAGAAATATTAGCATTTTAAGAAAAATTATTTTATAACTTCTCACTATGTACAATTCAGATTACTCATTTTGTTTTAATATTTTTATCTACTGAATATTATTTCTTTTTTCAAAGAATCATTATACTATACACACACACATACACAAATAATCTAAGATTCAATGCAATCCAATTCTTTATAATATAAAATAAATATTTTTTTTTACTGATTAAGTTATTGATCAGTCCTCCTCCTAACTCTTCTTCCAATCAGTTCCTCTCCTCTCCCCTCCCCTTCTCCTATCCATCCCTCCTCCCCTTCTTATCAGAAAAGGGAGGCCTCCCATGTATATCAACCATCCTTGGCATATCATGATCTTATTGCTGTAAAACCTGGAACATTATCTTCCTCCATATCCCTTACCCCCACCCCAAAATATCTAATCTATTTATCCTTCTCAGTGAGATTGAAGTGCCCCTCTTTGTTACTTAGCTCCTTTGTGTATGTTGTTTGTAGTATGATTATCCTGTACTTTATTTCTAATATTCACTTATATTAGAGATTATTTTCTACCTACATATTTATTTTGTGATTGTATAATACTGATATTGCTAGAGTGTCAAAACAATATTTAAGCAATACTTTTTCTATCAATATATCTGCTTAGAGCAACACTTTTTTGTTTTTTTTTCCATCTGATTTTGTTAATGGTGAAAAGTTCTACCTATTGTGTTTTCTAGTCAATTAACATGCTTACCATGTTGTCTAAGTCACCAGTAATATGCAATGTGATCAACTGTTACATTTTGGTGTTTATTTTTCATGGCTTTTCTTCATGTATGCATGTAAGTGTGTATTTATGAATGTATGTATGTATATATGTATGTATGTATGTATGTATGTATGTATGTATGTATGTATGTATGTAGAATGCTGCGAAATGATTTATGCCTTTAAGGAAAAGCTAAAATGTACATCATTGAGAAAATCTAGCATTTCTTTGTAGCCTTCTAGATAGCACTTATCTAAACGGTTTAGATATATGTTGACAGCTGATATTTTCTCATGAAGAGAGACTTTCATCCTCACTTTCAGTTGGGCAAGTATGTCCAGTATCTACTGGACTGCTGATGAATGGGGGAGGAGTTTCACCAAATACATCATATTACAATAGTTATGGATAAAGTGAAAGAGAAAAGAAGAGATGTCCTGCTTCAGAAGAATTGATTTTGTCCCTTCTATTTACATATGTATGCAACATAGATTGCAGACAAGACATATTATATGAGATATATAATATATATATATATTATATATATATTATATACTCTGCCAGCCTTATTTCAAAAGTGAAAACTCCTTTCTTTGAAATAGTCTGTTTTTTTCTACATCTTCTTCAATTATTTAAATACATGAGGGGGGTTTATGCAAAGCAAGCTTTTCTTACAACAGGCACATCTTCTTTAAACCCAGTGGGAATAGAACTTACATGTTAAGATATTTCCTTTGAAGACCAATATCTATAATCATTAAGATTCACAGCAGAATGTCTTTCCTCTTTGGAGCAGAAAATAATTTTTGAGGAAGGTATTGAGTTTTACTAATGAAAAATGGTTTCGTGTATATACAGAACTGACTTGGTGGACATTAAAGGTGATTTGACATGCACAGATCTTTTACTGGTAAGAACTGGGGAATAGCAATTTCTCTCCCGTTTCTTTCATCTCCTCCCAAATCCCATGGATTTGTATTATAATTGCAGAGAACTGTGAATGTTAGGAAGCAACAGTTTGAAAGCCTTAAAAATGTAACTGCAAAAGTAATTCGGACATTGGTAATCCTTTCTCATCATCTGGACTCTGGTTTTAGAGCTATCAAGGGAGTTGTCAGATCTCAAACTGCATCACATTGCTGACCTGGTGTGAATACTCAAGTTACTTTAAAAATGTCTGCATTCTTAATACTAGAGAGCAGCTGAAAGTTTTTCTGCTCCCTCCCTCCCTCCCTCCCTCTCTCCTCTCTCTCTCTCTCTCTCTCTCTCTCTCTCTATATATATATATATATATATATATATATATATATATATATTATATATATATGCAAACATGTGCACCTGCATATGGATACATACTCATATCTCATCAAAACTCATTTCATTCTGATCAAGAGACTTTTTAATCAGTTCAAATGTGTGCCTTGTCTTAAACATCTTACATTGCCCTCCTTTTCATGCCCATTTACATTCTGCATTCTGGGATTTATGATCAGGTTGCTTTTGTGAAGACAGCAGGCCAAGGAGTCATCATATGCTTTTGCTACAATAACTGGGAGGAGCTTGAAGTGGAAACTTCTGGTTTGTTTGGAAACGTCAGTTGTGTCAAATGATATTTTGCTGGGGCACACAGGTGAAAAAAATGTCTTGCTAAAGCAGAAACATGAACAAATGTTTTCCTGAAGCAGACACAGGTTAAAGGATGTTTTGATCTAGTGGAAACGTGAAAGGATATGTGATGAAGGAGTATAAATATAACCTCACAGACAGTAGTAGTAGGAGCATTTATTTGGTTTGATTTGCCTCACTTGCTAAGATATGCTTGTATTGGTTCTCCTTACATAGCATTGTTGAGCTCTGCTGCTGGTTACACCATAGAGAAACTTGCCAATGAACTTCTCTTGAGAGTCCTGTTGCTTCTTTTGTTTCTGTGACCTCCCCTCTGCTGGTTGGCAAACCTCGTTTACTTCAGAATTGAATTACAGATGCTTGTTCCTGTGTGGTGTCTGCCTGCTGAGAGAACTGGAAAGAAGCTATTGATTTGTATTTGATGCTTACTATGGAACTGAACAGCTGACAAAGAAGATTGAGCTTGGCCCCAAAGAACTATGGCTAAACAGGTAAACTTTCCCATATTCTAATAACTTTCTCTTCCACTGCATCTGGTGGGTAGTGGGCAAGAGGAGAGGTTGAACTCACATTGAAGTAGGTCACAAAAATTTATGCCTACAAAGACTTGTGGTTATGTGAATCAGATTTAGTCCCCATAGATTCTTATGTAAAGCATTTGGTCCCTGGTTAGTGATGCTGTTTGGGAAGGTTATAAAACATGTAGAAGAAAGTTCAGCCTTTCTGAAGGAAGCATGCCATTTAGGGGTGAGCTTTGAAGACTTATAGCTTCACTTCATTTCATGTTGTCCCTTTCTGCTCTCTGTGTACAGATAAAAATTCAATCATATATTTTCCCCTGTTCTTGCCAGCATGACCCTTCCCTACCACTGTGGACTTGAGCTCTTTGGAACCAGAAGTCAAAATAAACTGTTTTTCTGAAGTTAATTTGGGTCATAGTACTTTTATTTCATCAATAGAAAAGTAAAAATAATACAGAATAGGAAGACCATAAAATGGACAAAGAAGCAAAGAATCTTATTGCTTCCGCTGTCTACCTTTCCTCCAAAACAATAGTCCACAGGCTGTTCTAGATTCTTATTGTTAAGTTTTTCATACAGGATCTCATGTTGCTTAGACTGGCCTTAGATTCACTGTGTATCCTAGGATAAATGTGGATTCCTGATATTTTTGCCTGTACCTTATGAGTACTGAGATTTATCATCATGCATGACTGTAATGCAAAATTTAATATTGTTCACATACAGATATACACATTGTATCATTATGAGTATCAACTCTATATTCCTCTCATTGTAATTTTCAATGTTTTATAAGTTTGAGTGATAAAATACAGTCTATATTTATAAAATGGAAGCGACCTGTAGACTGTGTAATGAGGTGTAGAAAATCTGCTTTTTCTTAATGATCAATATCATGTCATTGCATTTAAGGAAAATGTTGTGTGTGTGTGTGTGGTGTGTGTGTGGGTGTGTGTTGTGGTGGTAGAGGCATTGTGTCCATACACATTAGTGCAGATGTCAGAAGAAGTTGGGTATCCTGCATTAACATTACTTGGCTTGTCCCTGTGAAATAGGGTTTCTCATTTATCTTGGTTTTAACTATTTTGAGATAGACTGGCTGGCCAAAAATCCCCATGGATCTTCCTTTCTTTGTCTCCCTCATTGCTTCAATGAGTGAGTAGCTAGACCACCACTTATATGTGTGCTAGGCTTTGAGTTCAGATCCTCAAGATTGTTTAGCAAGTGCTCTTAAACACTGAGTCATCTCTACAGTCCCTTAAGATCACAAAATGACCTCAAAAGCCATCTGTGTTAGTCACTATGTCTTATAATGCAAATAAAATAGAAATAATTGGATTTTTCAATCTAAATGGACACCTCTATTTATTCTTATCAAATGAACAACAATAAATTGGATAGATAATTCTAAACCACTGTATGCTTTTGAATTTTAACCCATCTTGGTAAATATTAGAGAATACAAAATAAAATAAAATCAAACAGTGTCCCCTTTAAAATAATTGGATTTATCCACACTACTTTTTTGTAACATTGTCTAGCTTTATGAATTCTTTCTTTCCTTTCTACAATTAAAAGAGACTTGCTTAGGGGTGACCATTGTGCAAACAGAATTGAAGACACATGCATTTCTTGGTAAACTAAGACTTGGCATGATCCAAAGTCAGCTCTTTTTTTTTTGGAAAATCCTTTCTTTTTACCATAAAGTAAAAGCTATGGAATAATCATTTGTATAACTTCTTTTAATTCTGACATTTGGGGAATCTGAAAAAATACTATATTATATCAGAAAAATTCTACTTCAATATCTGGCTACTTCAGAAAAATTTTGCATACAATTTATTAATGTATATTTACATATACACTATATTTAATGTTCTTATTGCCATATAAACCTCATGTGAGTGAGCTTCAAGATGCCAATAGTCCAACTTGCAAATGTCTGTTTGTGATGGTGGAGGCCTTATAATCTAAGCATTGATTATACTAGCTGTGAGGTGCTTCTCAGAAGAACATAAATTTATAAAGTTATGTATAACCCATGAGAAAGCCTTTCCATTTACATTTCACATTCCTCTACAATATTTACCTTGTTTTTAAGTATGTGAAGTCATCATCAATATTTAATTGCTACTGTATGATTGATTGTTCAATGAAGAAAAAAATCAATGTTGGGTGTTTTGCTGCCATTAAAGAAGATATACTGTACTAAATTTAATATCAAATCTAAGAAAAATAGCAAGGGAAGAATTAGTGACAAATCTGGTAAAAAAAAAAAAACCCGCATAATGCATATTATATTTTTATGCCATGCATATTTTGTAGTTGGGGAACTATTCTCTCTCTTTTTTTATTATTACATCCTGATTATGCCACTCATTCCCTGGTCCCTTCTCTTCTGCTGTCTCACCATTACAATTACCTCCTCCTATTACTTCCTCTCCTTTTCAGAGAAGGGGAAGCCTTCATGGCTACCACCCCACATGAGGACATCTAGTTGTAGGGGACTCAAGCACATTTTCTCCCACTGAGGATCAAATAGATAGTCAACTTAGAAGGAGATTCAATGACAAGGTGATTGAGTAAAAAACAGCTTCTGCTCCAATTTTAGGAGACCTACATAAAGACCAAGCTGAATATCTGCTACAAATGTGTAGGGTGGCTAGGTTCATCCCTTTATGTTCTTTGGTTGATAGTTCAGTCTCTGTTAGTCCCTTGGTCCTATGTTGGTTTACTCTGTAGGTCTTTTTGTTGTTATCTTAACCCCTCCAGCTTGCTCAAGTCTATCCCTGACTCTTACTCAAGACTTCTGACACTGCCTGATATTTGGTTGTAGGGTCTCTGCATCTGCCTCCATCTGCTGCTGGATAAGTCTCTCAGGAGACAATTATGCTAGGCTTCTCTACACAACTTAGCAGGGTTTCACTAATGGTATCTGGGATTAGCTCTTAGAAGATGGGATGTGTTTCAAGCTTCTCTTCATCTCTTTTGTTCTCTGAACATCTTGTAGGCAGGACAAATTTTGAGTAGAATAACACAAGGATAATCTTTTTTTTTTTTTTTAACCAATATCATTTATTTATGATGCAGAACTGCCAAGAAATACTCAGAGCATTCTATGACTCACTGGTATCATTGATGAGGTTCTACTAAAAACACAGGCTTTAAAGAAAATATATCACAAATACAGTATACTTGGAAGTTTTAACTTAGATAGAATTTACAAATCTTTTAAATTATAAAATAATTCAGGAAAACAAATCCTGGGTATTTATTACATTAAAATAAATTCAAGGTCTCTGGAGACATCATGCTTTTTGTTACTTCTTTTTCTCTTAGAAACATTAAGCTGTCTTTTGTAGTATCAATAGCTATCTTATCCTCTCTGTCTAGCCATCAGGTTGTTCTTTGAGGTTGGGAAAAAGTAAAACTTCCTTATATTTGGTTATCACTTTGCTAAGTTAGGACAAAGGCTACCTAGGATTGTTAAATTATATATCTAATTGAAAGAGTCCACTATGTTCTCTAGTCTGAAAACTTTTCTCTTTCCCTTAACATTGATTGAAAAGCTGGTCAGGTTGTCCCTGAATTTTCACAAATTTCTACCCTAGTTTTCATTTTTTTTTTAATTGGAAATTTTATTTACATTTCAGATGTTCTCTCCTTACCCCATTTCCCCCCCTCCCTCCCAGGAACTCACTATCCCTTCCCCCCTCCTCCTGCCTCCACATTGGTGTATCTCCCACCCAACCTCCCCATATCTCACCTCCTCACCCTTGAATATTTCCCCCCCCACGACACCCAGCCTTCATGGGACCAAGGATCTCTTCTTCCACTTATATATAGCTCCCTTGCATATATAGCTGGAGCCATGGTCCCTCCATAAGCGCTCCCAGGCTGGTGGTTTAGACCCTGGGGGCTCTGGTTGGTTGGTATTGTTGCTTTCCTCATGGTGTCACGGATCCTTTCAACTCCTTCAGTCTTCACTCTATCTTCTCCATTGGGAACCCCATGATCAGTTTGATGGTTAGCTGTGAGTATCTGCCTCTGAGTATGTCAGACTCTTGCAGACTTCTAAGGAGCAGCTATATCAGGCTCCTGTCAGCATGTATTCCTGACATCCACATCAACGTCTACCTTTGGTGACTGCACATGGGATGGATATCCAGGTCGGAATGGTCTGTAGACAGCCCCTCCTTCAGTTTCTGTCCTGCACTGTGTCTCCATATTTGCTCCCTCGAGTATTTTGTTACTCCTTCTAAGAAGGACTGAAGCCCCCGCTACTTGCTCCCATTCTTCATGAGCTTTATGTGGTCTGTGAGTTGAATCTTGGGTATTTCAAGCTCTGGGATAAAATCCAATAATCAGTGAGTGAATACCATGTATGTTCTTTTGAGATTGGGTTACTTCACTCAGGATGATATTTTCTAGTTCCATCCATTTACATATGAATTTATCAAATTAAATGTTTTTAATAGCTGAGTAATATTCCATTGTATAAATGTACCACATTTTTTTGTATCCATTCCTCTGTTGAAGGGCATCTGGGTTCTTTCCAGTTTCTGGATATTATAAATAAAACTGCTATGAACATAGTGGAGCATATGTCCTTGTTATGTGTTAGAGCATCTTCTGGATATATGCCCAGGAGTAGTATAGCTGGGTCCTCAGGTAGTGATATGTTCAATTTTCTGAGGAACTGCCAGTCTGTTTTCCATAGTGGTTGCACCATCTTGCAATCCCACCAACAATGGAGGAGTGTTCCTCTTTCTCCACATCCTTGCCAGCATCTGCTATCACCTGAGTTTTTGATTTTAGCCATTTGACTGGTGTGAGGTGGAATCTCAGGGTTGTTTTGATTTGCATTTCCCTGATGACTAAGGATGCTGAACATTTCTTTAGGTGCTTCTCGCCATTCACATTTCCTCAGTTGAGAATTCTTTGTTTAGCTCTGTACCCCATTTTTAAGAGGGTTATTTGGTTGTCCTAGGGTCTAATTTCTTGAGTTCTTTGTATATATTGGATATTAGTCCTCTATCGGATGTGGGATTGGTAAAGATCTTTTCCTAATCTGTTGGTTGCCGTTTTGTCCTATTGACAGTGTCCTTTGCCTTACAGAAACTTTGCAGTTTTATGAAGTCCCATTTGTCATTCTTGATCTTAGAGCATAGGGCATTGGTGTTCTGTTCAGGAACTTTTCCCCTGTGCCTAGGTATTCGAGGGTCTTCCCCACCTTCTCTTCTATAGTTTCAGTGTGTCTGTTTTATGTGAAGGTCCTTTTCACTTGGACTTGAGCTTTGTACAAGGAGATAAGAATGGATCGATTTGCATTTTTCTGCATGCTGTCCTCCAGTTGAACCAGCACCATTTGTTGAAAATGCTGTCCTTGTTCCACTGGATGGTTTTAGCTCCTTTGTCAAAGATTAAATGATCATAGTTGTGTGGGTTCATTTCTGGGTCTTCAACTCTATTCCACTGATCTTCCTGCCTGTCTCTGTACCAATACCAGGCCGTTTTTATCACTACTGCTCTGTAGTAAAGCTTGAGGTCAGGGATGGGATTCTCAGAAGTTCTTTTATTGTTGAGAATGGTTTTCGCTATCCTGGGTTTTCTGTTGTTCCAAATAAGTTGAGAATATCTCTTTCTAGTTCTGTAAAGAATTGAGTTGGTATTTTAATGGGATGCATTGAATCTGTAGATTGCTTTTGGCAAAATGGCCATTTTTACTATATTAATCCTTCCGATCCATGAGCATGGGAGATCTTTCCATTTCCTGAGGTCTTCTTCAATTTCTTTCTTCAGAGACTTGAAGTTCTTGTCATACAGATCTTTCATTTGCTTGGTTAGATTCACCCCGAGGTATTTTATATTATTTGTGACTATTGTGAAGGGTGTCATTTCCTTAATTTCTTTTTCAGCCTGTTTATCTTTCATGTAGATTAAAGGTTACTGATTTGTTCGAGTTGATTTTATAACCTGCCACCTTGTTGAAGTTGTTTATCAGGCTTAGGAGTTCTCTGGTGGAGTTTTTGGGGTCACTTAAGTATACTATCATATCATCTGCAAATAGTGATATTTTGATTTCTTCCTTTGCCAATTTGTATTCCTTTGACTTCTTTTGTTTTCTAATTGCTCTGGCTAGGACTTCCAATACTATATTGAATAGGTAGGGAGAGAGTGGGCAGCCTTTTCTAGTTCCTCATCTTAGTGGGAATGCTTCAAGTTTCTCTCCATTTAGTTTGATGTTGGCTACTGGTTTGCTATATATTGCTTTTACTATGTTTAGGTATGGGCCTTGAATTCCTGATCTTTCCAAGACTTTTACCATGAAGGGATGTTGAATTTTGTGAAATGCTTACTCAGCATCTAGTGAGATGATCATGTGTTTTTTTTCTTTGAGTTGTTTATATAGTGGATTACATTGATGGATTTCCAAATATTGAACCATCCCTGCATTCCTGGGATAAAGCCCACTTGATCATGATGGATGATTGTTTTGATGTGTTCTTGGATTCGGTTTGCTAGAATTTTATTGAGTACTTTTGCATCAATATTCATAAGAGAGTGGTCTGAAGTTCTCTTTCTTTGTTGGGTCTTTGTGAGGTTTAGGTATGAGTGTGATTGTAGCTTCATAGAACAATTGGGTAGTGTTCCTTCTGTTTCTATTTTGTGGAATAGTTTGAAGAAATTTGAAGAGACCTTTGAATTGAAAAGGTCTTCCTTGAAGGTCTGATAGAATTCTCCACTAAAACCATCTGGTCCTGGGCTGTTTTTGGTGGGGAGACTTTTAATGACTGCTGCTATTTCTTTAGGGGTTATGGGACTGTTTAGATGGATTATTTGCTCCTCATTTAACTTTGGTACCTGGTATGTATCTAGAAAATTGTCCATTTCATCCAGATTTTCCAGTTTTATTGAGTATAGGCCTTTGTAGTAGGATCTGATGATTTTTTGAATTTCCTCAGTTTCTGTTGTTATGTCTCCCTTTTCAGATCTGATTTTATTAATTTGGATACTGTCTCTGTGCCCTCTGGTTAATCTGGCTAAGGTTTATCTATCTTGTTGATTTTCTCAAAGAACCAACTCCTGGTTTTGTTGATATTTTGTATAGTTCTTTCTGTTTCTACTAGGTTTATTTCAGCCCTGAGTTTGATTATTTCCTGATGCCTACTCCTCTTGGGTGTATTTGCTTCTTTTTGTTCTAGAGCTTTCAGGTGTGCTGTCAAGTTGTTAATGTGTACTCTCTCCAATTTCTTTTTGTAGGCACTTAGAGCTATGAGTTTTCCTCTTAGCACTACTTTCATGGAGTCCCACAAGTTCTGGTATGATGTTTCCTCGTTTTCGTTAAATTCTAGGAAGTCTTTAATTTCTTTCTTTATTTCTTCCTTGACAAAGTCATGATTGATTAGAGCATTGTTCAGTTTCCACATGGATGTGGGTTTTCCCTTGGTTTTGTCATTATTGAAGACCAGCCTTAGTCTGTGGTGATCTGATAGGATGCAAGGAATTACTTCAATCTTTTTGTATCTGTTGAGGACTGTTTTATGACCAATTATGTGGTCTATTTTGGAGAAGGTACCATGAGGTGCTGAGAAGAAGGTATATTCTTTTACTTTAGGATGAAATGTTCTATAGATATCTGTTAATCCATTTGGTTCATAGCTTCTGTTAATTTCATTTTGTCTTTGTTAGTTTATGTTTCCATGATCTGTCCATTGGAGAGAACGGGGTGTTAAAATCCCCCACTATTATTGTGTGAGGTGCAATGTGTGCTTTGAGCTTTAGTAAAGTTTCTTTTATATATGTAGGTGCCCTTGCATTTGGAGCATAGATGTTCAGAATTGAGAGTTCTTCTTGGTAGATTTTTCCTTTGATGAGTATGAAGTGTCCTTCCTTATCTTTTTTTGATTACTTTTGGTTGAAAGTCTATTTTATTTGATATTAGAATGGCTACCCAGCTTCTTTCTTGGGTCCATTTGCTTGGAAAATTGTTTTCAGCCTTTTACTCTGAGGTAATGTCTGTCTTTGTCACTGAGGTGCATTTCTTGTATGCAGCAAAATTCTGGGTCCTGTATAATATATATCCAGTCTGATAGTCTACATCTTTTTATTGGAGAATTGTGTCCATTGATGTTGAGGGATATTAAGGAAAAATGATTGTTGTTTCCTATTATTTTTGTTATTAGAGGTGGAATTATGTTTGTGTAGTTATCTTTGTTTGGGGTTGTGGGAAGATTACTTCCATGCTTTGTCTAGGTTGTAGTTTCCTTCCTTGTGTTGGCGTTTTCCATCAGTTATCCTTTGAATTGCTGGGTTTGTGGGAAGATATTGTGCAAATTTGGTTTTGTCATGGAATATCTTGGTTTCTCCATCTACAGTGATTGAGAGTTTTGCTGGGTATAGCAGTCTGGGCTGACATTTGTGTTACCTTAGGGTCTGTATGATATCAGACCAGGATCTTCTGGCTTTTATAGTCTCTGGTGAAAAGTCTGGTGTAATTCTTATAGGTCTGCCTTTGTATGTTACTTGACCATTTTCCTTACTGCTTTTAGTATTTTTTCTTTGTTTTGTGCATTTGGTGTTTTGATTATTATGTGATGGGAGGTATTTCTTTTCTGGTCTAGTCTGTTTGGTGATCTGTAGGCTTCTTGTATGTTTATGGGCATGTCGTTCTTTAGGTTGGGGAATTTTTCCTCTATAATTTTGTTGAAGATATTTACTGGCCCTTTAGATTGGGAATCTTCACTCTCATCTATACCTATTATCCTTAGGTTTGGTCTTCTCATTGTGTCTTGGATTTCTGGATGCTCTGGGTTAGGAGCTTTGTGCATTTGCATTTTCTTTGAATTATGTCAATGTTTTCCATGGTTCTTCTGTCATGAGATTCTCTCTTCTATCTCTTGTATTCTGTTGGTGATGCTTGGTCTATGACTCCTGATCTCTTTCCTGGTTTTCTATCTCCAGAGTAGTCTCCCTTTGAGATTTCTTTATGTTTCTATTTCCATTTTTAGATCCTGGACAGTTTTGTTCAATTCCTTCATCTATTTGGTTGTGTTTTCTTGCAATTCTTTAAAGGATTTTTGTGTTTCCTCTTTAAGGGCTTCTAATTGTTTACCTGTGTTCTCTTTCAATTCTTTAAAGGATTTTGTGTTTCCTCTTTAAGGACTTCTACCTGTTTACCTGTGTTCTCCTGTATTTCTTTAAGGGAGTTACTTATGTCCTTCTTAAAATCCTCTATCATCATCATGATAAGTGATTTTAATTCTGAGTCCTGTTTTTCCTGTGTGATGGGGTATCCAGGGCTTGCTATGGTGGGAAAAATGGGTTCTGATGATGTCAGGTAACTTTTTTTCTGTTGCTTGTGTTCTTTGCTTGCCTTTCACCATCTGGTTGACTCTAGTGTTACCTGGCTCACTGTGTCTGACTAGAGTCGTCTTTCCAGTTATCTTGCTTGTGTCAGATCTCCTCGGACTCCAGATGTCTCTGTGTTCCTGTGATCCTAAGCTCCCTCTGCTCTGGATGCAGTAGGTCTTCTAGGATGTCTCAGGATCAGATGTTTCCACAGGCGCAGACCAGCTAAGTGTCCTCTGCTCTGGATGCAGTAGGTCCTCTAAGTTGTCTCAGGATCAGGTGTTTCCACCAGAGCAGACCAGCTAAGGGTCTGCCCCAGGCAAAAGAACCAGGGTCCGGGCGGAAGTGAGGTGGTATTCCAGAAGGGCTGGCTTTGGGTGCCTGCTAGTTCCTTAAGCCCCACCTGGCTCCCGGCTGTAACTCTGGGGCATGGGGTAGTAGGCAAGGTGTCTTACCCTCTGTCTGGGTGTAGTGGGTCCCTCTAGGATGTCTCAGGGTCCAGTGTTTCCACGAGCAGACCAGCTAAGGGTCTGCCCTAGGCAAAAGGACCAGGGTCTGGGGGAAGGGAAGTGGTTCACAAGGATAATCTTTATGCAGTACACACAAAAAACAAAATGTCTGCAAGCCTTAATTCAATGTTTTTCTTTATAAGAGTTGCCATAGTTATGGCATCGCTTCACAACAATAAAAACCGTAACTAAGACACTACTACTCAGTTAATTCTTTCAGGAAATAACATCACAGATACTCTGTAAGAGCTGTTTCTTAGTTCACCTAGACACAATAAAGTTCATAATCAACATTAACCATCATGAGTTTGCTTTTGTCTACTTACCAAACATATCTCTTTATATCACACTACATTTTTTAATGATATTTTATTTACATTTCAAATGTTGTAGTGATAAATTTATTCTCCTAGAATATATGTCAAAATCCTTTGTGGAAAGTTTACATTTTTGTTATCTCATAACTCAACTATTATAATAATGTAGATTAACTACAAAGTTACAGATACATTAATTTATGTTTTATAGAATAAATGAAAAAGTATATTCTTAACAAAATATGCCAGAAACATGCACAGCAATTATAGTCTTCTGTAACTGGTCACATAGACTTAGTTGGTATTTACAACTATTACCAGTTCCATATTTATCCTACCTTAAGCAGGTACATCAGTTGGCTGGTTCTATAACTAGAGATATTACTTATTCATTCCCAGTGTATCAGAGCCATTTATCAACCTGCCTTGAATTGGTTGTGGTAGTCTCCCATTGACTTTAATCACTGAACACAGGAATATCCACAGACCACCTAAAGAATCTTTTGTCTGACAGATACACTCTTCTTCATTACCTGTATTTTAGAGAAATTCAGGGTTAGGATCTAATTTTTTCCATAGTTCTGTGGTTAATTATTCCCTGATAACATTGTAACTTCTTTTTTAGTCTGTTGGCCCAAAGGCATCAGAACCATTAGGCAGTCAGGGAACATCTAAACATCCACTTCAACAGAATGTTTGTTGTGCCTCTTGGCAGAAAAATTCTGTCCTCTGCAACTAAAAATTCTAGGCCAGAAGAGCAAAAAGTCATAGGAACAGGAAGCAGAAATTTTGCTGATGAGTCACTATGGGTGATGGTAAGTGGTACTATTTCTGTTACCACCCCATTATGCCTGGACTAATAAATTCTGGCTGAAGGAAAAACATAAGATGTATTGATTCAAAGTAAATACAATCTTCTTGAAAACCCAGTCATGGCCTCATAGGTTATTATTCTCTAGTTGTCACTACAACTATATATTAAAAAAGACCACTTTACTGGTAAATCCAGATAATGCTTCAGGATGATGAGGAACATGCTAGGACTAGTGAATTCTGTTACACTTCTGTGGATGTGAAGTAAGTTCCATGGTTAGAAGCAATATCTGAGAGGACATGGACAGGACATTTTTAAGTTTATAGGTGTGATTTTGCATGAAACATTACATGAAAGGCAGGCCAATGCATATCCATAGTATATCTTGTATTAAGGACAAAGTATTATTCTTTTTATGATGAAAGGGGCTCAAAGTAGTCAGCCTACATCAGTTAACTGATAGGTGGATGTGAGAATAGTATCAAGCAAGCCTCAGGTAAATCTCTGATGACTGCAGATTTCAACAATGACTCTGTTGTAAAAAGGATAATTTTGGTGAGTAGAAGTCTATATTGTTTATCCCATACATAATTTTTATTCCTGGAATTTTCATGGAACTTTGGACAATGGCAAGCATGACTCAGAATAGATGTTGACTACAGTCCATAGAACAGATCCACTTATATGCTTGATTAATAACATCCTTCTCTGCTGAGTTCACATTATGATGAGCATTTACATATAATCCAAATATTTTACTTCCTTTGACCATTTGGAGATGTTTGTCTACATACTCTTTTTCCCAAGTGTATTTCTCACAAATTTTCTAAAAGTAGTACTTCCAAGTAACTGACCATTCAGCCAAAACTTTGGTTATAGTTCATGATTATAAATTTAATTTCACATCGGGTCTTCTTTTCCTATAAGTAAAATATATAATCATGTACCACACTCAGAGTTCTGTCTGCTAAGAAAATTTCTAACCACCACTGTTGTGCAAGGATACACCAAGAAGAGTTTGTAATATTACAGCTGACAACTTCTGGTGATGTCTGCATAAAGTGCAAAAAAACCTGTAAACTAAGATCTAGTGTTTTGTTTCTCAGTTAATTTCAGTTTTGTTTCTATGTCAATGAAACATAGAACATATCCTATGAAGCTATATGGTATGTTTTAGTTCAGAATATATTATACCAGGGGTAGAAAACCTGAACTTGTCAATTTCTTCATGTACTTTATGCCACAGAAGTTCTCCAGGTCTAATCATACAAATATCCTTTTCAGTTGATGATCTGCTGTTGTGCATATATAACATCTATCTCATAATGAGAAAATCACGTCACACTTATAACACTGAAACAAACCTATTTTCAAGAGCAGATTAAGACTGGTCTCTTGAAGGAAGAGTAGTAGAGCCTGAAAATAATGGTAGGTTATTGGCAAAACAAAACAACAACAACAACAACAAAAAAAACAACAACAAAAACTTCCCATGTATCTCTAGTCTGACTCCCTTAGAAGGTCTAACAAAGTCTCCAAATAGCATTCCTTATGCTATTGACACCATAAATATCAAGGAATATGCAGGACAATATGGCCCAAGTTGTAAAGCAGCTATGATAGAAGTTGGAAGAGTCATCTCCTATTCCAGACTCCATTCAAAATTAGTAGTTTTCTGAGCATTAGTATATGAGTATGAGTATATATACATATATATGTCCTGAGTAACATATCTAGACAATGAATGTGCTGCCTCCAAAATCCAAATAGACCACTAAGCATTTTATTTCTTTGTGACGGTGGAAGGGATCACATGAAGAATTTATCCTCACATTAGAAGGAAAGAATCTACATGCTTTATACCTTAAAAGTAGTAGAAATTAGCCGGGTGGTGGTGGCGCACACCTTTTAATCCCAGCACTTGGGAGGCAGAGGCAGGTGGATTTCTGAGTTCAAGGCCAGCCTGGTCTACAGAGTGAGTTCCAGGACAGCCCTGGCTACACAGAGAAACCCTGTCTGGAAGAACCAAAAAGAAAAAAGAAAAAAAAAGAAGAAAAAAGTAGTAGAAATTTCACTGAGGTATAAGGTTTTTGGATTTGAATTTGATTATTTCCCATTTATGAAGCACTTGATCAAAGAGTCCAAGTGATTGCTATATTTATATCACTTGGTAAATTCACATAATATTCCAAACAATGAGTGACTATGATACTTGTGGATGGACAGGTGGTAAATATCTTTAAGACTAATTTATGACTCTAGGGATTGAAAATTAACTATTCACCTGGATATCATCCTATGTGCAGTCACCAAAGGTAAGGTTGATGGATGTCAGGATGTACATGCTGACAGGAGCTGATATAGCTGTCTCCTTAGACGTCTGCAAGAGTCTGACATACTCAGAGGCAGAAGCTCACAGCTAACCATTAAACTGATCATGGGGTTCCCAATGAGAAGATAGAGTGAAGCTGAAGGAGTAGAGATTCGAGAACACCAGTGAGGAAAGGGAACAATCCCAACGACCAGAGCCCCCAGGGTCTAAACCACCAGCCTGGGGGCATTATGGAGGGACCTGGCTCCAGCTATATATACAAGGGAGGGAGTATATAAATGGGGAAGAGATCCTTGGTCCCATGAAGAATTGGGCGTCGTGGGGGGGTGAATATTCAAAGAGTTGAGGAGGTGAGATATGGGGGAGTTGGGTGGGGGTCACCTAATGTGGAGGAGTGAGGGGGGAAAGGGATAGTGAGTTCTTGGAGGGAAGGGGGGGCAATAAAGGGTAAGGAGTGAAACATCTGAAAATGCAAAAAAAATTTTCCAATAAAAAATTTCCAATAAAAAAAAAAAAAAAGTCTTATGCCATTCCATTTCAGGTTAATTCTACTGCCTATCCTTATAGTATAAAATGTAATGCTTGCAGCTGTTCCTGTCATCATACCTTTATTCTACCACCATGAATTCTAATTCTCTGAAACTGTAATCCCAATCAAACACTTTTTGCTTGTAAAAATAATGAAATAAAATTGCTCAAATGGTAAAAAAAAAAAAAAAAAAAAAAAAAAAAAAACGAAAATTAACATGTCTTTGAGGTATAATAATAAACATATATTACTGTTGAATGTCAATGACTTATGATGTTCTTTATGAGAAAGATAGAGAGAAAAACATTTAAAAATCAATATTTGCATACCAGGTTCCAGAAGATGTCTTAATCTGGTCAAGCAAGGGAAGCACAACTTGTTTAAGATTATAATAATATACAGTCATTCTCTATGGTTCATCTATTTGCACAAGCTAAATAGGTGTCTGATTAGGAGATGTTATAAGAACCACAACCCCTGCATTATTCAAGTCCTCAATGGTGGCACTAATTTCTGTAAACTGTCCATAGATGTGACAATGTTTTGTCATTGTTTTCCTAAGTAGAGGCAGCTATATGGCTTCCATTTGAACTTCTTAACAAGAATAGCTCCCAACTTCACAAGTCAAGGAAGTAACGTGGAGATTCTGCCAACTCCAAATCCTAGGGGTATTTATACCAATTATGTACTCTGAAACTAGGGAACTAACTACAAGATGAGTTCTCGGAGCAATTGGATTCACCATGAAGTATGTTTTGTCTGAAACTCTATCAATCATTTGACTTTGAGAAGCTCAAATTTCACTGAAGGATTGTAATGCTCTTTGGCCTGTCTCTCAAATACGTCTGGGTTCAGAGCAAACATTAGATGTTCAAAAAAACAAAAAACAAACAAAAAAAAGTCCTATTTATCCCCAATCCCAATTACCACATTAAAAGGTACTTTGTGTAGGATGGGTAATATATTTAATAGTAAAACTTTTGTTTTGCTGCTGCTGCTGTTACTGTTATAGTAGAAGGGTCCTTCTTTAAGGAAACCTGGTCTTCGCTTCTTTTTAAATTTTTTTTTTATTTTGTTGAATATTTTATTTATTTACATTTCAGATGTTAGTCCTTTTCCTTATTCCCTCTTCCCCCCATAAACTCCTATGCCATCCCTCCTCCTAGTTTTTGCTTTCATGCCATTTAAGTTATATACAAATATTAAGGTCAGGTCTAGGTTGAAGAGATAGCAATACAATAGATGCAAATAATCAAAGAACAAGCAAGAAAATAAAGACAAATAGTCAAATAACAAGCAAGGCAATAAAAAAGTTATTTTTTTTTATTATTGGAAATTTTATTTACATTTCAGATGTTTTCCTCTTACCCCCTTTTCCCCTCCCCTCCCAGGAATTCCCTATCCCTTCCCCCTTCCTTTTGCCTCTATGATGGTGTACCCCCACCCACCCTCCCCTATACCTCACCTCCCCACCCTCGAATACCACCCCCCATGATATCCAGCCTTCATGGGACCAAGGATCTCTTCTCCCACTTATAAATAGCTCCCTTGCATATATAGCTGGAGCCCAAAAAAAGTTCTATGATCATTCCTGTGATCACTATTTCTAAGGGCTTATCAGCAAGATCAAAATATCTGAGTCTACTTCCCTGTCATAGCCCAAAGACATTTTCATACCTACTTCTTTTATCTAGCCTAATATTTAAATTCCTGCCTGAAATTACTTCTTTTTTCTAGCCTAATGTCAGATTCCTGCCTGAAGCCCATTTCCTTGTCATTGGCCAATGTCAGATCCTGCCAAGCAGTCCTAAAAGCTATGCACATCTCCCTCTTTTATATTTCATAAACAAGACTTGAGCATGTCTTAGGTCATTTTGACAAGAATACCTTCCTTACCCATCATAGAATATGTATTATCAAAAGCAATGTACTTATGTCTTAGGTTGGTAAGGCTCTGTGCAGAATCTTACCTGTACATGGCTTGCAAGCCTGTTAAATTAATAACTCTGTCTGGGGGTCCATTTTCAATTTCAAGTCATGTACTTTGGCTGCCAACATGTTGATGTTGTTAAAGACAAGCTTTCATACAATGGGCAGGAATACAATGGGCCAGGACAATAAGGGCTAGTGTCATCAAGCTATACATGCCATTCTTGACACTTGACCAAAATGGAAATACTGACCTCAGCCCATGGATAATGTTATCAGCATTATCTGCAGCATCAATGCATTCTTTAAATTCACAATCTCAGTATGCAAAGTTAAAACTTCCAGAGAGGTGTTAGAATTATGCCAAATACCCTTTCAAGTATCTTTAAGCTTTTTCCTAATTATAATGATTATCATTGTAAATTTTAGAAGTATCACAATTCCATTGGTATTTGGCATGACACTAGGGATGGCTCCTTACTCTTAAACTCTGAACCTCCTTCCAATAATTTTAATATGATAAAGAGGATCAATCTGATGTTCCAAATACCTATCTAAATCCTCTTGTATACCAAGACATTAGTAACATTTTTTTTTTCTAAATGATTAACAAAAGTAGCTGTCTTAACTTCTTGTATCAAAGCAATTGCAGAAGCAGTGATGCTAGGAATTAATGTAATTAAATTGCTATACCAGCAATAGTAGAGCCCACTACCCTCTTGCTTCTCCTTAAAGCCTAATTCACTTCTTCCAGTACCTGCAAGCCATTTTCAGAAAACCAAGTTTCTGTAATACTCAGGGAAATAAGACAAAGCCCGGTTGATAGACCCCCATAACAGACATGCCAGGTTTCAACATACTAACAAAATTAGAAAGTGTACAATCAATGCATCTTACAATAAATACTGTAGAAGAAACAAAAGTAAATTTAAAGAGCCTTAACACACGCACTAACACTTGTTTGAAATCCTGATCCTTTTCCAGTTTTATCTCTTGTTAACATAACATCATAGAAAACTGCAGTTAATGTCCAAATGTCTCTGAAAATATCCAGATTCAGCCTTCCAAATGAAGACTGTTGTTTCCAATATTGGATTGATTTCTAGACCAGTACAGGATTGAGTCTGAATAACTGGTTATATCTAAGAAAAATACAAGAGTCATTTATAACTTCTCTTTTTGATTCTCTGTCCCACAATGTCTAAAAACTTGAGGAAAGGTAGCTTGTCCCATCTTGGATATTGGAAAGCAAAGGTGGGTCAGGAACATATGTTCCGATACAACTTCCAAGTCACCATTGTAGGGCACTCAGCAAGCTCATAGGTCAGCATCATTCTTTGTCTCAGCATCAACATGTCTCACCAATCACTCATCTCTGCCTCCCTGTCCTCGAATTACCCCACACTGGGGCATCCAGCCTTCTTGGGAGGAGGCCCTCCTCTCCCACTGATGCCTGACAATACTGTTCTCAACTACATATACAGCTGGAGCCATGGGCCCCTCTATGTGTGTTCCGAGGCTTGCAGTTTAGACCCTGGGAGCTCTGGTTGGTTGGTATTGTCACTTGGGACACAGGATTAATTAGTCAGTGCCAAAGTTTTATAGAAGACCATTCTGAATACTGCTTTGCCTGACCTGCCAATTCACTATGTATGCTCATCTTGACTTTAGCCATTCATTGTAGCCACTTGGCTCCTGATATTCCAAGATACAATTAGACTCCTTCAATTTAAGTTGTCCAGTTCAGCACTGTGCCTCCTACTCTTGGTCTGGGATACAGAGATCATCAATGAATAGGGCTATTAAATAAGCTACTTCCCATCTCACAAATCCATTTCTTATAATATTAGTGAAGGGCATATATATTCTAAATCTCTTCATTGTAGAGGATTAGACTTTATGAGGTAATTCCACCACTGCATTTTAATTTCTCCAAATCTTTAAATCCCTCTTAGCAACATTAAGTGCAAATATATCAAGCATCTCTAGCTCATTCAGAGTAGGCATTTATTTGACCCATCCAAATAATAATGTGTACAATTGGCACATTATTTAACTCTTCAAGTTAGAAAATTAAACCCTGTCCCCTGAACCTTCACCCAGCTGATACCCTGTTCTGAAAGGTATCTATACTCCCCTGAAGACCTATGCTCGGTGTCATTCCCTTCCCCACTACCCTGCTTTTTGTATTTATAACCCCTATTGAATAAGTAAATTATGATGTCATTTAAATATTAAATAAAGGAGACCTGTTTTGGTAAAAAAAAAAAAAAAAAAGAAACCCTGATTTTTCCTAAATGGGTCTATACCAATAAACTCAATCTGATATACTATTATGTTCTCTTCACCATTATCCCACACACCTTGAAATATATTCACACACTTTCCTCTCAGTGCTACTTCTATGAATTGGACGACTTGTTATATTATTTAAGTATATAGTGTACCTTCCCTTAGATCACACTTCCTCATCTCTAGAGGTTTGCTTAGCTTTTAATTGGTTATTGGTCTAGTGGAAGGGATGGATGAAATCTGAGGGTTAACTGCACCATTTTGCTTGGCTTCTTCTTCAAGGAACCTATTACTGTATGTTCTATAGCAATTTAGGATTAATTCCTTCAGGGCAATCCTTTAAGGTATGGATTGAAAATGTATCCACTGCTAAGTGTTAGGAGACTACTTCCTCAAGACAAAAAGAACAATAACAATCTGAGAGTTGGATTCCTTCAGCCTTATCCTTATCCTCATAAGTTCATACAGAATCCATTCTGTTTCAATCATTGCCTTGTTTGGCTGCTGATACTCTTTGAAGCTTAGACTTTAACTTGTGTTTTAAGTCAGTAAATTGAATGAGGAAGATTGACTTGGTTTATGGCAATTTGAGTCGTATGGCTGCTGTAGAGGATTCCTTTCCAGGGCACACGGAAAATCCTATTGTTCAGGAAGCTCTGGAGATTGAGATTTAATCTCTGAGTTCATTCTTTTCTTTTACTGCTTTATTTTCAGATTCAAGAAACAACCAGCCAGCCTCATTTTTCCCTTATTTTTCCATACATGTCCAAAATTTATATGGAGTCACTGAATTCCTCATAACTCACAAGATGTGATCCAGGAATATCAAATGCAATGCATTTATTATGCTTAACTCTTCATATAGTTCATAGCATTGATTTTCAGTTATCTCTATGCTACCATGAGGTCAGCCATAACTCTACATTATTCTAGTTAGAAAGCTTGAACCAAAATATCATGATATTGACTAAAGACACTTATCCTTATAAATATTTTACTCTAGAACCACTTCTGGTTCTACAACTGTTTTAGTTCTGTTTCTCTAAAAGAACAGAATAAATAGAATGGATAAATATTACAAAGGGGATTTGTTAGGTTGGCTTATACAATATTGGCTGAGTAATCCAATGATAACTGTCTGTATATTGACTATCTGCTCAGTGTAGGAGGTTGATGACTGAGAAGTAACAATCTAGCACTAAAGGTCTAGAGGAGTCCTGGAAAGCCACTGGTAGTCAGTCCACATTAGAAATCCAGAAAAGTTAGTTGCAATGTCTTCCAAGAATAGTAGCAAGGAGGGAAGGGCAGGCTAAAACAGAAGTTTCTCTACCAAATCTCTTCACTGTGTGACACTACCATATCCTTCCAGGCTAAACATAACATAACATAACATAACATAACATAACATAACATAACATATAACATAACATAACATATAGTCCACCCAGAGGTTGCTCCCTTGGTTGATCACATATAAAGTCTGCAACCAAAGTTAACAGTCATAAGCCTTGAGTCAATGGGAGTTGTGTTGATGAGTATTTCAGATATTTGAACACTTCATAAACTGAATGGGATTCTTTGAATGTTCTGGCTTCTGAATTAGTGATCCTATAAATGGGTCATTTTATGTTCAATGTACATTGTGTCAGAAGAATTTCAGTGAAAAATACAAATGTCAAGTTGGTGTTTTAAAATATTTGTGTGTGCATTTCATGTATGAGAAAAGTGAAACTGTAAAACTGTATACTAAGTAGATCTGATTTAAACAAATATATTTTTCCTTTAATACTTGGTATTCACAACTATGAAATGTGATTAGTAAACCTGAATTCATAATGTTGTTAGAATAAGTAAACGATAAGTAAAAGTTACCTGTATGTCTTCTCAACAAACACTAGTTTAGTTTCTATTGAATAAAATACTAATTATCTAGACAACTAATTTTACTATAAATTCTAACATATTACCTCTATGGCTTGAAGATATTTAGGACATGTCATAAAAATTGAGAGACAGAAGTAAAATAGGAATACACTGCTAAATGAGTGAATTAAAGGTGCTCCTAGAATGGGCTGAGAAGAATGAGAAACTTCACAAGAATGATTCATGATATTAATTTCTTCCTCTGTGTGTCTTTCAACATCATGCTACATACCTTAAAACTACACAATAAAGCTAATTATGGATTGACATTATTACCATTGAAATTGGACATATATATATATAGTTATTAAAATATATGTTTGAACAATATTGTTTTGGACAATATTTGATATATACTGTGTAAACTAATATATGAAAGTAATAAGGCTCTGAGGAAATGAGCAGGTCTCTTGGGCTTTTCTTGTCATTGTGGTTCTATTCTGCTTGTGTTGGAACAGAAGGAAAATTGCTCTGTCAGTTTCTAGGTTAATTACCAGTTATCATGCTGGCTGTTTTATGAGAAAAAACATGGATTGTAATTGTCACATGTTCAAATCTAACTTTGCTAATAACCTTTTAAGAAGACTGTTGTTAATTATGTAATTCATCTGGCACATTAGGCTGATTTAAGACCCCAATATGCCTGCTGTATTTCCCTATTGTTTAAAATTTTCAGAATGCATGTAAAGATATTCTTGTCTTTAGTTTTTCATCATAGAGGCACACTTCTTGTTAGTCTACCCAACCCCCATTCTAAGTCATGAATTACCTTCTGTGAGGTACAGCGAAAGGAAGACTATGAAGAAAGCCTCCAGAGGCCAAACTAACTGAAAATTGCTGCGAAAACAAAGGAATCATGAATTTTGAAAAGATTAAAGACAGATGCAGAGAAGTAACAAAGGCACAGCCAGGAACTGGGGTTGGTGAAAAAGAATGGATAGAACATGAAAACATTGGGAAAAGATGACTTCTTCAGCCAGAGCAAACTTGTAGAGCCCACCTCCAGGAGAAAAACAGGGCATCAAGTAAGGGATAGGGTTGCCATCCCACAGTCAAAACTTTGACCCATAATTGTTCCTGTTTTAAAGAACTGCAGAGATGGAAATGAAGAGTAGCCTGAGAAAAATAAGGTCCAGCGTCAGGCCCAAATTAGGATCCAGGTCAACGGGAGGCTTCAAGGCCTGACACTTTTACTGAGGCTATGGAGCACTCACAAAAGGGACCTATCATGACTGCACTCCAAAAGACCCAACAAGCAACTAAAAGACTCAGATACAGATATTTGCACCCAACCAATGGACAGAAGTCTGTTTATTCCTGTGGCTGAATTAGGGGAAAGCTGGAAGAAGCTGAGGAGGAGGGTGACCCTGTAGGAGGACTAGAATTCTCAATTAACCTGGAACCCCGAGATCTCTCAGACACTGCAATACCAACCAGTCAGCATACACCAGCTGATATGAGGCCCCCAACACATATACAGCAGAGCACTACCAGGTCTGGGTTAAGTCAGACAAGATGCACTTAATCCTCAAGAGACATGAGGCTCCAGGATGTTTAGAGGTCTGGTGGGCTGGGGGTGTGCGGTGGGGACATCCTTGTGGAAAACAGGGGCACGGGGAGGACGTATGGGATGTGGAACAGTCAGAGGGTGGACTGGGAAGGGAATAAAACCTGGAGTTTAAAAAAATAAACAAGCAAACAAAATAAATATAAAATAAAATAAAATAAAAAATAAAATAAAATAAAAAAATAAAATAAAATAAAATAAAATAAAATAAAAATGT
Organism: Mastomys natalensis; assembly: GCA_021653895.1. Taxonomy (NCBI): domain Eukaryota; kingdom Metazoa; phylum Chordata; class Mammalia; order Rodentia; family Muridae; genus Mastomys; species Mastomys natalensis. Next base: position 128,003 of record JAJTUV010000749.1, read on the forward strand.
GTGGACATCATTTTGAATCCCTGGCACCAAAGAAGCAATGTGTCTCTTTTCTTCCCTGCAACTTGAGCATGGTACAGGGCATGAACAAGAGAATCATTGAGACATGTTAGTTACCAGCCTAGCTCCAGGTTCACTAAAAGAATCTGTATCTAAGGAATGAGGCAGAAACAGAGCAGAGTCCCTGATGGATATCTTCTCCTGGCCTAAAGAGCACCCACTGACATACATGTACAAACAAAACACACACAGATGAGAGAGAGGGGGAGAGGAGGAGGGGGGGGGAAGGGAGGGAGGGGGAGGGGGGGAGGGGGAGGGAGGAAGGGGGAGGGGGAGGGAGAAGGGAGAGGGAGGAGGGGGAGGAAATAGGTGTTACTGGGTGACATTTTCTTGAGGAATGTGCTGCAGTTTCTTGATGTTTTGCTCAACTGGAGCTCTGAATACAATGCCTACCCTTCTCTCCTATCAGCTACCTTCTCATGGAAAATATTAAATGCCTTCACTCCTGTAGGTCAATCTTCTGTATAACTAAACTTAGATGAAACAATTAAGAGATAAAAGGAAGATTTTCATACAATATAGGAAAAGGTCCCAGTGGAGCCTGAGATATGACCATTGATTGTGGAATAGTCCTGAAAACTGTTTTCTTCTTGATGTGTTGATCTTGTCTAATAAGTGAATAGCAGTTATAATATCCCCATGAACTGCCATGTGATAAGTTCATACACCCACCACTGTTGTCTGGATGTTACTATAGGGGGATTATGGCTGTCACAAGCTAGTTTACAGCATCTAAATGATTACTGGTCTAAGTTTCGGCTTATTTAAGTTCTGATTTTTTTAATGTTAGTTTATACCTTAGAAAAATGAAATATGCTTCTGTTGTTAGTCTTGTAATGTGTGGCCACTAGTGTAAAAACTTCAAAGGTATTCTGTTTTGCTGAGAATTACATAAGGTTACTACAATGACTAAACAGAATAGGACTCTGACAAAACCCTTTGAAGATTCCTTTTGCATGTCTTAGTCACTATAATCATTTTTATGTGTTTATTTGTTGTTTGGTTTGCTTGAAAAGTGTTGAGAATCATGTTAAGACATCTCATAGGCTAGGAAAGTGTTCTGTAATTCAGCTATATGCCTAGTTCAGGAAAACAGTTTGAATACATAATATCAGCATATAGCTAAAATACACAAGGTCTTTGACTTATTTTTTACAGTTGTATTTGGTTCTATTATACTCATAGTTTGGTGCCAAGAACAATTGTCATTAAAGAGGCTTAACCAAGAAACTGCTGGAAACAGATACAGAGACCCACAGCCAAATATTAGGCAGAACTTGGAGAATCTTGTGGAAGATGGGGAGAAAGATTTGTAGGAGACAGATGGTTCAAGGACACCACAAGAAAACCCAAAGAATCACATAACCTGGGCTCAAAGGACTCAGAGACTGAACTGCCCACCAGGGAGTGAACGTTAGGACTATCAAGGCCCTCTGACACATAATGATAGAGAAGATCCACAGCATTAACCACTGGCATCCAGTCATGCATACACAGGAATACAGCAACAACAAAAAGTGGCTTCTCAATCATCAAGACATGGCCTTTATGCCATAATGGACCAGATGTTCCTTTACTTCATATTAAGAAAAGCACATTAGTAAGCAAGCTGAGGTTAGGTTCTTATTCTGATGAATACTAACTATGGTATCCCAGGCAAGCAACTCATTGATCCATTTTCATCTCATGCATAACACACTATAAGAAATTATAGGCATGATGTGAGTAATGAAATGAGGATGTGGTAAAAATAAAGGTCTTGGTAATGAGGAACTTCTGTATGTTCTCATTAATATTAAAATCATATGACTTATGAAACACATCAGTGACCTGTGCCCATCTCCTTCCTCTTCATCCTCCTACTTATTCTTTATCTTAAAGGCACTTGCTGCATTTACTTACAGTGCATAATGAGCTTTTATTTTCCCAGAAATATTCATTTTGAAGAATACTCAATTGTGCAACAAAGTCAACAAATCTGCTATAGTGAGCTATCATTTAATTTATTCTTATCTGTTATTTATGGAATATCCTTATTGAAACAAACCTTGAGTCTAGGAGAGATTTAAAAAAATATATAGAAAAGGCTATAAAATGTAGTAGGAAAAAAAAAACAAAACAAACAAAATACCAGTAGAGATACTAGTTTTTAGACCAAAATAAATTATCACAGACTAGGAAGCTCAAGCCAACAATAATGTATTCTCCCCAAGATCTGATGTTCAGAAGTCTGCAATCAAGGTGTCAGCAGATACCTTCTTTAGAGTCTTCCACAGAATCTATTTCATGCTGTTCTCCTGGCCAGAAATACCTGACATCCCTTGGCTTATTGACATATTGCTTAATGTCTGCATTTATCTTCAAATCACCTTCTCTGTGTACTTGTGTCTTGTCTATTCTCTCTTAAAAGGACACTTCCACTGTACTTAGGTTTCATCTGGATGATCCAAGATGATGTCACTTAAAGATCTTTTTTAGTGATGTCTTCAATGATTCTCTTCCCAAGTAAAGTCACAATGTAGGTTACAGATGGATGTAAATGTGGAGCTGCATTAAATCTACTACAGTTGGCTTAGTATTACTTTTACCTAGATGAATTTTAATCCCATATTATATCCTGTCTAGGTACTGTGTATCTTTTTTAATTTTAAACTTCACTTGAAAAATGTGTGCATAATAACATCATTACAAACTGGGGCACAGACATTTCATACATGACAACACTGTCTAATCTGAAAATTAGTGCCAATTCAATGGAACAAGAATATAAATTTAGTAGAATATACACAGGAATGGTTTCAGAATTCTTTTTTAATATTACCACTATTAGTGCAGTTCCCAACACCTCTGATCAGTTGTACTGATCGCATTCCTGATGGTTCAGAGGTCTCAGCTCCACTGATAAACTGTGTAGAGTGAACTTCTAGAATATTTTATTGGTTTCTTCATGTCGATACACTAACATGTCCAAGTATGAAATGTAAAGCGTCTGAAGAATGACTGAGTGATAAAACACACGAAAGCATAGAATTCCAACAGGAAGCGTGTACTGTTAGAAACATGTTTGATTTCATAGTTCTGGAGGTTTGTGTCTGATCTAGACAATGTTTAGTGCTTCTTCCTCCCAAGGAACTTCTAGAAAAACTAATGAATGGGATAAAATAAAATGCTGGGACAGTGTCTTCTAGACTTTCCACTAAATAAGTAAACTGTTTCTACCTGTTTGATTAAATTTCTAAGTCACAGTTTTCCCAAGACCTGAAAATATCTGTGAGAAATGTCACAACTTGCCTTCATGTGCAAGCAAGCAAAGGCTGGAGGTAGTAATGCAATAATTATCTGGAGATCAACACATTTATTATCCAACTAAATATGGGTATGTAATTGTTGTGGCTCCTTATGGAAAAAGCAGTATTAAAGATATTTTACTATTGGGTAACGCCTCTCTCCAGCCGCATAGGCTTTTCTATTGAAATTTAATGTTGTCTTATTTTCTACACTGGGATATTCAGTGAGAAACTCCAAGTACTCAAAATTCCATCTTAAAATAAGCTGCATATATCTGGCTACCTTCTTACCTTTTCCAACAACTACTAGATTGAAAAGTCAGTCATTTCGTTCCTTGGTTCAGTTCTCCAAACCAGTAAATCAAGGAATTGTAAGGAATGACAGACTTCACACTGGCATGTACCTGATTCAATAGCTACTGGTGATCAGAGTCTCAATTTCATCAATGACTCTTGAGGGAAGCACTGGCATGTCACTATGGTGCATGTTACCACAATGCTCATCCATGATAAACAAGATATGGATGATTGTCCTCAATATGTCATGGGAGCTGTATTCAGATCCCCTTTGCAAATGAAAGAAAATAAATGGATCTCTTACAACTATAAGCATTATCAGGATCCTCCCTATTCTAGGTAAAAGAATGAAGTCATAGGTCAAGGCTTTGGAAATGAAAGATTTCTGTCTTACTGAACATCAAATGGTAAGGAGTAAAAAAAAAAAAAAAGAAAGAAAAGAAAGAAAAAAAGCACCCTATGCAGGTATGAAGACTATGTTTAGGAGTTTCCAGAAAGCAGGAGTTAAAAGCCTAGGTACATATTCCTTTATCTCGTTGGATGAAACCTCCACAATACAAATTCAAATATACAGTTAAGTACTTTATAAAAACAACTCAAGTAGAATGAATTTTCAAGCATAATGCCCTGCTAAGTTTTAATGCACAAGCACTATACCAATAAAGAAGTCTCTGAGTACAACGTTGGAATGAAAATTGTTCAGAAAGCTGACTGCTTGAGTATACAATTGATTTTATATTCCATTCTAGACAGAAAAATGTTTGCCATGTATTGGGAAGTTTGAGAATCCCATTTCATGTTTCTTCCCATGCACATTACTTGGTAAGCTTTAGGAAAAGGTATAGATTTGAACAGGAAACCTTTGTGCCTTAGTCAGGGAGGAAACAGGACACACACTGAGATATATTGAAGTATTCAAACTGTGAATCTCTGAGGGCAGCTCAGTGTCTCTTCATCTCTATATAACCCATTTACCTTTGGGCATTGCTTCAGACTTCAAAATAATCCTCATTTACTTTTATAACAAAATGATTGTGCATCATTTGCAACAAGTTTAGATGCCAAAAAATGAGGCTCCACCCCACCTACTGTCTTTTGGCCATTTAGAAGACTTTTCCAGGTTACACTCCAATAAATGTAGGCAGAGCAATTTCCTTATTTCCTCTACACCATCTGCCTTTTAGTCGTGACATCATCTACCTTTTTAGGCTGCCAATGGTCCTTGCCAGTCTGTCATCTACTGGCACAGTGTCCTTGCTAAGCTATAGTTATTCCTACCTCTTGTCCCATGAAGGGTGAGGAAATACTCCTAACAGATTGGGGATAATGAAGTGGACACTCAGTACAGAGAAGTCAGGAAACTTATACTAAGTGTAGTTTCTGTTAAAATCCAGAGCCCAAATCCTAATTCCTGATCCTTTACTTGACCAACATCTATCTAGCTCTATCTTACCTTCATTTCCAACACTCAGTATGTGTTTTCTTAAGCATCTTCCTGTTACTTTACACTTTGGTCAAATATTTCAAAGGTCATGCCTGGAGGTAATATATCTTTCTTCTTCCTGGAAACTTCCTGTCCTTCATCTTCAGCAATAAGAAAAGAAAGCTTCTCTTGGTGACTGATAATATTTGACATACACTGTCTTTAAGGAAAACTCTCACTCTTATATATCTGATGTGTTTGTACCTATTTCATCATAAGTAGAAAAACTCCATTTTTGGTGGATTCTCTTTGGGTAAATAATACCAAGTTAAGGACATTCAGTCTGCTAAGTTCTGGTTGATCATTATACATATACACATACACATACATATGTGTGTGTGTGTGGATGTGGATGTATATATATGCATACACATATATAAAATTTATTAAACTATAACTATAAATTTATTATTTTTGGTCTCCTCCACAACCCCCATCCCATCCTCCCTTTCCTGACTCTATAAGGGTGCTCCCTCACCCACCTACCCACTCCTGCCTCACACATCTATCATCCCCCAGTGCTGGGCATCAAGCTTCCACAGGATCAAGGGCCTCCCTTCCCACTGATGCCAGATATGTAGCTGGAGCCATGGACCCATCCATGTATACTCTTTGGTTGGTAGTTTAGTCTCTCGAACCTCTGGGATGTCTAGTTAATTGATATTACTCTTCTTCCTATGGGACTGCAATCCACTTCAACTCCTTCAGTCCTTCCCCTAACTCTTCCATTGCTTTTATAAACAAGTTTTCCATGAAACTGACATGACTCATATAACAGTCTTATTCATCCAGTATTCTCTACTATGTGAAGTTACTCCTAATTCCACAAGAATGGACCATGAGTTATGTCCCTTGTTCAGGGAAATTGCATACTTGGGAAAGAGAGTTTCATATGGAAATGAGTTTCCGAAGCATGATTTTTTTATACGCATGTGCAATAAAAGATGGCTTTGTTTACAACAGTTAGGTAAGTAGCAAAATGAAGACCTCAAATCGATGAGAAAATTGGAAAGGAAAGGAGTTTGGGAACAATCCTGAGTATTTCTCTGATAACATGATTCCTGTCCTACCTCTGGTAAACCAGTGAGACTGCATATGATTTTTAAACTTCCAGTGTTTTCACTTTTACAAGGAAATGACATGATTTTAAATATTGTTTCCATCTACTGCAATTTCCAAACAATGCACTTACAATCTAAGTACAAATCATTTATTAACTTTGTCAGCCACCAAAAGTCTTATTGTAGAAAGAGGGCTAGAATTTTGCAGAACTACATATATACCTAAAGGACATTGAAAGGTTGTTTCCAGAGGGCCATTTTATGCTCTCAAAAGTTTCTATTAAAGGACAAGGTTCTGTTCCACATTACATCCTGTTGAGGTCAGCAGCCAGAGACAGACACTGATAGAATATAAACTTGGGGCAATGGGGAAAAATCCATTTTCATGGAGTTTCTGATTTGGATGAAAATAGATCAAAAGAATACAAAACAACAGTCAGGGACATTTCAATTTCTAATGATGATAAGGAAGGAAAGGGCAGCAGAGTAAGAAAATGATGCAAAATCAGTGTTTTTGTGACTAGGCAGTCAGAGAAACCCCGTAGAGGTCAAGAAGTTGAGCTGAAAACTGACCAAGAAAAAGGACTTAGCCACTCAGTGTAGTAGAGGCAGAGCCTCTCAACACATTAAAGGAAAAGCTCATGGAATGCATTGAACTGACATCTGTACCCAATAACAGCATCAATGGCATGTAGGTATGACAGAGCGATATACTGGGAAGATCATTGTGCTGTGATTGAAGTGGAGATATATCAGGTTACTTATAGCATCATTAGACATGCTGAGGAGTTTAAAACCCAGTGATTTGAATGTTTTAGAAAAGAATAGAATGAGATTTCTTCAGAAAAATTGTGTTTTGAAAGTCCTCTTTTACCATTTTGGGGAATAGGTTAGAAAGTTGCTAAAGGAGATGTTAGATAGGGCAATGGATAAACATGAGAGCAAAGGATGCTTTATGTATGAGTGGTATTAACATTGATAAAACTGCGCGGGAGAAAGGAGGACAAGAAATAGAAGAGGGAGCGATTACCAGTGAACTGAATATGGCAGGGCTAAAGGAAATAGAAGTCAAAGATTACTTTGTTCAGAGCAATTAGTTGAATACAACAATGAAGACATCAAATAAAGCAGGGAATTGGAGAAGGAAGATGTCAGTTCTGTCCTCCCCCTGATAAACCAGGAATTCTGCTTATCATTTGAAAATATCAGTATTTTTCCATTTTACAAGAAAATCTCATGGTTTTAAATATTTTCTCTACTAAGAACTCTTCCATGTCCAAAGAGAACCAGGATGGATACAGAGTGAGTATTCAATATGAATATTGCTTGAAGGCTGAGAGTAAAGGTAGGTTATGATGCCAGCAACATTGGAATTTACTATCATAGCACCAGATGCATGTAATGTTCATGCAGAGAACATATGTTATTGCTTCAGCTTTACAGAAAAAGCAAACTAATGCCAAGGCAGACAAAATTAGCCACCCAAGGCATCTGTGACCTCTAAGGATGATCATGAAAGCCGGGATCCTTAATTCCTGGTTCCAGACCTTGTTAATATAGTCACAAACCTGGAAGCTTTGCTGTGCATAAACCCCAGAGGATTTATTTCTCCATAGTTTTACAGTGGCCAGATTCTGACTCATGGATGGAGAATCAGTGTCCTCATTATGTAGCAAATTCCATGAGCACACACCAAGTGTTGTTTTCTCTAAAAGACTTAAAGTAGCTTCCTCTCTGTCTCCTTCAATCAATACTTGCACAACTGTGCTCAGGTTAAGGGAAGTTCTGCTTGGTTCTGTATAGACTCTTTGATATGCCCAAACTTCAATGGTTTTTGTTCAGTCCCTGGAACCTCAGGCACAGCCAACCCACATGTGGTGGGAAGTGAGGGGAGAGGGAAGGAGGAATGTGAGGGAGACACAAACACAGCACAATGTTTTCTTTCTGAGAAACTTCATCAAGGCTCCAGTTCCAGTGACCTCACCTTCAAGCAATGCCAGCTCCTTTGCTTTAAATCAAAGTTGACTTGTGGTAGTGGTTCACATATTTGGAGACTTACAAGCCTACTGCTTCTGATGTTGCAAAGGGAAATCCTGAGGGTTACTATCTGGCCTCTAAGACCACGGTAGCTGATGTCTTCCATGTTTCACTTTGAGATCCAGAGGGAAGGTTTGCATGGAAGATGAAACTGTAGATGTGGCAAGCAACATTGAAACTGGGCCATTTAAGGGCATGCATCACTGAGTAAACATTCTGTATTCCCTTCCCTACATATTGAAACTGAATCATATTAACAGGCTCTTTATCAAACTTCCTACTGTTATTCTTGCACTCTGAATTTACATGGTTTCCCCAAAGTACTTCATGCAAATTTCCTACTCAAATCCTTCCAAGACTTATTCGTCTCAAATAGAACATAATCCATGTATTGTTTGTGGTTGGATCATTTATAATCTGATCTCTGAATATATCCTTGATCTATTTCATGGGTACTTCTAGTGCTCATCTCTGAGCAAATGATTCTTGCATCCTTGCTATTCCTAAAACCCACCAAGCACTCTCAGATTCATGGTTACTGGCATTACTTTCTTCTGTAACTAAATGAAAAGCTCTTTACACTAGAATCTTGTGGCTAGTTTCTTCATAGATTTTAAGTTATTTTTTCCCTCAAATACCCTCATGGTTGTCGTGGGTGAGAGTATTTCTTGAAGAACAGAAACTCTCGGATCAGATTGGAGTGTGTAGGACCATGAGACTGACTCAATTTAAAAAAGAAAGAATGAAAGAAAGTACATGATGATTAATTGTTTGTGTGTATCCAGCTACTTAGTCAAACATCATTATGGGCTTTTCTCTGATGGTATTTTGGATAAGATTAACATATGAATCAGTGGCTTGAGTAAAGAAATTATTCTCTCTAATATAAGTGGACCTCATCTAATCAATGGAAGATCTGAATAAAAGAGAAAGGCTGACTCTAGTGTAAAAGAAAGTTTGTGTGCTCAATGCCTTTCTTGGAGCATCAGAGCCTCTGACTGTCAACAGAAACATCTACTGTCTCCATTCCCAGACATTGGAGATCAAAGTGGAATGAACCATTGATTCTCTTTCATCCTCACTCAAGCTTGCTTACACTCACCGCACAGCTTGAGAGCTGGTAGCACTCATAATGTTGAAACCCAGTTCATCAAAAGTAATATCTTTCTGTATCTCTCTCTATAAAGTATCAGCTTTGCTTCTGGAGAACTTGTATAAATGCAGACTTTGGTACCAAGATTGGTTCTGAGGACCCTAATTTCAATGTAAAGAATGGATTTCTGAACTGGTCTGGAGTATCCAGAATTAATTTCCCAATCTGATTATAATTAAAAGAGTTAATGACAGTTTCAATATCAAAGTGAACACTGGTATGTGTCATGATTAGAGAAGAGAAATTCCAAAAATATTAACATATAGGCTTAAAAGATTAACCAACCATTTATAACAATATTAAAATAATAATTAGAAGATTATAATAGTCTCTCTCTGTGTTCCTTCGTCCTCCACCCTGCTTCCCTCTATCTATTCTTTTATAAGTGCTTGGATTGTCAGTGTATACCACCATATTCCAAACTATAAAATAATTTCATTTTTTTTGTCAAAATAGTGAAGAAAACAAAACCGACTTACTTATATTGGTGTTTGATGACATGAACTAAAAGATTCAAGTTTTCAGCATAGATGTTATAGAAATAACCTCAATTCTGTGTGTGCCTAAAGTCAACCATTATCTTCTGTATCTATGGCACTAAGACTGCTACAATCCAAACCTGCATTCACCCACAGCAACTGGTTGAAGCTAAACAGAATTTGAAACATCTGCTTCAAAGAGTGTCTACTAGTTAAAGTGAGAACACTGATTGCACAGAAATGGTAGCTGAAAAGTTCAACTGGGGATGCCTGGGAACATTTTAGTCAAGAACATTGAGTCTCTCTACTGCACATGCCACATGTTACCTCAGGGGTTGTAAAGGATTTACACTGCAGTTGTTTTTCAAGACCACAGTCATTCTTTTTCAACTTCACCAGTAGAGTGTATCAATTTCTAGAGGGTATCTAGACTCAAATGGCAACAGGGGAGGTGATCCATGAAAAGATGTGGCAATCTTCAAAAGAACTACTTGAGTTTTAAGGGTTTTATTTATTTATTTTATTTATTTATTTATTTATTTTTGTCGGGGGGAGGTTAACTTTCTTTCCTTTTCTTTTTTTCTTAATTTATTTAAATCAAATCGTAATTTTTACTTATTTACACAGGGGTTATAAACACAAAGAGGCAGGAAGAGGGGAAGGGGATGACACTGGAACGTAAGTGTTCACGGGGAGTACAGATATCTTTCAGAACAGGGTATCAGCTGGGTGAAAGTTCAGGGGACAGGTCACTATGACTCTGCCTATGATTCTCTTGTCCTTATCTAAGTTGGTACTATCCGCCGAGGCTACAAAGTTTTTATGTAGGAAAAAATTCAAAGAGAAATTTGGGAAGGTGCTGAGTCATGGTGGAAAGAATACAATCTTTAGTCAGGTCAAATTTTTGAAATGAGCTCACAAATCATAAATTTACATTGATGTAGTTAAAAGAACTAGGGTGGATGGTAATGGTTTGCTTGGATAGAATATGGGTTGAAAGGTGACCTACCGTGAGACAGTTGAAAAGTAGCAGGCTTGCTTTGAATCAACGTAAGAAAAGTGATTGAGGTTTTGATAGAGCAGAATGTTAGATTAGATTTGCCATTTATTGTTCCTTAATTTAAGGGGGACCTAAAGAGGAGTCTTTCAACACAACTGTGAGAAATAAATTTGAAGAAAGCCCCAATATTATCAATCATCCCTGCAGCATTTTTTCTGTAGAACAAACATTACAATAAGTATGTCATTAATTGAAAATGCTAATGCACGTGTGGTAACTGCAGTGCACATCAAAGTCAAAGCAGCAATCAGTATACTCTGGCCTTTCCAGCCACAGCAGTGGCTACTTATTGATCATTCCGTTCTTGATATATAAAAAAATAGAGTTAGCATATCAAATTGTTAATTTATCTGCATAAACTGACAATGTTTAGGTCTAGTGAACAAAAATCTAAATTAAATCATAAAAACAGACTCTCTTAGCTCCTCCATAAATGTTAAGACCATGACAAATTGTAGCTAAGGTCTTAAGGAAGATCTTTGGGACACTGATAAAATGGACATTGTAGATAGTTTTCCTAGCCTTTTCAAAAAGACCTATTGCTCCTTACCTTAACTTGGAATTAGTATGATGGAGAAAACTAAGGAGAAGCCACTAACACAGAGACAAAAGGAAATAATTAGCTTTCCAAAGGCAACTATACACTAGCTTCAAAGTGACAGTTATCACAGAACAAAATTATAGTCCTCTAGGTATAGGAAAAATATACATCAATCATTTGATGTTTTGGCTCAAGTCTGTCTCATCATAAGACTACTGTGTTTTTTAATTCATTCTAATCCTCTGGAATTGTAGTTCAAGGATGTGTAACTAGAATCCATGCATATCAGTGATGGCACAGTCTCTACACTGCCCCTGAACAGTGGTGTGGAAGTTATTGTGATATAAATCATTAGACATACCTCTAATTGGTAAAATATTTATCTTAAAACAATTCAGCATTACCAAATGGATTCAGAGATTATGTCAATACTAACTTGAAAAAGGCAGGATTAATAGTAGTGTGAATTAGTAATTAGTGCAATAATGTAATTTGGAATGTGTATTGGCTTCAGTTGTAAGTGTTTCATCAGTTAAGACTTCATTGTTTTAGAAAATTAATATGGTTCCTCTTCATGACTTTTAATAAAGTTCATAAGAATCATTTTGATTATTGGTTGAAAGGACTCAAGATAGACATTCCCTATTTTGCTCTAAGTTATATATCTCAGCCCTACTCTTATAAATTAGTTTACAGGGATCTTTGCAACTTTGATGAGGTATCATATAAGTCTGTTATAATGATAACATGTTCTAGTAAGACATGATAACATGACCTAGTAAGACATTTGCATATTACAAGGTGGGGAAAAAGAACAACAAATTCTTTATACTTTTACTTCAGTGAGATTTTCTGTGGATCTAGGAATTTATGACAGAAACATAGCCTTCTAAACTGAAGGATATAAAACACTGCTTAATCTGTCTTTTGTTCCTTACCTATTGGGTATTACTTCTACTCCTTTAGAGTATTTGAACACCTGAAATTTCTAATTTAAGTTAAGTTCATTGAAAAGCACACAAGAGGTGAGGGTATTCTGTAGCAGATTAAGGTTTCTGTGAAAGGGACTCTGCTACTTCTGCTACAGGGTCCAGCAGATTCAATGGTGCTTGAAATGTTGATGGCAGATAGGTATGCCATCTGGAACCTTTGGCAGTTCTATATAAATGAATCATCATCTCTGCCCTTTGGATTTTGGAGTCAATCTTTGCTATTATCTGTAGATAACTATCTTTTTTTTTTGAAACAATTTTGGGACTGTTGCTGGGTCTGGTCCTAATAGTAAGGGAATATTTAATAATAAGCTACCATGTTACCACAAAACTAGTTTCCCATCATGAACTATATAAATAATCTACCAAGTTCTAAAACTGAACATGCATAGTAGTATTGTGCCTTCAATGGAAATCAAAAGGGCTGAATAGACCCTGAACATGCAAGTATTTTATATGAAATTAAGTTCAAATGTAAACAGTGTGCACCAGTGTTTTCTCTCTTCTTTTGTCAATCTTAGAACTATAGTCTAATGAGGATGCTCACAATAATAAGTTGACTCTTCTTTCATATATTGTTCTGTGTGATGTTAAAACTCAACATTAATAAAATAGACACAGCACTACAGCCCTTCTTAGACATTCTCAAATAAGAAGGGTGGATTAAAATTCTCCTGGTGAACTGATCTCTAACTAATATACTTGATTGTTCATGCTACATGTAAAGAAGAAATGATCAGATTCATAATTATATACCAATATATATGCTATGCCCAATGTGTTGGGTGATGACCATGGATTTGTAAGGAATGTAAGTGAAACATTTGTGACTAAAAATTTGAGGAAGCTGTTTATAGATAGACTTCTCCGAATGAACAACAACAGGGAAGAACATTCCATGTGAATGTTAACCAAAGTGTGACCTCAGTATAGGAGAATTCTAATAATCAAGTGGATAGAATGACCCATTCTGTGGCTAGTACTCAGCCTCTTTCCCAAGTCACTGCTGTCATCACTAATAGGCTTGTGAACAAAGTAGCTGTGGTGACAGGGTAGAGGTTATGCATGGGTTCAACAACAAGGCTTTCATTCAGCAAGGGAGACTTGGGCTGGGCATGCAGATGAGTGCTCTGTCTCTAGAAGCATAGAACAACTCTTAATACCGATATAGCATCATTTGTTATGAGGATTAGCTAGGTACCTGGTGGAAGGTTGCTTATATTGAACTGGACTATTTCTGCCATAGAAATGGCAGTAGTTTGTTCTTGTTAGACCAGAAACCTGCTATAAATAGCTATCTGCCTTGTGTATGTGGAATGATTATGTTGCCATCCAGGGAGTTAGAAAATGTCATGTCCACAGTCAATGTTAACCCACACACAATATAAGTAAGAGACTTATATTGATGGAATACTATTTTTACCATATATAATATCAGATGTCTTACCAGAGTGGTGACATTTTTATCTTGGGTGATTGATTCTGAATTATTAAGAGAAATTGAACTTCTGTTCCATGTTAAAGATTCTCTAGGGTAAGTCAATTTTGTCATGCCCTGTGATTAAAACCAGTGGGAAATTATAAAATTCAGTTTGGTAGGCTTAATAATGACCACAACAATCAAAAGTAAAGATTTAAATATCTTACCAGGAAAACAGTCATTTATTATCATGTAAGGGAAGATAGAGTGAGTTGTTTAAAAAAGATAGTCATGAATACAAGCTTTGACCATGTGACCAGACACAAAAATGGAAACTATAAGTATGATACATACATTTTCCTTATTTTTCTGTGAAGACACTTGTTATGAATATGTGTGAGAGAACTGTATTACATAAGTGTCTTTGCTTCCTCTTTTTCTTATCTATGAGTCTTATACAATAGTAAATATTAATGTTTTACATCACAAATTTAAAGTATAAGATAAGAAGAGTAAACTGGACTTCACCTACATCTCTAAGGGACAGATTTAATATATTCCTTCATGACTTCCCAGGACAATTTTATTGTGTTATATAACATTATAACTTTGATATTGTCTTCATTTGGTGATAAAGTTTGGTTTATAGAGAGATGTGCTCAGTTGAGAGTGAGTGAATATAAGATGTTAATTTTGTGGTTCTTTGGATTACCTGGAGATAGACTGCTCTACTAATGCATTCAGACTTCATTTATTTGAAACACAAGGGCTGGCTCCCTCCAAGCAAGAAATGATTTTCTAGTCTGAAGGCCCCTGAATGTCTGATGTTTTTTCTTTCCTTCATATTCACACTGAGGTATCAGCTCTTCTTGGTACTTGAGCATGCCTTGTCTTTGGATTAGGGGCATGGCAGTGGCTTTCCAGTTCTCTATCATTTTGAACTATGGCTGGAATTAAATCATCATGTTCTGAGTCCTCTGGACTCTCTGAATAACTTGGGCTTGCCAGCCTGTATAATCCCAAAAGCCAATTCCTTTAAACAAACAAACACATGTTCTTTTGGTTCTGTCTCTGTGAAGAATCCTGACTCATACATGGACCAAATTAGGATTAATTTGAAAGTGGAAACTTTTAGCATAGTACCTAGCAAAGTAATGACTTCATTTTTGCTTTGCTTTCTAAGGAGGAATAGGAAGGTATGGAGTGAAAGAAATGAAACACAAAACACTTCTTCATGTAGGGGCTGTAGGTACAAGTTTTATGATCCACAAAACAGTAAAAGTGAATAAGTATATCCAGAGAGGATTGTGCACGGTAGAGAAAACTTGAGTTTGATCATCCCAAAACCATTGAGTTATCTTCTGCAATGTGGATCTGTTACAAATCAGAGAAGGCATTGTTGTCTTCAGTGTTATAGGCACCTAAGACATTGAAGCATTTGAGCCATGAAAATACTCAAGCGTACATAACAGATTAAAGAGGTTCCAACCAACTGCATCATACTCATCACTCAGAATTTATTAAGGTTTCCTCTGATATGTTTTGAATTTTCAAAGGACACTCCACCTGACGTCATTAATATTCTATCTACCAGAGAAAAATCTGTTATTAAGTTTCATTCTATCGTTCTACATCTTTGGGACAAATTGAACCCATTCATTTTCACTTTTCCAAGTATATATTCATCTACAATTTTTGTATAAATCATACTTCTTTTACTGTGTCTGCTTCAGTTTTACCAGGATTGCAGCCAACCTTAATATTTTAATAACCCTAGTATCTTAATATTGCTAAGGTATTCAACCCCCAAGATAGCATAAATGTACATTAATTCAACATTTTACGGATTTAACAATGTTCAAAAGTTTTGTCAGATACATTCTTGAGTATTTCGGATATTTGATGGCATATTAAACTGTATCATTTATTTAATTTGAATTTCTAAAATGTTGTGATTCATATATAAACATCAAATGTATGTTTTAAATTAAACTTGGATCTTACAAACTTTTTTGACTCATTTATTTGTGTGTTTTATTATAATTTGGGGACAAAGACATGTTAACTTAGAAAGTCATCTTGGATTCAGACAATTTGTTTCTTCCTTTTCAGTCTGATAGTTTTTACTACTGTTTTTTTCTTATTGTTTTAGGTAGATATTTCTATGTAATATTAACAGTTAACGGTGAAGGCAGACATATCTCACTCCATAAAGCTTATATGAAATCATTCAGTCTTTCACCATTTAGCACAAAAATTATATTTATATGTTGCTTATAAAAAGGGACACTTTGTTAGACTAAGGAAGTCCCATTCTGAATCCACTGTTGCAGACTTTCATCAGGAGTGGATGTTGGATTTCTCTTGTTGCTTGTGTTTCAGATACTAAGGTAACTATGCTTTGGTTTTAAATCTTATTTAAACATTTCACCATTATGTTCAAATGCAATGCAACATTTGTATTTCTGGCATTAAAAGTTTTATTTACTTTTTCTTAAATCACCCAGTCTACCAGTCTACTGGACTCTGTTTTTATTCTCATTGGTTGTGGACTGGAAACTTTTAGAGAGAAAAAAAAAAGGTTGTCAAGTTTGACCCATGATTCAGGAATTGTCTTAGTTTTTCTTTTCCATTGTTGTGATAACGCACTCTGGCAAAAGAAATTTAAGAAAGAAGGGTTTACTTTGGATCACAGTTCAAGGGCATAGTCCACCATGTAGGGGGATGTCAAAATTTCAGGAGCTTGAAGCAACTGGTCACATTTCACCCAAGATCAGAATGCAGAGAAAAATGAATGCATGTTCTTTCTTCCCAATTTTGTAGAATCCAGGATCTCTTGCCAAAGATTGTTCTACCCACAGTAGGCATGCCTTCCCAACTCAATTAATACAATAAAGACAGTCAAGAGATAGCCAAGGGGCCTATCTCCTAAGTGATTCTACCTGCCAGGTTGACAATTACTAGGCTGAAGTGATAGCTCAAGTGTTAAAAGATAAGTTTTAAAAACAAACTTTCAAGTTAACAGTCACTAACCATTACAGTAGGTCATTGGAACTATTTCCTTATGTCCAGTGTTTTGAAATTTTATGTCACTTTTGGTTTTGTGTTGTATGTGGCGATGGTATAGGTAGGGAATGCCATCCTTGCTTTAGCTGAGAAGAAATGTTGCCTCTGCATGTCCAACTTGTTTGGAAGTAGAATTTAAATGGATTTCAGGAGATGAGACTCAAACAGAAAACAAAACAAAACAAAACCCATAACATTCTATCTTTATTCATTTTTCTATTAGGTTTGTGAACTTGTCAAAGTGGCCTCTCTTTTGAAGACTGCAGTTGAGCAACTAAAGCTAGAAACAATACTGTATATCTCAGGCTTGTTTACATAAAGATTAAAGTGTTGGGAATAATCCATACTTGTGCACAGTAACGACCCTCTTTCTGTTCTCTTACAGATCAGCTAACAAACTGATCTGAACTTATCTGTTGAGTTTGTGTAACGTAATCACAGCCACCTCCAAGTGTGTTTCTGCTTGATGACAATTGGTGTGCTATGGGATTCATTATTGGAACTTTTAGTTTATTTCTGCTGAATACGATCCTGTCAGAATTAACTGGATTTTAATTTTTAAATGACAGACTTGAGGTTCTGTGTCTTTAAGCAGTGATTCTAAAATACCTAATAACTATGCGAATAAAGGCTCAAGTCTAAGTCTCTTCTTTCAAAACACTTATCTCAAATTTTAAATTCCAATCTCTTATCCTCAAATCTCTCTGTTTACCTGACAACCTAGCTTCATTTATTCAAAGTGTATCAAATAATATCTTTTTTCTTTCTTTTTTTAAATTTTTTTTATTTAGTTATTTAAATAACATCATAAGTTACTTATTTACACAGGCGTTATAAACACAAAAAGGCAGGATGTGGGAAGGGAATGGCACCGGAGCATAGGTGTTCAGGGGGAGTACAGATACCTTTCAGAACAGGGTATCAGCTGAGTGTAGGTTCAGGGGACAGGTCCTATGGGTCTGCCTATGATTCACTTGTCCTTATCTAAGTTGGTACTGTCCACCGAAGCTGCCTATTTATAAGACCTATGACTACTGAGTCCCAACACATGGGCAGGGATAAATCTGACACAGAGAGGGTTGGAAGACATCGTTGATTAACACATAAAACAGTGTGTGAAAACTGAAGGTACCATGCAAACACAAGATCTAAAGCAGCACTTTTCAGCTTTTTGGGTTCTAGAAGAACAAGGAAGGAGAGTTTTTATAACTGCTAATGATCAACTAAATCACCATTTGTGTATATGAGGGATGGGCACACAGAGATCTTTTTGTTTCACAAAAGTCCCTAGATAGTTTACAAGCACAGCATGGTTGTAACCATTGAAGTAAAGACCAGAAGGAAAAATAGTGAACTGAGTAAAAATGAGATGACAAGAACTATGAAGGCCATGCTGTAATCAAGGCCTGCAGACATATTTGTGAGTTGGACTTGAAGAGTTGCTGTAGCCAGGTGGTGGTGGCGCACACCTTTAGTCCCAGCACTTGGGAGGCAGAGGCAGGCGGATTTTTGAGTTCGAGGCCAGCCTGGTCTACAGAGTGAGTTCCAGGACAGCCAGGACTACAAAGAGAAACCCTGTCTTGGGGAAAAAAAAAAAGAGTTGCTGTAGCCGCTAGGGACTCATAATCACAGGGGCAATAGAAACATTTTTCTATATTGCATATAGAAAAGTCACTGCAATGATGATGATAGTACAGATCCACTGACACACAAATAATTATATCGAAGATGAAAGAAATTGGTAGAGGTACAATAAGATGTGTCTAAGTAATGCTAGAACTTAGTTTAAAGGCTTAAGAAATTATTTTCCCACACTTTGCCTTCATATTTGCTCCCTTGAGTATTTTGTTACTCCTTCTAAGAAGGACCGAAGAGCCCCAACTTGGTCTTCCTTCTTCATGAGCTTCATGTGGTCTGTGAGTTGAATCTTGGGTATTGTGCGCTTCTGGGATAATATCCAATAATCAGTGAGTGAATACCATGTGTGTTCTTTTGTGATTGGGTTACCTCACTCAGGATGATATTTTCTAGTTCCATCCATTTACCTAAGAATTTCTTGAATTCATTGTTTTTAATAGTGAGTAATACTCCATTGTATAAATGTATCACAATTTTTGTATCCATTCCTCTGTTGAAGGACATCTGGGTTCTTTCCAGCTTTTGGCTATTATAAATAAGGATGCTTATGAACATAGTAGAGCATATGTCCTTGTTATATGTTAGAGCATCTTCTGGATATATGCCCAGGAGTGGTATAGCTGGATCCTCAGGTAATGATATGTCCAATTTTCTGAAGAACCGCCAGACTGATTTCTAAAGTGGTTGCACCAGCTTGTAATCCCACCAACAATGGAGGAGTGTTCCTTTTTCTCCACATCCTTGCCAGCATCTACTGTCACCTGAGTTTTTGATCTTAGCCATTCTGACTGGTATGAGGTGGAATCTCAGGGTTGTTTTAATTTGCACTTCCCTGATGACTAAGGATGCTGAACATTTCTTTAGGTGCTTCTGGGCCATTCACATTTCCTCAGTTGAGACTCCACCTGGGTAAAAGTCCCATGTTCAGTCACAAAGGTAGACGCTGATGTGGATGTCAGGAAGTGCATGCTGACAGGAGCCTGATATAGCTGTGTCCTTAGAGGTCTGCCAGAGTGTGACATATTCACAGACAGATGCTCACAGCTAACCATTGAACTGATCAAGGGTTCCCAATGGAGGAGTTAGAATGAAGACTATAGGGGCTGAAAGGGTTTGCGGACCCATGAGGAGAGCAGCAATACCAACCAACCAGAGGCCCCAGGGTCTAAACCACCAGCCTGGGATCACTTAAGGAGGGACCCATGGCTCTAGCTGTATATGTAAAGGAGGATGGCCCTATCTGGCATAGGTGGGAGAAGAGATACTTGGTTCCATGAAGGCTGGATGCTGTGTGTGGGAGAATTCGAGAGTGGGAAGGTGGGAAGTGGGGGATAGGTAGGGGCACATCTGCAAAGAACCAAGAGGAAGGGCGATGGGATAGGGGTTCCTGGGCGGGGAGCGGGGGAAATGGGGTAAGGGGACAACATCTGAATTGTAAATAAAATATCCAATAAAAAAAAGAATTATTTTCAAGAGGAAAGAAGATATCAGGAATCATGGCCCCATTTTGTGTTTCAGTTTTCCATTCACTAAAGCTAACAAAAATAATAGAACATGATTATGGTAGCAGTTCAATATGAGTATTTTCAGTTACAAGTGCTGTGGAATACATTGGCAGAAACGATCATGAACAATAGTAAGCCAACCGATACCACAGCACAAGTCTAAACCCTTGGAGGAGAGAGATTAAACCTGGGTCTATACTACCAAATTTTCTCTGCAAATAGGTGCTGCTTAAAGGCACACATTTTCTGCTGTTGTTGACTTGGTGATAGATTTTATATTTTTATTTTGTTTATTTTTTTCCAACTTTTCTTATTTGCCTTCTTGAGATACTGCTGAAAGAATGAGTTCTTGAGGTTAAGTTCTTGGACTTTAGTTTGTGATTGTTAGTATTATTTTCTTTGCATATAGAAATAAAACAAATGTATAGGTTTTATTGTCTTCCAAAATTGTCAATATACAAGCTCCAGATGGAGATCAGTAAGTCATTTAAAAAATACAAAATGCATTGCTTGGGGAGGTAGCAGGGAAAATGCTGAGGTCATGAATATAGGCACTCAATCTTGGTCATGGTGGAAGGCACAGATAGATTTCAAATATAAGAATTCGTTCTGGCAAATGTTTCCAAATAGAAGGGTTTATCCTACTTTCTGACTTTAAACCAGTGTTTGCTTTTCTACATTATGAATACCATTAGAAATTGTGCAAGAGGATGCCATTGACGGGGTTTTCTGCCCAAGGCCTGGGGATTTAGCAGTTCATCCTTTCCATTGGAACTTTCTGAAATGCTCTGGGAAATTGCAGGAACAATATGAGCGTGGTTGTGATGATGTGAGCAATTAAAGAACATGGCTCTGACAAAAATTTCGCAAAGTGGAAGCAAAACATTTTGATATTTTGAAGAGATCTTAATCACATCGGATACTCTCATTTTACATATGGGAAGATTAAGTCTTAATGAGGGGAAGTAACTTGCCTAGGGGTGCAGAGTTGAGATTAAAGCAGATTCATCTGTATCCAATGTTCTCCATTTCAAAATTCATGAATTGGGAAGAATGGGCCCAAACTCCTGGCATCCTTGCAGTAAGAAATCATATAAATGGGAGTTAATTGGCCTCACCTGGGCCTCCTAAGGGGAGGGCTAGTACAAGTCATTGGTATTCTAGTTAAAGTATGCTAACTGTCACTCAAACTGACAGGAGCTTTTCCTCTCGTCACGAACTTGTATGGAAAGGAAGACATCATGCACGCTTACATGAGTGTTTAGTGATGTCTGATGTGAGTTTGGAAATGGAAAAATTAAGCCGATAAGTAAGGCTTAGTCACCTACTTGGTAGAACAAAGAGACTCAGGAGGTCAGGCCCTGGTCCTTTTTTTGTGCTGAACCTCTGAACATTTTTTTCAACTAGTGGACTTCTTAAGTTTCCTAAGAAAGGAAATGGTGCTAAAGGGAGGAATCTAGCCCTTCAGATGGAAAGAAAACATATGATCCCAGCACATTTGTTTAGTCTTCCTTTGACTCAAGATAGAGCAAAAAGCTCATTAATTTTGAACTGGTGATAATTTGAAAAGGGCCTATTCTGGAGTTTACCTTTGCTTTATCTGGCTAAAAGGATTTGCAAAGCAAATTAACAGTGTAAACAGGACAGGAGGCAGCAATATTTAACTTCTCTAAGAGAGCAAACTTTCTCTTAGTATCTTTAAAACACCATTTATACATGCAGAGATGGGATAGTAGTTGCAGATTTCTCTTATCTATTATAGATAATTTTAACTAAGAAACTTAGATCTACCTTGGTTTGATCCAATGTATGTGTGTGTATAATTTATTTTTTTTTATTTTTGGAGAAGTCAATTTGCACTTACTTAACAATCATCAAGCTTAAAATATTGATACTAACTTGGACAGCCATTGAGTACTATAATTAAATATACTTGATAACCTATGATTTCTATTAAAAATAAGCACAAGATTTGTGCAGCATATGGAGCAGAATAAAGAGTAGATATGAAAATAAATGCCTTTATCTGAACTTCCTATTCATTATATTACATAAACGAATATATATGTATGCAGATTTTATATACACATTTTCTAAGTTACATGAAATTTAATCTCTGATGGTCTTCCACAGAGACAGCCTACAATATGCACACAGATATGGGAAAAGGACCTGAGATTAAAGCCTGAAAATCCATGTGTGTATTAGTCCTGAAACTCACAGGAACAGAAATTTCAGGATTCTAGAGTTCAAAACAGAAAGCAAAAGCATACCCCAGCCTTTGGAACAGGGATCATTTTGCTTCTGGCAATTGTTCTGACTAGATCATTGGCCCCTGCATTAGGGCTACCAACAATAAAGGTAGAACTTTTCTACTTATTGATCTCAGACTCAAAGCTCATTTTCTCTAAATATAACATTAGACCCACCCAAATAACACTTTACCAGGTTTCTGGGTATTTTTATAATCCTGTAAAAGTGGCACCTAAGAGATTAATTATTATGTTCTCTCTAAGACCATGTCACCAAATATGGGGTTATCTATATCACTGGATTCCAAGACTCTTACAAAAAATGGTCTTTCCTATAGAAATTAAAACTTATTATACATTTGCAGACTAAACCATAATATAAATGAAATCTATTGCTATTTTCTCCATTAATTTGTTCATTTATTTATTTTATATCCAGATTGCTGTCCTCTACCAGTCACTCCCTCATATAGTCCCTTCCCCTTCCTCCTTCCCTTTCTCTTCTGAGAGTTGGGGCCCCCTCTGGGTATAACCTCCACCCTGGTGTATCAAGTCTCTGCAGGGTTAGGCACACACACCCTCTCCCACTGAGGCCAGAGAAGGCATCCCAGTTGAGGAACAGATTCCATAGAAGGACAACAGCTTTATCAATGTTCATCCTGCAGTTGTTGGGGTACTCACATGGAGACTGAGCTGTAAATCTGCTACATATATGCTGGTGCTTTAGTCCAGCCATATATGCTCTTTGGTTGGTGGCTCGATCTCTGAGAGCTCCGAGGACTTTTGGTTAGTTGACCCTGTGGATTTCCTGTCCCATTCAGGGCTTTAAATCCTTCTCCCAACTCTTCTACATGTTCCCCCAACTCTGTGGGTCTCTGTATTTTTTTAGTCAGCTGCTGAGTAGAGTCTATGAGAGGGCAGTTATTCTAGGCTTCTGTGTGCAAGCGTAACAGAGTATCATCAATAGTGTCGGGGATTGGTGCTTGCCCATGGGATGGGTCTCAACTTGAACCTGTTATTGGGTGGCCATTCCCTCAGTCTCTGCTCCATCTTTGTCTGTGCATTTATTTTAGACATGACAAATTTTAGGGTGGGTTGGCATGATTATTCCTCCACACATAGGTTCCTACTGCCCTGTAGCCAGGCTACAAGAGTTGGCTCCTTTATGTTACATATCACCACTGCTATATGTCTCAGCTAAGGTCAGCCACATTGACTTCTGGGAGCATCTCCGTTTCCAGGTCTCTAGCACATTCTAGAGATCATGCCTAACTTCAAAAGTCTGTACTCCACAAAATTGGAAATCTAAATGCAATGGATGGTTTTCTAGATAGATATCACTTACCAAAGTTAAATTAAAGTAAGCTAATGTATCTAAATAATCCTATAGCCCTTAAGGAAATAGAAGTAGTCATTAAAAGTTTCCCCTCTGTTGTATTAATTATTTTAAAAGGCTTCTTGCTCAGGCCGAGTATCTAAGCTGCAGCGGCTCTGCCTAGCCCAGCCGCCATGTTTCTCGACTGGAGGCCACGTGCGTGCTGCAGCTAGAACCAGTCACCAGAAACACCAGCCCTGCCACCCACTAAATGCCAGTGTAAGAGATGACTCTGCCAATCTTCCATGCTGTCTTCGAAAGGCAGGGCATTACCCAGACCATTCTGCCATCCATGTGGGCCCAGTAAGAGAATGAGACGCTAATCCTTATAGATTAATCAAAGGCTTATATATTTGACAATGATCAGTAACACGATACCCATACAATCAGAAGTGTAACCCAATACCCAACCTAGGTATACCAACTAACTTTGATTGCTATAGACACGTGAACATCCATCTCCATCGCTCCTACATCTCTGCTCTCTCTTGCTCCTCCTCTTCCTTTTATCTCTTCCTCTCCTAACTCCCCCTCTTCCTTTTTCTCTCCTAAATCCTCCCACCTAAGCTCCTCCTACACCCCTCCAAGACCCCCCAACAACAACAATCAAAACAAAATACACATCAACAACAAAGTCCAGGGTCAGGTAGTTTTAGTGCAGAATTCCAACAGACTTTCAAAGAAGAGCTAATACCAATACTCTATTTCACAAAATAGAAACAGAAGGAACAGTGACAAATTTATTCTATAAGGCCACAATCGCCCTGGTACCACCTAATCCACATCAAAGTTCAACAAAGAAAGAGAATTTCAGACCAATTTCTCTTATAAATATTGATGGACTAATACTGAATAAAATTCTCATACCCCAACTCAAGAACACCAAAACAGTCACTTACCATAATCAATAGGCTTCACCCTAGGCATGCAAGGATGGTTCAACATATGAAAATCCATCAATGTACTCTATTCCTACTTTAAACTTAACTAATGATTAAAATTTTATGCAAAGGAAAGACTGTTTAAGAAAAAGTATTTTATGAAAATTGTTTTCATACAATTTAATTTGACCATCTTTTTCCCCTTCTCCAACTCCAGAAACAAAAATAGACCTTTTATAAGCTAGTTTAAAAAAATAGAAAACAAAATCACTGTACGACATTTTTTTCCTAACATGTTTTCTTGACTAGAACTGCTAGATTTTAATTTTCAGACATCAATATGACTTCTATCATATGGTATAACTAGAATGGATTTCTTGGTTTCTGAGTTATATTTTACTCATGTTTTCATCCAAATAGCTTGAGCTATGGTAGGCATTAAATACAAGACTAATGTTACTAAACAAAGAAGATGTGGGCATACATAAGATGGCCAGGAGAGGAAATATTTTATTAGGCATACAATCAAGATGCTAGCAACATCTGCAAACTCCTTCTATAGGAATCTTTGTGCCAATGCAAAGCTGCTACCATCAATTGAATGGTTAGCCATAATTATTTTTCTAGAATGAGTGGGTGTCAGATTAATAGCAGCTATAACCATAGTTACATAGTCAAAGGGTTTTAAAGCACAATTTTACTTTCCTTGACCACAGAAATAAGAATTACTACCAAAAGAGCTAAAATAGAAACCATTGACCAAGATCTACTCCCATCTCTTTCTTGATAAAATTAAATGAATATTCAAAAAAGTAGCAATTGTAGAATTTACTCCATTATACATAGAAGTAAAGCCTAATTAGTCTAAGATAATCAGAGTAACCCCATTCCTTTTGCTGCTATTTGGATTATATATATCATGTTTCATATTTATGGCAAAGGAAATGTCCCCTGGAAAACTGTGGGAAAGTTTCTTCATGCTACTTTTTGAATATAACATTTGTTATTGAAAGAAAATTCTAAAATCTATACAGAACTCCATTAAATGGAAACCAGTGTCATTTCTCACTCTTATTAGTAAGACAAATACTCCCTCAAATATAGTATTAATGCGTTGTGATGAGATGTTTAGACAGGCTGTGGGGAACCAGACTTAGAAGTAATTTACGTAGTGAAGACAGTCAAGAAGATCATGTAAAGAACACAAGTCCTTGGCTCATTAATGAAGTGTAAAATTAAATGACACACAAGAAACCTAAATTTAAGTAAAAATGAATAGATATCAATATATGATAAACTTTGCTTACTATGTAAATCATTTGAGCCAGATCTTTCTGTCATTGGTAACCAAGGACACATTAACACATATAGCAAGCTAACCACGCATGCATCACTTTTACACATTGCTGCTCATGAAAAATGATGAACTAGTTTTATTTTTCAGAAACTAAAACATGGAAGGGAGGGAATTTTAATTTTGTAGCAGAACTCCAAGGACATTCATTAAAGCAACATGTTGGTGTTTCCTTTATGGATCACCTTCATACTCAAATCATGAGGAGACAGTAATTGAATAGCAAAGGGTAGTCAGGTGGTGGAGACAAGGCTGGACAGTGAAGAGAAAAGAGATTTTCAAAGCTGACTGTAGGCTCCCGTGGGAAGTGGGAAACTGAAAATAGCATAGGTTCTATAAAATATTATTTTAAAAGGATTACCTTTTTAATTTCATGTCCACATATCCTTCATTTTGTAAGGAGAACTGGATTTCAATTAGGTTCTTTATAACCCAGAAAACCAAACAGAAATACATAACTATTGAATAAATACCAATAAAAAGATTAAATAACTAAATTTTAGTTTTTGGCTTTTATTTCTAAGAATAAAAAAATAAACAAACAACAAAACACTCACCTATTTAATGTCCTTTCTCTTAAAGTATCTCTTATCTATATTCATTTAGATTTAATTATCTATCAACAGATGGAAGAGCATTGGCAATAAAACTATAAGTATTCCACTCCACAATGTAAATTCTTTTACTGTCAAGTTTTTCTGAGTTATAAAAAGCTACCCTCTAAGGCACCAAGAATTATACTGGCTACCTGTAGTCATTTCTAGCCACACAGACCACTAGCTGTCAATAAGAACTAATTCTAGTCCTTAGGTTATACAGGAGACAAATGGAACAGTCTAGAGATACGTTTAGTTTTTAGTTTTCACAACTGAGGAGTTGTTACTGCATGCTGGGCAGAAACCACAGTTTCCACTGAACATCCTGCTTTAAAAAGAAGAAGAAGAAGAAGAATTTCTCCTGCAAGAAATAAGTCCTGTCCTAAAGAATCTACTCTTGAGAATATATATATATATATATATATTCTATACACTATATATATATATATATATATAATATATATATATATTATAGTGTATTTGTTAGGGTTCTCTATATGAACATGACCAATAGAATCCATGATGCATGAATAGTATAATGGACATGTTGGTTACACAATATGGCTTTCAGTGGCAATTTGTTTTCTAGAAAGGCTGAGAATGCAGAGGCTACTCAGGCTACATAGGTGAGCTCCTTAGAAGTCTCAATATGTTGCTAGTAGGCTATAGGACTCGTATAAAGCCAAAGAAGCTATGTTCTAGTGGCAGTGACAGATGTTAGCAGCAGAAGCATCTACAGAGTGAGTGCATTCACCAGCAAGAAGTAAAGGTGACCAGGTAAAAGCAGTACTACTTTTCTCTCAACTCTCTTTGTATCTGGATTGCAGCTGGCAAGCATCTTTCTGGGTTCATTAACCCTTTCTGAGACTCTCAAGGACCCACCCACCCCGGGCACATTTCTTAGTCAATCCCAGTCCAATCAAGTAGACAAGTAAGATTAATCATCACAAGTGACTTTGCAGATTTTCCACTTAATGCTTCATATTTCCCATTAGTATAATTAAAACCCAGGAATTAAATAATATGTTTTCACTATATGGCTTGGGGTGCTGGTCCCACACTTAGTTGAAAGCAGCCTAGTTATCACTTGGTTAACAACAAGACCCAAAAATGCATCCATTCTACAGAGGTTATAAATCCATAGTTTGTCATGTTGTCAGGTTTGTCATGTTGTAAGACATTCAGCCTGGAGAGAGGGCTTAGCAGGACATAGTATATACTGCACATCAGAAGACCAGAGTTTGATTCTTAGCATTCACACTAGATCTCTCACACTGCCTATAACACTAACTCCAGGATGGTTCAGTGCTTTGGGCCTCTACAGGCACCTGCACAAATACACACACACACACACACACACACACACACACACACACACACACTAATAATAATAATTGTAATAATAGTAATAGTAATAATAATTTTAAAAATTAAAACATCAATAATATATAGGAAGTTTTCTAAATGTGAATACATATTCTAACCTCAGTGTTTTATGACACAAATTAGAAACACAGGAGTGATACTTTAAGTTTTGCTCCTGTGGTTATCTCCTGATTTTGTGTCTCTAATATTCCTTTCCTTCCATTGAAATTTCCATTGGGAAAAATACATTTTTATAGGTATTTTCTATATCTATCTGTAGCATAATAGAACTCTTGGCTTTTAGATTTTCTTACTATGTATAGGCAAATGTTGCAAGCTGACTATTCTTTATCTCCTTTAGAGTGAATTAACACAAGAATGAGAAATGTTTGAAACTGATTCCTACTGAACTAGGATAGTTTTTAAGAGACTGCCTACAAGTCCTCTACCTGAAATCTCCTGTAACTGCATTTCTTCCTGTATGTGCCAAGGTTTTCAATTGACTTCTTCATTCTTTAAGCACTCTTTAATGTTAGAACTAGGCAGTGGGCAAAAAGAGAGATGGAAAATTTGGTCTCACATTTTCTCTCTTCTTGTAACTGGTAACTGGTGGTATGAAGACATTTTCCCATCCACTTTTAGTCTGTATCTTCATTTATAAGATAGTAGTAATGAGTCATGTCATTCATAAAGGCCCCTTTGGCTCTAAAGTCTAAAACTCTAGTTAAGGTAAACACTTTTTTTTTAACTTGAAAAGGTAAGCTAAGCAACCAGTATAACCAGGAGGTAGTGCTCCAGTTCCATTATGATATACCACTAAGGGTCCAGAAAGTACTGGCCTTGTGGGAACTATGGGCTTCCAAGAATCCTATAAGTTCATTTTTAGACCCTCTGGTGGATTGAGTAAAATTTTCTCTGCTATTGCTCAGTACATCTTTATATGAGGCTATAGTGAAGAATCTTTGCTAGACCTTTGTAAGGATAGATAAGCATTCTTATTTAAATACTTCTCTGTTGGTCAGTGTGTAAATATCATGTCTTTATATTTTGTAGGTCCCAGTGACATTGCCTAGAGCTGGTTTGTGGCATTACACACATGTACAGATATGTCAGCATGAGACAAGCTGCTATACATAGTGTTAGTGTTAGTCTTGCCTTCTGGTACCAGCTCTGCATGTGTGCACTGTATAACTTCAGGAAATGATCCTGTCATTTGCTTTAGTTACCTCCACTGCAAATGATTACATTGGATGAGATCAGTAGTTACCAAAGTTATATTTTGGCAGACAAAAGCAGTGGGAAAGAACCTTTCCTTAAATAAAGTCATACATAAAATTCTCATATATAAATAGTTCTCGAAACTCTTTACATTATGAGTGACAGAAATGGAATTCAAAAAGGTTAGAAGTAAAACAGGAAATATATTGTCTCAAATAACTAGAAAATCTAAGGCAAAAAACAATGTCAGACATGGCTGGTTGGGGATCAAAAGCTGTCATCAGAGATCCACATCTCCCTCTCCTATGTACCTATGTGAACTTGGCTCAGTTCTCAAAGCGATCCTCAACATGTGGTGGCAAGATGACTAGAAACAAAGAGGGAGGGGAGCTTGGCTCCTTCTTTGGTTTCCATGTCTGAATCAGTCACAGGCAAGTTCAAGGTAACTGTGTGCCCCTGTGGTTATAGAGATGAAGTGATGAGCTGTCCTGCTAACCTGTCCTGTCAGAATGCTACAGAAGTAGAAATGTGGCTGTTCTGCAGGAATAATAAAATCAAGAATGGGAAGGAGAAAGAAAATAAGTAGTCACTAAAAGAGTAAAGGGGAGTAGAATTGTTCTAATTGGACATACAAGCCATTTTGTTCATTGTATTTGATAGTACAGCTACTTCTCATAACCATGTTACCGGGCAGAACTCAATGATATGGACCAGGTTTTCTGCAATATTCCCTATAGTTTTCAAAGTCTAGTCCACTAAACAATAAAACAAGACACACTGTACATCCAGTCACCTTATCGTATTAACCCCATGCCCTCCTTATGTTCTGTGCGTTGCTTATTTACAAAATAAACAGATTGCTATCTCTGGGAGAGTGTTTTTGAGTTCTCCAAAATGTTTTGTAATCGCTTTGGGTCATGACTGTCTGTGCATAGCATAGGAAACTCAGAGAGAATTCTATTATTCAAATGAAGAAAAGGTAGGAACAGATAAAGAAGTCAGTTGTCAGATGGTTTATACAAATTGTTATTTTTGTGAGTGCTCACTGAAATCACTTTGTCTAACTTAACCATTTTCATTGGAGGAGACACATCCAGAAAGCAAAACCTTCCTTTTGGACTCAGGGGATCATTTAATCCTGAAGCCAAATCCGGAGATCCAGCATGCTGCTTCCAAGTCCAGTTTTCCAATCTGTGCCTCTTTGATGAATATTTAAACCAACAGTGATTATTGATAACAAATTTCAAATCAGGCTGTTTTTTATTTTAATCATTTTGATGTCTCCTCGACTTTAAGGGATCACCTCAGTGAAACAAACCCCATCTCTCCTAAGCTCAAAGCCTCACTCCCACCACAACTTGCTTTTCATTCTTAGTACCAGAACTAAAATTGCTGACATCTCTTGTTGTTCCTAGTCTTTGCTCAAACAATCCCTATCTGGAATAACTGTCCCTTCTCTCTTTTCTTTTTGTCATAAACGGCTTCTTCTTTAGGACTCCATTCATGGGTCACACTGTTCGATGCACTCTGCAATATGCCTTCTTACTAAAAGTGGTACAGATGTGGCCTAGTTAGTGTCCATGGCATACCTAGCTTACTTCTGTGAATATTTTTAAACTAGACTGAGCTGATTCTGTGATTTTTGTATACCTAATACAGTGAATGGCATGTGCTTGTTGTTTGTTTTCAGCTTTTTGTTTTGTTTTTATATTCTGGCTGTCCTGAAACACTATGTAGCCTAGGATAGCCTTTAAGCTTGCCACAATATCCCTTATTCAGCTTCCTGAGTGCTAAAATTATAGGTCTAAGACACCATGAGCCAGGCAATTTTTCCTAGTTACAGCAATTTTTAATTAAGTAATTAATTTTTTATTTTTACTTATTCAATTTACTTCCTGCTCACTGATCCCCTCCTGGTTGTCACTCTCTTCTACAATCCTTTCCTTTCCTCCCTCCCATTCTCCTCTTAGTGGTTGGGGACCTCCCTGTGTACCTGCCCCTAAGCCTATCCTTTCATCTCTCTGTGAGGCTGGGTGATTCCGCTTCCATTGATGCCAGACAAGGCATCCCAACTAGAAGAACATATCCCACAGACAGGCAACTGCTTTTGGAATAGCCCTAACTCCAGTGGTTCAGAACCCACATAAAGACTAAGTTGCTTACGTGTGAGCAGGGAGACCTAGGTCCAATCCATGTATGTTCCTTGGTTGGTGGTTCACTGAGAGTCCCAAAGGACCAGGTAAATTTACTTTGTTGATCTTCCTGTGGGGTTCCTATCCCCTTCATGTCCTGTAATCCTTCTTCCTATTCTTCCATAAGAGTATCCAAGCTCCCTCTACTATTTGGTTGTGGGTGTCTGTATTTGAGTCAGTTGCTGAATGGAGCCTCTCAGAGGACAACATGCTCCTGTCTGCAAGAGTATCAATAGTGGTGTTAAGGGATGTAATGGGTCTCAAGTTAGGCTGGTTATTGGTTGGGCATTCATTCAGTCTCTGCTCCCTCCCATGTGTTTGCATTACTTGTAGACAGGATAAATTTTGGGCTGAAAGTTTTGTGGGATTTGGATATGGAGAGCAGTGGCACAGTGCTAGCTCCCAGGCACAGATGGAGACCAGGAAGATCCTGTCCCCTGCTGCTCAGCAGTTCCTGTGCCCTGTGGACTCCTGGCAGGTCCCTTTAGCCAGTTATTGGAGCAAAAGTGGTGGTCTCACCTGCGAACTTAGGAGTGACAACACTCCTGGGAGACCAGCTCTCTCTGGGCAGGATTTGGGTAGCAGAGGATGGCCTTGTCTGGCATCAATAGGAGGAGAGGCCCTTAGTCCTGTGGAGGCTTGATGCCCCAGTGTAGGAGAATGCCAGGGCGAGGAGGCAAGAGTAGGTGGGTGGGTGTTGGAGCACCCTCATAGAAACAAGGGGATGGAGGATGGGATAGGGGATATCTGGAGGGGAAACTGGGAAAGGAGATAACATTTGAAATGTAAAGAAAGAAAATATCTAATAAAAAATGAAAAAAAAAGTTTTGTGGGGTTGGTGTCTATCCTCTATGCCAGGACACTGTTAGTACCCCTTGAATGAAGTTAGACAATAAGAAGAACCCTTATTTAGAAGAATAGACTATATTTGAAGCAAAAGGTAAAGGTTCTGTCTTCCAAATGTCCTATTGATACACTTCTGAGGACCTTTTAGGAGGCTTTATATTTTTCTCAATAGTGATGCCTATTATGACAGATAATGGGTCTGTCATTCAATATGACATTTATCAAATAACTGATCCTGTTTAAGTTCTCAGTTTTAATCCTAATTATACATTGAAGCATTGTGTTTCATGTGCGTTTCATAGTATAATCACAGTTGTAGCACAGTATTAGCTAGCTTTACACAGTACATAAGTTTTGTGCCTTAATCACACCATGAATTTGCCTCGTGCTTAAAGTGTAAACTTGTGCTAAATATTACCGGAAACCTAACTTAGATAGTCAGCTGGCATCTCCTAGTAGTTAGCTAATGACCTTGAGTTTTCTTTCAACTCCAGGTATATATAGCAGATAAAGATAATGAAACATTTTATCCCTGTGCATTCAAATTTTCTTCCCATGTTAGATAAATCCAAATACATTTACATGTGTTTGTCCTTGAACATGAACCTAAAAACATTATCTTCTTTTAGTTTTATTATAGCAATATAAGTACAGTCTGCTTGTTTTTAATTTCAGAAAATGATGTAAGGATCAGAGAAAATAAATAACTTACCTCAAATCAACAGTTTATAAATCCTAGAGTTACAGATTCAGGTTGTTTTAAATGTACAATAACATTTGTCTGAATTCTGTTTGATAAACATTTGTCATATGATCAGCTATATGAAAAGGTGGATGTTAAGTCTATAAGTCATAAAAACTCTTGCATAATTTATGTATTTGTATATGAAAATTTCCAGAAACTTTCATATTGCTCTATCTTTAAGTTCTTTGCAAGAGAGATGCCACAGATAATGCATTTTAGAATTTTTCGATATCTTTCTCTAATTTTCTCTTCATTTGAAAAATCTCCTGTCAAATATATGTTCTACAAAAAGAATTAAAACAAGACATATCAAAGTCATCTTTCAAAGGCTTTCTAAAAATAGTCTTTGTGCATTGTGTGTTTGTGTGTATCTTCCTGAAGGGAATGATAATGTTCTCATTCTCTCAAAGTCTGGCCTAAGTAAAATATTTCTTGAATTAGCAATATAAGGAGTGGCATTTAATTCCAAAAATGAAATAGCTTAATAAATTCTAAATTGTATTGTAGCTTGATTCATTTCCTATTAGAGAAAATCTTTATGTGGCTTCACAGAGGCCATTAACTGCGCCAAAGGTACGTGGTTGTCTAGGTCATTAGCTTTAGTGGGGGAGCCTAATATTATTATTTAAATAGATGAGCACAATATCAAACTGTAAACTAATTTCTTCTCCTTATTCCATCAGTTGGTACATCTTTCAACCATTGCAGAGAGGCTTCTTGTGACAGTAGATGATGATTAATGTACAGACCCACAACTGGAAAACATACAGACAATGTAAGGCTGTGGAGTGTTCAGTTCTAAATAAGACATCAATACCATACCTTTTCCCTAAGGCTAAGAGATCCCCATGAAAATGGAAGAAGAAAGACTACAAGAACCACAGGTAGTGAATATCTGTAGTGAACCAGTTTTTGCTGGAGATAACAGGGCTGTTGCATACATGAACTCATAGTAACTGGGACTACATGGATAAGATTTTTGTAAGATCAAGTCAGTTAAAATCTCAGGCTAAGTGATGGAGGACTCATGAACCCAAGCCGCAACCTGAGGTGCTACTGCCAGTCAATGGCTGCTTAAGGTTGGAGAATCAGTTTTATTAAAGGTGTGGCTTTTAGTAGTCAGCATACTATAGAGAGGTTGAATTGATAGAATTAATATGTATATATTGAAGAGGGTTCATTAGAATGGCTTACAGACTTTGTTGATCTAGCTAGCTCAACAAAGATTGTCTTTCAGTGGAAAAACCACAAAGCTGATAGTTGTTCAGTTTATGAAGCTAGATGTCTCAGCAACTCTTCAGTATACTTTTGAATCCCAGAGATGTGGGTTCTAATACCAGTGAAAGAATGTCTCAGCAGTAGGATAGATGAACTTGCCATCCTGAGCAGATAAAAGTCAGAAACTTCCCCTTCCATGCACGCCACAAGAAGAATGGCCAGACTAAGAGTGGACCTTACCACCTCAAATTATCTAATGACATGAAAATCTCTCCCACATGTTTCCAGTGGGTTAGGTCTCAGTTGATTCCAGCTGTAGTCAGCCATGATTAACCATCAAACAGCTGACTACACATGCTCCAGTACATGGTACCACACCCCTCACATACAAGCAGCACTAAGTGAATTCAGTACTTATTTCCAACTACTGACACATTTATCAGATATATTGGATTAAAAATTGTGTTTAGTGATTTTTCTCTTGTTCTAATGTTTCCATTATATTCAAGTACTTTCTCCGTTAAACTATGTGATATTTCTTAAAAATATAGATGTGAAAAGAAACAAAATATAGTTTGTGAAAATAGACAAAAATCACCCAGAACACAGGAACCTGTTTTAATTTAGGCCTTGCCTCATGTTTAATGCTTTAACATGAAAATCAAGCAATATATACATTTAATATGTCTATTTATCTATCTATCATCCATCTCTTTATGTATCTATCTATCTATGTATCTATGTATCTATATCTATCTATCTATCTATCTATCTATCTATCTATGTATCTATCTATCATCTATCTTCTATATATCTCTAAAATCAGATTGGTGATTGGCAAAAGAGATTGATAACATAAATGATGGATATTCTCTGTTGAATTTTGCCATGATAAAACACCAAGTGATGGGAGTTAAGAGGAGTTTATTCCACGTTACAGCTTATAGTTTATCATTGAGGGATATCAAAGCACTCAAGCAGGGCAGGAACTTTAAGCAGAAACCTAGGAAGAATGCTGCTTACTGGCTTGCTTGATCTTGCTCGCTCATTAACTTTTCTTAAACAACCAAGGCTACCTTGTTTAGGGATGGCACTGAAAAAGTGAGATGGGTCCTCCTATATCAATTTGCAATTACGAAAATGCCACCATAGACATGCCCAATGACTAATATCATAAAAGCAGCTCTTCAGCTGTGAGTTCTGCTTCCCACATGTGTCAAGCTGATGACCAGGGGTTTGAAATCCCATAGGAAGAACAACAATATCAACCAAACAGACCCGCCAAAGCTCCCAGGAACTAAAGCATCAACTAAAGAGTACAGACAGAGGGACTCATGACCCCAGCAGCATATGTAGCAGAGGATGGTCTTCTTGGGCATCAATAGGAGGAGAAGCCCTTGGGCCTGTGAAGTCTTGATGCCCTAGTGTAGGGGAATGTCAGGGCTGGGAGGTGGGAGTAGGTGGGTGGGGGAACACCATCATAGAAGCAGGGGGAGGGAGAATGGGATAGGGGTTTTTAGGGGGTGTGTGGGAACTGGGAAAGGGGATAACATTTGAAATGTAAATAAGAAAAATACCCAATAAAATCATTTCTAAAATAAAAAAAAAAGATATTAATAAGCCAAATGTTATTCTTTGGATTGATGGAAATGCTTTAGAACAGTATGCAATGTGAAAACAATAAGGCACTATGAACTTTCTAAATGCTACTGGGCTGTAATTTTTATTTTAAATTTATTTTTACATTTATTCAGTGTGTGTGTATGTGTGTGTGTGTTTGTGTGTGTTTTGCTCACTCACATGTTTGTACCATGGTATGTTTTTTTTTATTCTTTAATCTTTATGTACTAAATCAACTTCAGTTTGTCAGGACTGATAAGAAGTGCCTTTTCCTGCTAAGCTATTTGTCTCAGAATTGTAAATTTTAAGATAATAATTTAATACTATGTAAATGTCTTCTCAAAATTAATTTTTTGGAAAATATGATTTTATGCACTTTAACAGGAAACAAGTGAGATTTTTATCCAAAAGTGATATTAAAATTCCATTAACATTATAAAATATTTAACTATATACTCACAATATACCTAGAAATTGTAATAAAACATACAGTAGATTGCTGAAAGTCATTAAAAATCTACATTATTGGAGAGATATACTATGTTCATGGATGAAAAATGAACATATCTCTATAATGAAAATATTTTTAAAATAACTTTAAATTACTGAGTATTACTGTTATTTGTAGTCACTAGTTTGTGCACATTTTATACCTATAAATAATTTTGACATACTAGGGTAATTATGTCAAAAACATAACAAAACTTTTATGCTATTTACATAATAAAGTGTAACATATTCTATGAAATAATTTCACAAGTGTATGTCCTTTGAAGTCAGGCTTTGCGTGACTTTGGGTCTTTAAATCATGGCATTGAGGGATAATGATTTTAAGATGCTCAGAAGTTTTATGTTTTCCATATTGTGAGGAAATTTTAAAGTCAACAACACAGACATATCTGATGTGGAGCAATGATTCAAAGACCCAAAGTCAAATGAAGCACTTTCATTTCCAAACTTATTTTAGGTTGGAAATCACTTCTCTAAATTCTACTTGACAATAAAATAGGTCTTTCTGAAATTATGTCTCTATTTCCTTAATAAGATAAATGAACAATTCAGTAGAATCAATATGCTCCCTGAATATCCTCTTGGTGAGATTCACAAACTTACCATTTATAAATGTTCATTTTACCATGAGTACCCATGCTTCTAGTCAACATACATTTCACCTCTCAGTAGCCTCCAATCGGAAAGTTTACACTTATCTGACACACTTTCACTCCCTCCATTAACATTCCTCACTATCCTCTGGCCTCTGCTTGTTATCCAATACAAACCTTAAAGCCATTATATATATATATATATATATATATATATATATATATTATATATATATGCATGCTAATCTATCTTTACTTCATTTAACTAGTGTTTATATCCTTCATGATTTACTGTGGCTTATAACCAAAATGATTTTCTAAATTGTGATTTGATTTTCACCAGGTAGCTCTCATTCTCTATATGGTTCACATTATCATCTATATGAGGGAGCTTTCTTCAGGTGAAGCTCTGCTCAAACCAGGATAATCAAGGGTATTTGTGCCAGTATGAGGGGCCACAGTGTTACAGGTCTTCTGAGGAGAGTCCTAGATGCCTTATGGGTAAGTCATGTTTCTTACTCATAATCCTACCATCATTATCATCATTATCATCATCATCATCATCATCATCATCATCATCATCATCCATATTATCATTATCATCTCTAAGTAGTCTAGTACAAAGTTAGCTACATAGTATCTGTGTTCTAAAGAACAAACCTCTTAAGATATATACCTAGTCTAGGATAAAATGCTTTCTACTACATTTAATTAGCCAAGGGTAACTCACAAGTTTAAGGAAGGTTCCAATCTAGGGGAATTAGACTTCACTTTTGATATAAGGAATATCATGTAGATTTAAAGACACAAGGACTACCTAAGTCCATCATTGCTGATAATCTATTGCATTTTTATTATCCTCCATCTTCCTAAATCCTTCTGGCAAAATTATTAATTCAAATTTTCTAATTTAGCTTTATTTTGACATTTGTTTTCCATAGCATAACTATAGGAAATTAATGTATGGCATTAGAGAATGAGTAATGCCCACTAAGAACTGATGCTTCTGAGCAAGTTTGCATACTGAGCGCAAGTGGATTATCTGAAACTCTGAGTAATAAAATGGAATGCTTTTTTCTCTCAAACTTAACATGAATCTCAATAAAATGTTTAAAATTATTACATTTCTTTTTGTCCATAGAATTCTTAATACTTTGATCTATAGAATAAATGTTCATGATTCCATGGAAAAGTAGATTCCACTGCTAACAGGCTCATCAGAGTTCCTGAAGGCTAATATGTGTTATGAGTCATAAAACATGGTGTGTGTCACATCCTATATTCATTTTAGAATAGATCCCTGGTGTCAGCTTCTTAAGAAATGACATTTCATGGGATATGCACTGGTGAGTTCTGGTTTAGTTCAGTGAATTTGGAGAAACAGAGATTCAGACAGTTTGAGTAACTTGTTAATGGCAAGTGGGATCAGAAATGTGGGTGTACTTCATGGGTTAGTAACTCAATGAAAGCAACATTCCTTTCCTTGTGGGTGAGGTGTGGACACACACCCCAGAATCACTATTTTTTCATGCTACTTTAAGTTCCTTGATTTATCTTTAATTCATTTCAACCCACATCCAGTCCTTTCTACAGGATTCTACAGTTGTGGGGCAATGTAAAAAGAGGCTCTTATAAAATAAAGCACCCAATAATGATTAGTGAGCTCCCCATTAGAATCTCAGTAACAATTTTCCCCATGTTCAGAAACTTCATCACATCATTAATAAACAGTATTAGTACTCTAGCCTTGCCAAAGATCTCATAAGACCATATGGTTTATGTTTTCTGGAGCTAATTTTTAGATTTTACAGAACACAGACCTCCATATATTTTATGAATATTTTTCAGTGTATCCAAACCACCCTCTGGATCCTACATTCTTTCTCCATGAAAATGTATACTTTTGAGTACCTATGTGTTCTTTTTAGACAACCTAAGTTCTTTGGACACATTCTCCTTAACCAAGTTGGAGTTTCTGGTACTCTGTAAAAATGTTCCACCTTTCATGTTTTCCAGACAGTGTCTAGTCTGAATGGAAACTAAGCACAGAATTGAGTATTTGGCAAAGGAAATGACATGTGGCCCTCTTAGAGCTAAGAAGTGATGTAACACATTAAGGTGAAGACTGAGTTGCCTGATGTCTTTATGGCTAGGAACTAGTGAGGTGGCATAGGGTGAGCACTAGCCTAGGAGTCGGCAGATCTGGATTCTAATCCTGGTATAGATGCTTCCTATGTGAATGTTTGACTCTGAGTGTACCACTTTAATCACACTTAAATTATTAAGATTCCTCATCACTAAGGTAGGTGTAACAATGTCATTGTTACAGTGTTGGAGTACTCAAGTCAACTGAGCAGATTTCTCCATTTGATAAGCAATATGTAGTCATCAAGATCACCAAAATATAACTATGATTAGTCACTGGAAAAAAATAGTTGTCTGCTCAGAATAAATAGCCAATGATAGGACTTCTGTAGAAGAAACAAAAGAATTACTTAATTTTGCTTAATAGGACTGTTCATTAACAGACTGTTGTAGGTTTTATATTTCTTTTAGATTTTTAAATTTACGTGCATATTTGTATATAAGTGAGGTAAGATCATTCTTGTGAGTACAGGTATTTATAGATGACAGAAGTATTGGACTCTCTGGTACTGGAGTTAAATGCTTGGAAAAATTCAAATTGCCTACAGAAGCAGTAAATATATGCTATTAACTGCTGAGCTATCTCTCCAGCATATTGTTATTTTATATGTTCAAAAGATCTTTGGATTCTCTATACACAGAGGAAAGAAGGATGGGCCCAGTTAGGAGGCCTTACAAATTTATCTAGGAAGTAGGGATTATAGTCATGCTAGGCTTATGGAATTTTGCATTCTGATAATGTAAAAATCATGGATGGGTTGATTAGTGCTAATCATAGAAATATGTACTAAGAAACCACTTTAGGATTCAGGCATAAATATTCGAACTGGTTTCTATTCTACACATTGAGTAGAAGACAAAGCTTGGGAATAGAGAATGTTTCATGTGTAATGGGAGTAATCACCTTTTTCTAAACATTTGCATTGTGCAACTTCTAAGCAAAAATATCAAAGAAATTAAGCAGATGAATTTGTCTCCCAGAGAGGAACTTTAGACTAGATGTAAAGACATGGAATGGCATGCATTCAATTGGGAAGCTTCATAAAAAGACATTGTTGGAGTTGACTCATGAAGATGCTTAGAGTTCACAGACTGAGATATAGAGAACAGGTTACAAAGCAGAGGAAATTATGAGAAATACAGAAAACTAACTAGATCAGACCTAGCATCTGTGAGTCCTTAGCAACACTGTCTTCTCTCTGGAGACACTGCCTAGCCATCACACATCACTAGACATTAGAGTTCCAAGCAACAAATATTCAGCTAAGGTAGTTTGAGGATAAAAATCAAACATACAGTTTAGTTCTTTCCATTTCATACTAGAGAAAAAAATTCCCCTTTCTCCATGAATAACATTGAATAAATTAGTATTTGTCTTTTTCCATGTCTGGCAACCTCATCCAGTATAATTCAGTTCAGACTTCAGTGTCACAACCCAAGAGACAAGGATAGATTATAAGCAATTTAGAGGTTCCTTGTCATATTTAATTTGTCTTTGGCTAAGGATATTGAGTTGATTTTTAAACTTTATTTTAAGTCAGTTCCAAAAATAAGGCATGATGTCTTCTTTTGGACTTTGCCCAAATAAGCATACTTATAGCTTCATGAAACCTCATGATTCATTTTGCCTTATAGTTTATCATCTCAGAATGCTTTAGAATTTCTCTATAAGCAATATTTCTACTATTTAGGATCTGTCTTTGCATCCATTCTTCCACTGTCTTCCTTGATAACTTTACTTCATACTTAACATGTTAATTTCTATAACTCTTATATCATGTTTAGTGGCTTAGTTGCCTAAATCAATGAAAACTTGTTATTATAAACAATAGATGAATCAGAAGACAGTGTAAATTTGAATAGATTAAAATTAAATTGTTAAAAGCCTGTTCCAATTCTGGGGAAGATTCTAGGGAAGAACTCAACTTGGTTCCATGTGGCTATAATTTGGATGTGGTTTGTCTCTCAAATGATCATGTGTTTGTGGTTTGGTCCTCTGGGTAGAGGTCATGTTGTAGACATTCAAGAAGTAGAGACTAGTGGAAATGCCTTGGGTTACCTAAGGTTCTCTGTGAGGTTGGTAGAATCCCAGTCTCTTACACCCTGTCTATTTCCTTCATTTTTCTTACTTCATTTGTGGTTCTCCCACTGTGATAACTATTGGAATATCTTCATCAGAAGTGAGCATATACTAGTACCATGCCTTGAATGTTGAGAACTGTGAGCTCATTTTCCTTAAAAATTTATCCTGTTCTCAGTATTTGGTTATAATAAAAATAGAGTAGTACAAGTGTAATTGAGTACTCAAGTATCTTTTTACTTGCTTGTAGTGAAGGCCACTCTCAGCAGCTAGCTTGTAACTGCAGTATGGTATATCAGGAATAAGAAAATTCTGTGATACAGTTATATAGATATAGTGGCTTGTTACCTTGATCCTAGCTATGTGATACTGACAAAATTGCTTAGACTTTTAACCACATTTTTCTTAAGTATAAAATCAAAAGTGCTGACCCCACTTTCCAGGCTTTTCAGTGAGTATTTAAGACAATGGTGAAACATAGAGCTTGTGTAGTGTTCATCTGTATAAAAAGCCTGTGAAAGGATGTCATGTGCTTCTGTGCCATGCCCAG
The DNA here is from genome assembly GCA_021653895.1 of Mastomys natalensis. Lineage (NCBI taxonomy): Eukaryota > Metazoa > Chordata > Mammalia > Rodentia > Muridae > Mastomys > Mastomys natalensis. The sequence continues at coordinate 169,619 of JAJTUV010000749.1, forward strand.
ATGACTAAAAAGGCACTTGACATGGAGAGGAGGACAACTGGCAGGAAGTCATGCAGTGGGATTGTGGCAAACCCCAGGCCAGATTACCCAATGCTATGAGAATTTATTTACGAGAACAAAATTCCACACCTGCTTTTGACAGCATTCCATAAGAGGCCTGGGGATCCAGTGTCTTGATTCCCTTCTACCAGGCATCCCACAGGAATTAACAACTAAAAGACAGGCATGCTGGCTTCGATAGCTTTGGTCTTCCCTTGGCATTTTCAGTTCTCTCATTTTTCTTGAACCTCTGACCTACAATGAAACCAATGCATGCTCACTTATTGTTAAATGCTTCCTGGACACTGAACCATTTTGTATCTGCTTAGTAAAAATGGAGTCATCCAGCATCAATTGATGTGAAGTAATTATACACTTAATATCAACTCAAAAGTCACCAATTTCCTGCTACAAGTGACAATTAGCACTGGGAGTGACTTGGGTGCATTATCATTCTACTGGCCTCTTCCTATCTACAACTAAACCCTGTACCTCCAAAGAAAATGGGTAGGAATTCTAATATTACATAATTAGGTATAAAGATTAAAATTCACACTATCTCCCTATTAAAATGAGATCTTAGTATTAACTGAAGATCAAAAGTAAACTCTAGCTTTTTAACTACAATAGGGCAAGTAAAAGCTAAGTCGTTTTTATTGTATATATATGGGTACTTTCGCTTGCAGGTATGTTTACACTATATGGATACATCATCCCTGTGAAGGCCAGAAGAGGCTTTAGATTCCTTGGAATTAGAGTTATAGATAGTTTTGAACAATCATGTAGGTGCAGGAAACTGAATCCAGGTCCTCTAGAAGAGCAGCAGTTGTTCTTAAGGCCTGAATCATCTCTCTAGGACCTAACACTCTATTTTCAAACTATATTTTTATATGGCTTATTTAAAACACTTATCTGAAGTTATAAGTAACTTCTCTAATAAATAATCACTTCTATACTTTACTCTGCATAGCAATACAAGTTTTTTTTCCTTGCAAAGGATTCCCATATTTTCTTTGGTCTCTCTCATGGTTCAATATGTAATATATAATTATCCTAGTAGTAACATATCTAGCTCAATAAAAAAGCTAATATTAATCACATCTAATTGAAAATGTTCATTGTTCCTGATCTTTTCATTTTTTGTTTTAAAGCTGAATACTATTCTATTATATATAATGAATGAAGAATCAATAATCACATAGATAATATAAAATATACTTGTGTCCATCACTGCATCTATTTACCACAATGCTCTTAAATGTTTGGTACTGGCGCTTTGAGTCTAGGCTGTTCATTTCCAGGTTCTTGGTTTCATATTCTAAATATAAAAATAAGAGTTCACAGCAATCTGTAAGAATATGAGAAAAGTTTTATCCAAAGGTAAGAAGATCAGATACTCTCCCAAGAGACAGAGCAGACCAGGTGAGCAGATAAGGTATCAAGTGCCTCCATTAATCTGAGGGTTTCCTTTTACTGAGATCAAGGGAAGGTAGAGTTTAGTTAGCATGGGTAGCTAATGTTTTGATTGACAGGCTTGGGTTACTTAGGCTTTTGTTCACTGTACATGTTCCTTTCCATAAAACATCTTTTAAAATTGTATGTGTGAAAATTTTTGTATAGCTAAACACTGGTAAATAGTTTCTAAAAGCTCACTTTGAAGAAATCGTTTGCGTTTTTTGTGCATGTACCTCAGACCATCCCAGAGTTGCTTTCTAACCCCTCCACCATCATACCTGGATATAAGTGGATTATGTTTGACTATAATCTGATTATGTTTGATAATTACTCAGAAATGTATTTCATTATGTAGAGTGGAGCATGTGTGAAACTTGAAGGCAGGGTCTTAGGTTGTTCACATGTTGCCTGATGCAATGTTCTGAGATGAGTATTTATGCATAGTATATGAGGATAATGGACTCAGGTTATCAAATACATACTAAGAAAAGTCTACCACTGACCATATACCCAAAAGATACCCAATATATAACAAGGACATGTGTTCCACTATATTGATAGAAGCCTTATTTATAATATCCAGAAACTGGAAACAACCCAGATGTCCCTCAACAGAAGAATGGATATAGAAAATGTGGTACATTTACACAATGGAATACTATTGAGCTATTAACAATGAAGACTTCATGAATTTTGCAGGCAAGTGGATGGAACTGGAAAATTTCATGCTGAGTGAGGTAACCCAGACCCAAAAGGACATAAACGGTGTGCAGTCACTGATAAATGGATATTATCCCCAAAACTCAGAATACCCATGATACAACTTACAGACCATCTGAGTTTAACAAGAGGGAAGGCCAAAATGTGGAAGGTTCAATCCCACTTAGAAAGGAGAACAGAATAATCACAGAAGGCAGAGGGAGGCAAAGACCAGGGTTGGAGAGGGGAAGAGTAGGGAAAAGGGGGGCAGGAGCAGATAGGGGAAGAGACAGGTGAGAAGTCCAGAGGGGCAGACGAATGAATAAAAATATGTAGCAGTAGGATGGGTAATGCAGGAATAACTAGAAAGTCCCAGATGCCAGTGATGTGAGAGGCTCCCAGGACATGAGCTGAAATGTCCAGTATCAGGGAGATAGAACCTGAAGAGATAGACCAGTAGATGGACCCTCCAAATTGAGGGATGGGCCATCCACCCATTTTAAAATCTTTAACCCAGATTTGTTCCTGTCTAAAGAAAACATAGGGACAAAAATGGAGCAGAGACTGAAGAAAAGGCCATCCAGACACTGCCCCACCTTGGGATATACCCCATCTGCAGATACCAAACTCTGATACTATTGCTGATACTAATATGTGCTTTCAGACAGAAGCCTGGTATGGCTGTCCTCTGAGAGTCTCTGCCAGCACCTGACAAAGACAGATGCATGTACTCACAGTCAACCATTCGACTGAGCCCAGGGACTCCAATGGAAAAGTTAGGGGAAGACTGAAGATGCTGAAGGGGATTGCTACCCCATAGGAAGAACAAAATAACAACTAACCAGACCCCTCAGAGTTCCCAGGGAAAGAAGGAAAAAAAGATGGATATCTATCTATCTATCTATCTATCTATCTATATCTATCTATCTATCTCCCATATTAGGTAGAGTCCAAGGTGCTAATCTATTCCCTGTGCTTGTCTGCCTCACATTGTCTCTGTGCCCTTCTCTTGCCTCCTGTGAATAGTGGTGCAGAGAATGTAGGAAGAGCAGCTGACTTTACCTGGTGATGGTTTCACTTCCTTGGTTATGAGAATAAAGACAGTTGTGGGTCATGTGCCCATCCTACCTTCGGATTAACAGGGCTTCATCTAGAGATATATGTGTGAAATGCAATGAGCAGTCATTCCTTGTTCAGGTATTTGTGGTGATTGTATAACTTGGCAACAGGGGAAGACTGCTCTTGGCACACAGTGCCCACTCACCATAGTCTTTTAAAGTGCAAACCTCCCAGATTCACTCTGACCCTTGTTATAGCACCGTCTCTCAAGTGTTTATGGAACTGAAACATTAATACCAGAAGGGCTTGAATTCAAATCCTACTTCATTGTGCAGGCTGTGTGCCCAGGAGCAAATCTTTTTTGCTCTCCTTCCTCTTGCTTTGATACTTTAAATAAGATATAAGTAGTGAGTACTATTTCAGAGAATGAATGACATATAAAGAACCCAGACTATGAAGTGAGATATCAGTTCAAATACTAGCCCCACTTAAAAGCTTCCGCTTTGAGCTTTGTTAATCTCTTGGAAAAATAAGGACTGTGGTCATAATACCATGTGGGCCCTCAGGATTTTGGATAAGGAAATGTATCACATGCACTTGAGTAGCATAGTATTCCTAGGAGGAGGTCACTGAATTCTGGTTGTATGAAGTGTAGAACTAGATGCCTCATTATCCAAGGGGATAATACAAGTGAGGAAGGAGTGGGAACTTTGAGCAAACTGTACTCGAATAATACAACATGCCAGCAGCATCACATGGGCTCCACCCTCGTGGCTCCTCTGAGCCTGGTGTAATTCCACGGTCAGGGAGAAGGAGCATGGCAAGGCAGATTAGGGTAATTGTTTTCTTTGGAAGCCAAAGAATCAAAGTTTGCCTCTGGCACCTCTATTACAGAAACTTCAAACTCAACCCCAAATCCCACTGAAACAGTGAATAAAACTTAAAAGCCACAAAAGAAGAGAAGGGAGAATGGAGGATGGGAGCCAAAAGGCTTCAGGCTTCAGTTGGATCCCTTCCTGCTACCGCCCAGCCCTGTCTTCACCCCATGCCTCTGCAAGCTTGTTGTACCTTTTGAGCAAAATAGTTTTTCTTCCTGTGGTTTGCTGCAGGAGGCCTTTCTATTTGGAGAAGTGTGAAGGTAGGGTATACATGTCAATCCACTGAGAGGAAAACCACGGAGGAATAAATCTCAGTCTTCAAAAGCAAAGAGTATGGAACTTGGCCAGATCACTGGCCAGATCACCTCAATGGTCTGTGTAATATGTGTATGTTTCCATCAGCTGGGGAGGTGTTTTTGGGCAGCAGAAGGGAGCCCACAAGAGGTCAGACCTAGGATCATGGAGGGCTTCTTAATAACCCTACAGTTAATCTGTTTACTTCTCAGCTCTAAGGTCTACAAAGTGAATAGGGTGCTTAAAACAAAGAGCATCATCATACTCAGTAAGTTAGTTTGTTTTTCCTTCAGTTTTCTCCTCTTCATTGTTTTTCTTCTTAAACCATTTTCTCCTTCTTCGTCTTATCATTTAAATCCTTTCTGTTTTGTTTTATTCAGTTTAATTTTGTTTTGAAGCAAAGTTTCATCATGCTGCACATGGTGGACTGTTCATCCTGCCTACCCTTCAATGTGCTAGAACTGCAGGTCTCTATTCCTCTCCTTTTTCATTCCTTCTAACTGCTATCCAAGTAGGTCTGGAATCTCTAGCCATCTCTGCCTACACTAAAGCTGTGCACATAACTATTCAATTCACAGTCATGTAATGGAGAAACCAGTAAGTTCCTCAGGAATCCTTTCTTTCTAGAATAGAAAAAATACTATTGTATTTGTGCTCTTACTAGCTAGAAAGAAAATATATGTACTAAAATAGTAGGGGAATCATAAAACCCCATACTTTTGAAATATACATACACACAAAACAAATGAAAACAAACAAACTAATAAAAATAATGGAAGTTCCAAGAGAATAGGGCAGGCCCAAGGCATTTGGGACTCGGACAGAGGGATATACCTTGATATTAATTAATATTACTGTTTTTCCACAACAAATTCCCAGTATTTGCATGTGAGTCTTACTTCACCATCATCCTTCATTCATCTCTCAATGTTCCAAAATTGTTTAACAATACACACCTGATATCAGGCAGATAGGAAGCTAGGCCCTCAGGAGGATACAAGTGTAAATTATTTCTGCCTGCTGACAAATGCAGCCTAGCAGACGAGATGGCCAATCATTAGGAACATTTGAATCCAACTCTGCCCCATCTAAATGCATGGCTATATATTCAGTTCTAAATAACAATAGAGGATTTAAAGGTGGACTTCAGTGTACTGTGACGGAGACAAGGCAAAAGCAAAGGCCAGTGAGCTGGAGTAGATAAAATTATTGATGGAAACACTTTTTAACAAAGATTGTTTATTTTAATTTTTATGTACGAGTACTTTGTATGTGTGTGCACCATGTGACTAGTGCCTATAATGATCAGAAAAAGACATAGGATCTCTGGGAACTGGAGTTAGAGTAGTTGTGAACCACCACGTGGGTGCTGGTAACCAAACCCAGGTCCTCTGTAAGAACAGAAAATGCTCTACATTTTGGTTTACAGACCAATCTTAGGGAGGAATTTTTTGTTTTTAGTTGAGATTCCCTTCTCTCAGATGACTCTAGACTATATCATGTTGACATAAAATTAGCCAGAACAAAGGAAACTTATCAATTTCCATTGTGTTTGGATGAACTGGGTTCATGTTTAACTGGATGACTTTTGAATTGAATGAGCAGAGATCTAAATATTGAAGAAAATTTACAAGCAAGTAGGTACATTTCAAATACATAATCATCATCCAAACAACACATACCCTAGAAATAAAAAAGGAATGAATTTGAATATGGAAGACATGCATTTTTCTGCTTAGTAATGGATGGTCAAATGCAAGTAACTACAAAAGCAAGACTCCCAGGTTTCATGCGTATGTGTGAATGTAGGTACATTTGTATAATTTATGAGTCATTGTGTGGATTCCCTCTTAATTTCTTACAGGAAACCATGCCTTTACAAAGTAAGAATTATGATGACTTTTATCCATTTTCCAGATGAGGAAAGTGAAGTTTGGTGGAAGTTAATACACATAATGGGCCCAACCTGGGTGGCTTACAAACTTACATTCAAACTCACCTATGATTGTGAGACTGTCTTGAGTCATTGGCAACAGTTGTTAGTCATTCTTCTATCTTTCTACAATGCAGGAGAGGTATAGAAAATTACCTTTAAGAGCCATGCTGAGGAACCCATTCTTATAATGCTGGAAAAAAACAAGAGTGGCTTCAGGGAGAGTGTGTTTGAAGAGAGTCTGTCCCAGATTTCTTTCACTTCACTTCAACTCCAGCCCTGCAATTCGTTGATTATTTATAGGAGATATTCCCAAAGGGGGACTCCATACTCTGCCTTGCAGATTGCAGAGAGAGATAAATAACACATTCCTCATTCTCTTACTCGCTGGGGAAATTGGGGGCTGTGTTTACATCCCTTCCTTGGTATTTATCCTCCTGCTGGCTGTTCCAGCCCCTCTATTTTATGTTGTTATTTTACTTCCATTAGGGGAACAGAAAAAACATGAGAAGCCATTCTGATCCACCCGAATCCTCAGAGGGCATGCTCGGTCAAAGTCACAATCTTCTCCCTTGTAATTTTCCCTACAAATGTCTCATTCAAGAGGCATTTTCCTTCCTCTGAATACTAATGTCCCTATGATGATAAAAATAAAAATCATAAAACTCTCCTCCCCCCTCCAAACCAAAACAGAAAGAAAAAATGAGGGAACAGAAAATCAATTGCATGCTTGATTCATTTCATGATTTTCTCCTCCCAGATTTGCTTCCCATGCTCCCGGGAATTGCCCAGTTAGCAGTTAGGAAGGTCCAGCTGGGTCGCTACAGATTTCATGTGGCATTCCTGTATTCTGTGGCTTTTCTTCCTTGGGAAGGAGCCATGCTTTATTAAGAGACCTTCTAAGCATATGATCGCCCATTCTTTACCTATTGGGTTCATAGAGACACTGATGAAGTTTATTTTGTACAGGAGACTAAAATATTGCTGTTTCTCGATTTTCCAGCAGTAGAAATTTTATTCCAAGAACATCCTGCCATTGACCAAAACAATTCTGAAATGATGTGAGCCTTCATTTGGCTGCATTTTATTTACCCTTGGCTTTTAGTAAAGTCATATAGTGAACAGTGAGCTTCATAGAAAATGCATCACATGTTTATCTACATCATCATAAAAAAAAACAGACAATGAGTACCAGTCACCTAACTCAATTCTCCGTATAAAGACATCGTGGTACAGAATGTACATTCAGAGGTATATAATGACATAACTCTACTACTGCTACTAGGGAAGCTGAGGAGGAGGTTCTTATGTTTAAGGCTAGCCTAGGCAACAAATGGAAGATCCATTTCTGAGAAGTAATGTAATGTTTAGTAGGAACTGGAAGAGCTTGTGAAATCTTTGTAACTCATGGCTACAGGTACATTTCTCCAGGAAAGCTTTAAAAGACAGTGTGGGAGGCTCACTTTCTTATATTCATACAAACAAAACCACAAACTTTTCCTAATACTATCTTCCTCTCTGCTGTTTCTCCACCATTTACTATTGGTGTGGCTTGGGCCACCCAGTTTCCTCAAAGCAGAGTCTGTAAGGAGAAGTCTTTCACAGGTTTTAGAATGGATGGTTCCAGAAAAGGTTCTAGAAAAGGAGAAAGCAGAAAAAAGTATCAACAAACCAGGCAATCGTGTGACTATGTGCAATCCATTTCTAAAGGAAGCTTTAAGGTGTGTCATATCTCAGTCTGCCCTGATCCAATGCAGATGAATTGGTCTTTCACATCCTGAATCAGAGCTGATATTGGTAAGAGCCACCTAGGCAGAAAGAAAGCCTCAGGAACTACTAGATCTCTCTTTATGCTGGGCAGTGTCCTGGAGTAAGATGAATCAAAGAAGAAACGAATGGGTGATGCCATGAGTTTGGATATTTCATGACAGTTCATTTTATGTCTCGGTTTTGAAAATGGGTGAGTTGAATCCTACAGTTCTAAATGTTAAAATTGTTTCATATGCAATATTTATAAAATTTTGATATTATCTGATAATTACATCAGTTCTACCTTCTCTTTCCTCCCTCCAACTCCTCTTATATAGGCCTCATTGTAATTTTAGAAAGCATATTCCTAAATATCCTTAAATGAAATAATATTCCTTGAGTCTTTGTTTTCTTAGTAATATATATCACAGTTCTTGGACCATCATGAATGAAGCTGGATAATTGGCATCAAGTAAAGGAATGATAAATAATGAACATCCACCAATTCCTAGGTAAGAGTTATCCTTATGACTACCATGCTGTTCTCCTAATTATACAATGGAAATGTGACCCATTATTACAACAGGCATGGCATGCTCACCACTGCACTACAGTTGTTAGGAAAGTACCAATAAGTCTATAGGGCGTGAGATTCTCTTAACAAAATAACGAATAAATATACAAAAATAAGTTTCTTAGTGAAGGATCTGACAGAGTGCACTTAAACCATTATCAACTAGTTGGGCCTCAATCTCCCTACAGAACCAGATTACTGTGAAGGACACCTCTGCTTAGTAGGAGAATGACCACAGGCATGAGATGTCACATACTCTGTTGCCTTTGTCTTTGTTATTTGTTTGCTTGCTTGTTTATTTCTTAGACTCAAGAATGGTTTCTTCTCATTCTTATTCATTTATAAATTTTTCTTCTTTGTCTTTTGCCTTCATTAAAAATATTTTTTTCTCACATGATATATTCTGATTACAGTTTCCTCTCCCTCTCTTTCCCCCAGGTTTTCTCCATACCTCTCCCATCTGGATACTATGTCTTTCATTAGGAAAAAAAATAACAGGTTTCTAAGAGATAATAATAAACTACAATATAATAAGACAAATTAAAAATGATTGCATTGGAATATTGACAAATAAATAAACAAAAAGAAAGGCCCAAGAAAAAACACACTTGAAACAGACCCAGAGACCCACTTGTCACATACTCAGGAATTACATAAAAACAGTAAACTGTAAGCCATAGTATATATGCAAAAACATATATGATATTTAAAAGGTATAAAATAAAAACTGTATGGACAAAATAAAATGAGATAAGGAACCTCTAATGTGCCATTGAGCTAATTTTCTGTTTGCCAACTACTTCTGCACATACCACCTAAGAGCACTTTGTTTATATTAGAAGACATTGTTTTCTTGGTGGCTTCTATCCCTTTGGCTCTTAGACTTTTGCCTCCTCTTCTGCAGGTTCCCTGAGCCCTGAGGAGAAGGATTTGAGGGAGACATCCAATTTAGGGCTGAATGTTCCACTATCTCTCAGTCTCTGCATAGTTTGTGGCTGGGGGTTTCAGTATTTGTTCTCATCCACTGCAGGAGGAAGATTCATTAATGATGGCTGAGCAAGGCACTGCTCTATCCATACAGCAGAATGTTGTTAGGAATTTTCTTCCTTTTTTTCTTTTATTCATTATATTGCTATGTTCTTTTAGTAGACTAGTAGTGTTTGGTCTTACATTAGGTCTCTGGGCTATCTAGTCTCAGTTTTTCCCTGTGTGTCTCCCAGCCATCTTAGAGATACAGCTAAGCAATAGCTTGTCGACCAGACAAGAGACTTGACGTAAATCTGCATATCATGTGATTTTGAGGATTTAATTTCAAATGTCGTATTTATCATTAATGGCAAAATTGTAAAAGTAAGACAAAATTTTTTGCTAATTTAAAGAACTGTCATAAAACTATGCATTGAATGATACTGTTTTGTGAAACATTTATAGTAGGGAAACATACAAAGATATAAATTCTATTAATGGGCTAAAAATAACGGGTAATGGATTCTAGTGGCTCTGAGACTTCCTTTAAACAGGATAAACATATCACAAAATCAGATTATGGAGCCATTGTGTAACTCTACAAGTATTCTAAAAGTCATTGAATTCTGCACTTTAAACAAGTAAACTTTATGGCATATAAATTATATTGCAATAAAGCTGTTACAAATTGCCAATGTATCTCCAGCATGTCTAGTATAGGCAAATGAAATCTTCTCTGGAGGCACATACTTTCACCTCAAGTCCTTCTGGATTCATTTAGATAAAAATCTCTGAGATGAACTCACAGTATTTAATTACAAAGCACACAACAAAGTAATTCACCAGGAGTGACAGTTAGTAGATGTATCAAGTAGAAGGTTTATACTCTCAGAATCTTTATTCTGGCTCTATTAATGGCTCAACCTTTCTTAACCCTTTGCCTTGTCCCCTCTATTCGTAGGAATGAGAATAATGCCTATTATTGTAGGACTGTAGGACTGACAATGAAGACTCAACAAACAACAAGTTAAACATTGATAGTGAAGTCTGACATAAGAAAAAATGTATGATGTATAAATGCTATGGATAATTAACTACTAACAAGACTTTATTTTTGGAAAAAGAATGCAGTTGAGACTCCTAGCAACTGAGTATATAGAGACTGAAGTGGCCACCTCCTATAGCCAGGTGGAACTTCCAGTGGAGGGAGGGGAACATTAACCTGCCTACAAAACCTTGGATCCAAAATTTGTCTGGCCTACATGTTGTTCAGGGATAAAGATGGGGAAGAGGTTGAGGGAACGGCCAACAAATGACTGGTCTAATTTGAGACCCATTCCATGAGAGAGAGCCAATCCCTGACACTATAAATGATAATCTGCTATGGTTACAGACAGGAGTCTAGCATAACTGTCTCCTGAGAGGCTTCATCTAGCAGCAGATGGAAACAGAGGAAAGAGAGGGAGAGACCCAGAGCAAAACATCAGCAGAAGCTCAGGAAGTCTTGTGGAAGAATAGGGGATAAGATTACCAGCTGGTGGAGTCAAGGACACCACAAGAAGACTACAGAGTCAACTAACCTGGGCCCATGGGGTTAAAAGAGACTGAACCACCAACCAAAGGGCATGCAGGAGCTGGACCTAGGCGCCTTACATATTCGTAACAGATTTGCCTCTTTGTCTTCATACGGGTTCCCTAACAATTGGAGTAAGAGTTTGATTCTGATTCTGTTGTCTGGAATTGGAACCCCACGCCCTAGCTGGACCGCCTAGTTGGGCCTTTGTGGGAAAGGATTTGCTTAGTCTTACTGCAACTTGTTGTCCTTGGACTGGTAGGTACCTTAGGGGAGCTTCTCTTTCTCTGAGCAAAAGGGGAGGGAGTAATGGGTGGAAGGGTTTGTGAGGATACAACTGGGAGCCAGGGGATTGCGGGGGGCCTGGTCACTGTGATCAGGATGTAAAGTGAAAATATAAATTAATTAAAAAAAAGAAAAAGTAAGCAACTTCATTTTAAAATATGTACATTGATAAATAAATATAAAATAATTATTTACAGGTGATACAGGAAGAGTTGATGGACATAGGAGAAAGTGATCTTTGACTTAAAGGAGGAATTGAGTTTGTACATCCTTTTAAAGATATGCTTTTTTTGTCCTGTAAGATTGATAAAGACTCAACTATTTTTTCTATATTACCCAGAGGTTTGTCAGTGAGTATGGAAGTGGAGTTTGTGATATAATCATTAGAGAAAATGTAACTTGGGACAAATCTTTCTATTGAACATTTGGACACATTTAAGTCATTATGAAATCTTGCATGCTTTTAAAGAGCCAAGCAGAATTGAGGTGAACTTCTATCACTGGAAAATGATCAAGAACACATAGGTCCAATTACATAAAATGGTGATGGCATAGTATAATTTAATCTGGGATGCAATTTCCCAGACTTCAAGCTCCCCACAGGCAATGATTGCTTAGAACAACACCTTTGTTTAGGAAGCCAAATTAAAGTTCATAATACCTTAACTAAAAGTGTGGACAGCACAGAAGCTTGGATTAACTCCCGATGTCTAAAGTAAACTCTCACTCCTGATCATGCCTGGATGGTCCCCTCCACATTGTGAAGCATACTGCTCCAAGCTCCTATGGTCAAGACCTCAGCAACGTTTTATCTTCCCCACATGAGTAGCTCCAGCATCCATCCTTTGCTATAGTCCAGTAAGTCCTCTGATACTTCAAACTCTCCCTCATTTTCCTGTGAACTCAGTTGTTATAAGGATTTTCAGATTAGATTTTTGCTTTTAAAATATCATTTACTGGGGAGATTTGTCTTTATCTGGCAACAATGTAAATCTGATTTAAAATTATTGGGGCTGGTCAGTGGCTTAGTAGTTAAGAGTACTGATTGTTCTTCTAGAGGATCCAGGTTAAAACCAGAACCCACATGGTACTTACAACTGTCTTTAACTCCAGTTCTAGTAAATCCAGTGCCCTCTTATGACCTCTTTGGGTACTATGTATACACATAAATATACAGACAGACATGACATGCAGGCAAAACACCTATACAATTAAAAATAAGTAATAAATTAGAATTATCAATGCACTTCCCAACCATATCCTTATATATTTGAGAGAAAAATCCTGTACTTGTGTAAAACGAGAAGCCCTTCAAGTGGGAGAGAAAATGAATAAAAAAGGAAGTCCCAGATTCACTATGTCTGGTTTGTCTGTTTTCTGACATTATTTAAAAGTGTCTTATAGAATTCTTAAATGTTCTCTTTTGAGTATATATGCAAATTCCATCATTATACTCTCTGATATTGTCAGTTTAAAGTCTGCTTCCCATTTGAACTCTGGCCCTCTCTAGAAGCTAAAATTTTCTTTCCTGTAAGTATCAGCTCCTGGGCCTCACTTCTTAAAATTGTAGGCATCATAGTATATGCTGTGTTAATAGTTATTTGGAAGATAAATACATTTCTTTTAAAACCATATCTAACTGATCTAGTTGTTGAAGGTATATAACCCCTTGGGATCAGCTGGAATACATGATACATGATTTATTTCTTTATTATTAATTAAACATCTGACAAAATAGATTTCAGTTTCTTGGTCTTAAAGTATTCCCCTAGCCACAGTAGAAAAAGTATTTTTTGTCACAAATGTTATTTAAATTAATATAAACGGGAAGGGGCAGGAAGATTTCTTTCTTCAGATAGTTCACATGTTTTATATACATTCTAAAGAAACACTTCTGTACAGTAACAAAAATACCTGCTAGAAAAGTCTGCCTGAGCTGGATAATTTCTTTGTGAGTTTCAGTAAGTTGTTTTCCTTCACTGAGTGTTAATTCTTTCTTGTAGGCCTGGAGGCTATTGTGGCAATTACATGTCACATCTATAAAATACCTGGCTTATAGTAGTTGCTCAGTAAATCATAGCTTTTTCAGTTACATCATAACATGAGAATCCCTTTCAAATGTTAACTCCCTTAGTGAATGTGTTTTCCAAGTACAGGGTCTGGGCAAGTGTCTTTAAAATAGGGCACAGTGTGACTTCTGGTTTTATACCATGTGGGAAAGGTAATTATGCAAGTTATGACAAGACAAGATTAAGCTTACATGTTCTTTTAAGAGATAAAATAAACAAGAAGCAAAGCTGTTTTATTGTCATTGAAAGATCACATTCAGTAGCAGAGAAACACAGATAATACCACGATGCCACGGATTTGAGATTCCCTCAAAAGCAAACATACTTGATATGACCAAAAGCCTACCACAGTGGCTGCAAGGAAAACCTCAGGCTGTCCAGACAAGCTCTTAGGGCATCATGGGTATGCCACTAGGCCCTGGTATCTAAATGTTTAGCATCTTACAGAGTCATTTAACCAATTACCGCATTACTCTCATCTGGTGCCAAGAATGTGTTGGAAAAGCCTACAGGAAATGAAAACTAGCCAGTTTGAGACATTTTCTCACGTCTTTTGTTTCCCAATGCATATTACCATGGATGCTTTGGTGTTCTTCAGGCAGGAAAGGACAATAACAGCTTTAGGCAATGGAGTCCTGATCTTGGCCAAGATTTTTCTTTGCATTTCCTGGTAAAAGTGGTTCAGATTCCTGTGAGTGGATATCATAGCCATGAAATTTTCTTACCTGTAGCTCTCCATACTACTTATTAAGAGAAATCCATGGGGAAAAGTGGCAGGAAAAACACAGCCTGTTTTCTATTACTTGTGAATTTAAAGGTCTTGAGTCAATCTGTGGATACTTTCAGGTATCTTTTGATATCTGTAAAATTGAATCACTCTCTGCTTTTAAGATCAAGGTTATAACTCAATAATCAATATGTGAAAACTAGTTTACAAATGTTAAAACTACATACACATGATAAGGTAGCTATTCTTGTCTTCTGTCACTGGGAATGAAGCAACCATTCTTCATCTTCTTGGTTAATGACATTCCTAATACAAACTTGTCTGCAATTTATGTGATAGGTTAAAAAATAAGGCTATAGAATCATCTTATATTGCAATCTTTACTTATATTTATCTTACCAAATATCTAGAGCTATCTTTAATTACTGAATATTGAATGATACAGTGGTTTCTCTAAAAACTAATAAAGGATTTCTCAAAACCTTAATATAAGGGGTTGGGATTGAAGCTCAAGTACAGACTATGTACTTCTCAACATTGAGGCTTTGTTTTCAGTCTTTAGTACCAGACAAGGAATCAGTTTTAGTGAAGTATGTCAAGTAACTGTTTCAGTTCAACACACTGCTTCCTTTCACTCTTGTGAATTACGCAGCAAGTGCAGTATTTGGTCATCTAAAGAGAAAGAATATGATAGTCTCTGCTATCAAACTTTCAAATAATTGAACAAGTCTCACCCGTGTAGCATACAATAAAATCTACTAAATTAAATGTTTATCACACTGAGAACACACACACACATACACACACACACACACACACACACACACACACACACACACTGTAACATCTTGACTGCTGTCATTCTTAGGCAAACTGACCCATCACATTGACCACTTTAGGTTCAAATACTGGAGAGAATTTAGAAGCAGAAAGGGTGAATGATGCTTTGGGGGTACATGGGTAGCACATGATCATTTATTGATCTCTGGTGTTTAAAATGCAGCTTCTAAGTTGGATTTGCTTGTAGAGTTCAACAATAGTACAATAAAGACCAAGAAGTGTAACCCAGAGGCAAAGATTCTGTGGAAGATGTCTCTACCAGCTAGGAGTAGCCAAAAGTAGTTACATTAAAAACCAAAAAAAAAAAAAAAAAAAAAACTGGATATTTTATTTACATTTCAGATGTTATCCCTTACCCCATTTCCCTCCCCCAGGAACCCCTTATCCCATCCCCCCTCCTCCTGGTTCTATAAGGATGTGCCCCCATGCCCCTACCTCCCCACCCTCGAATTCCCCAACACTGGTGTACAGTTAAGCCTTCATGGGACCAAGGATCTTCTCTCTCACCTATGCCCGACAAGGCCACCCTCCCTTACATATACAGCTGGACCCATTCGTCCCTCCCTATGTGCTCCCAGGCTGGTGGTGTAGACCTTGGGAGCTCTGGTTGGTTTGTACTATTGCTCTCCCCATGGGTTTGCATTACTGCAAACCCTTTTAGCTCCTTGTTGCTTTGTTTTAATGAAGGTGCCAAACTCAAGCTGAGGAGCTTTGTCCAGTGGATGTTACAGAGAATAGGAGTGTGTCATCATGTCGGGATGGCTCTAGGAAATATACAAAGCACCTCCAAAGTATGGGAGCTTGTGATGTTAAATAGTCATTCTGAATCACTGTGGGCATCAGCAATCCAAGTTCATTAATACAGGATATGCTTTCCTTTTGAAGTAGATATAAACATTTTGGTTTTATGCTTTATTTTTCCCTGTCAAAAGCATTTGTATTCCACTGTGCTGATTCCTACTGAAACTCATTATAAGCTGATTGTTTTCTTACTCTCATGGCAGAGCAGACCTCTGTAAAGCATGGGTTAGTGCTGTGTTCTGGAGTTAGCATTCTCTTCATTTGATGCCTTGAGTACTTAATTCACATGCTCAGATTCTGGAATAGGAGCAGTTTAATCATGTTGCATCATGGGAGAGAAATAACTGTGGCTCAACCCTATTGGAGATAAACAACTATGATTCTTTACTCAGATGTTTCACATTGTCTGAGGTCCAATCATTGTCTCATCTATGAGTTCACAGACCTAAGGGAAATTGACATCTCTCTATCCCATTTATATATAATATCTAATATTCATATATATTAATTTTAAGTCTAGATTTTTAGGTTTAGTATCATTTATTATAAATTATGTTCAAAGATATTATACATATTTAAATCAATAAATAGATCTTTAATGAGTCTTTATCATATATGATATTTAAGACTATTTTCTAGCTCGAAACCCTATCTGTGAGAATACTAGCAGTTCCCTGAGAAGGACTGTCAGTCTTAGTCCCTGGCTCCTGAAGAAATACTGTTATTTTTCCTATTATTTAAAGAAAATACATTCAACATCACACCTCCCCCAATTAAAAGGCATTTAGACATCAATTTTTCTTAACTGGGTACTAATCTAGTACAAAAATAATCCTAAATAGACCATTAGATGATTCTAACAAAAGTACATATTCCTGGGCTGTTTGTCTTATGCTCTTCATGTTTCTTGTGAGGGTCATTTATCGCTGTTACTTTCTAGTTTTTAAATTCTTATATGTAAGATAGAATTACAAAAGCAGGGACAATTAAAAGCATCTGCTATGCTTTCGTATGCTGGCAGGCACCAACACCATGTTCCTTTCTACTGCTGGACAATTAGCTGGAAGTGGAGGCAAGACTGCTTTCCCCATTGACTGAGATTCTATCCCTGGAAGTGAATGAATAAAATGTGCAAAAGGGAGCACACAGGCCTGTCATTCACTTTGATTAGGATCACCTGACCCCTCGAAAGACAGGAGTGGCAGAAATCTCAATTGACTGAACACAGAAATGCCTTTGTTTATTTTTCTAGTGCTTGGGTGGGATTTGAAGAATGAAAATAAAGATACTGTTTGTGTTTCCATGGGTAGGAGTGGTTTTAGGAGAAAAGAGCTATTTGTACCCTGAGTGTTTGAAATAAGCCAAGATGCAAGTCCCCAAGACATCTTCTACAGATCTGAATTGTATTCATCTTCACAAACTGTACCACAGTCTCTGAGAGCTGAACATGCAGACAAACAGAGTGATGGGAGGTCCTACAGAATTCTGTTCCACGTTTGCTACTGTAAACCGAGGCCCAGAGAAGGCTTTAACATGGGATTTTGGTAGTCATGGGAGACAGGCTAGCATTACATCAATCACACCTATTACTCATTCTTTGTAAATCACCATAGACGCAATTCACAAAAATAGACTCTATCATCACAAAATCTTTTCGAGTTTGTTTGATGTCTCCTTTCCCACATATTTTCATTTGCAAAACTCAAGTCTTACCCCAGAGCTATGGAGTTATAAATTGAACCCCGTTTGCAAAGTCAGTTCTGAACCAATACCAAAAATTAGTTTCCTGGGGGCTGCAGTGGAGGCAGACTTGAGATGAATGAATATATAGGGTGAAAAAGTAATTCTATGGCTAATAGATCAAAAATTTAGGGGAAAATCTCATCTATCTGAAGATAACTTTTTTCCCTATTAAAAATAGATGATAACAATTGCCTTCTAGATTAGCTATAAGAGTTAGAGAATGAAGGAAAGGCCATCCAGAGACTACCCCACCTGGGGATTCATCCCAAATACAGTCACCAAACACAGACACTATTGTGGATGCCAATAAGTGCATGCTGACAAGAGCCTCATATAGCTGTCTCCTGAGAGGCTCTGTCAGAGCCTGACAAATACAGAGGAGGATACTCACAGCCAACCATTGGAATGACCACGGGGTCCCCAATGGAGGAGTTAGAGAAAGGACTGAAGAGGTTTGCAACCCCATAGGAAGAATAACAATATCAACCAACCAGAGTCCCCCAGAGCTCTCAGGAACTAAACTACCAACCAAGGAGTACACATGGAGGGACCCAAGGCTTCAACCACATATATAGTGAGGACGTACTTGTTGGGCATCAATGAGAGAAGAGCCCTTGGGCCTGTGAAGGCTCGGTGATGCCCTAATTAAGGGGATTGCGAGGGTGGGGAGGCAAGCATGGGTGGGTGAGTAGGGGAACACCCTCATAGAAGCAGGGGGAAAGGGAAGGGGACTGGAGATTTCAGGGGAGGGTGAACCAGGAAGGGGGATAACATTTGAAATGTAAAGAAAGAAAATATCCATTAAAAATGAGTTAATATCACACAAGCTTAAGGAATCAAATAATGAATGTCAGTTTAATTCTCTGGAGATACTTAACTGGAATAGGGAACAGCTACTGTGTAAAAATATTAAAGGAAATCATTATGCCCTTGTGCTAAAGAGCTAGAGAAGACAAGGTCTTTCTAGTGACTCCATGATGTCCATGCCTTGAAGCACACACTAAGAATAATACAAACATGCTGTGTCTTGCTCATGTTCAGGGACCTCATTTTTTTTCCATAGAGTTATCAGTTCATTGGGGAGATGAAATGTGAAATTGAAAAGCTTTACAATGTTCATTTAAATTTTGAGCCACTCAAAACAAGCAACAAAAAAGACAAAACAAAGTCAATGCCCAAACACTTGGATTGGAAAAATAAGTGCTAAAAAAAGATGTTCTTTTGTTTTGTTTTGGTTTGTTTTGGTTTCTTAAAGAGGAAGAAACATGAAGGAGAAAGGACAGTGACTTGGAAGGCAGATGTTAAGACCTCCTGAATTCGCCTCATGTACTCTATCCTCTACTTGAATGACTCTGAACTACACTCTATCCTGCAGTTGTTCTTTTTACCTTTTTAGTGATCAATTTGAAGCCAGAAATGATTGGTTTCTAGCACCTCTTAATCCAGTTTCTTCTTCTCTGGACCCATCATTGGATTTCCTCATAATGGTTAGTTGTAAATATTAATTGAAATGGCCATGCCATGCTCATATATTTACTTAAGGTTAAACATTATTCAAGGTATTCTATGAAGGTATTTTAGAATGAGATGAACATTTAAAATGAGTAAAGAAGGCTGCCTCATAGTGCAGATAAGCCTCATCCAGGCTTCAGTGAGGCACCTATTTAGAGCAGAAGCTAAACCTGTCTCAGAATCACAGATATTTCTTCCTGCTTGACAATATTTCAATTGGGACAGTGTCTTTTCATTATCTTCAGATAAGTTCCTGAAAGTGCTGATCTTTGAGCTAGAAATAGTTCCTAACTCTCTTGGATCTTCAACTTGCTGAATTTACCGTGCAGTTTCAGAACTCGGCATTTGCCAGTCACTGCCATCTCATGACAATTCTTTACAATAATATCTTTACTTTCTTTACTTTGTCTGTCTGTCTGTCTTTCTCTCTGTCTCTCTCTCTGTCTTTTTTCTCTATGTGTGTCTATTTGCCTCTATCTCTCTCTGACACACACACACACACACACACACACACACATAGATACACACACACACACATAGATACACACACAAACACAGATACACAATACAAGCAAACATCTGAACTGAAGAATCTTCAAAGGCTTGATAAACAGATCTAGTTAAGGTAATAGTAAGATGAGCAGTAAATACAGAGAGAGAGAGAGGAGAGAGAGAGAGAGAGAGAGAGAGAGAGAGAGAGAGAGAAAGAGAGAGGAGAGATCAAGGGTAAGATAAAGTACTCAGTGACATGCCCAAAGTGACCTACTGCCTTTTGATAGGCCCCAACTCCTGAAATTTCTAGAAAATTCAAAACTACCATCATCAGTTGGAATCAACCTTCCAATAATGAGCCTTCCTTGGAGACATTTTATATCAAAGCATAACAACTTGTGAAAAGAATTGAAAGGCATGGACTCTGGATGTTGGAGATGAGAAGAAGGAAGATCAAAGTAACTCAAGACTAGGAAATGAGATGTAAGGGGCAGTGAAAAAAGATTAATGTTGAATCAACTAAAAACATTTTTCTGCAGCCAGAACCCAGCCTAACATTTGGAGACCTTTACTCCATTGTTATTTATACAGACACTCATGTAACTGAGTGACTTGGGTTACAGGCTTTGGCAGTGGAGTAAATGAGACAGAAGAGTTAAAGTGTGTGGAGTGAAGAAATACATATAGATGCTTAAATGACGAGAGAAAGATAATTTTGATAGCAAGGATTAACTAGAAAAACCACAACCATCTTCAAATCCCCTTTGAATTTGATAGTTATGAGAGCTATGTTGATATATAGATAAACATGGATACAATGTCAAGATTCAGAGATGCCTTGCTATTATTTGATGTGTGTTTTTGGTCAGTAGAATGTTCCCAACTAAATTCGTCCAGGTTATTGTAACTACATTAAGTAAGAAAATTAGCCATTTGATAGTTGGTACTTGCCATATAACTATATCAACATATCTTGGGCCAATATAAGATTGAGCCTTTCCTGATGTGCCCAACACAGTGTGGTTCAGTCTTTGAGAGTGTCTAGCAGTGGAAGTGATTTAAAATGACACAGAGCTTATTATTCTATTTACCAGATCTTTCCCATGTCCATGCTGACCACTATAAAAGTGTGTCTGGCATGCTACATTCCAGTGTGGTTGAAAGATGCACTTGGGGTCTGCAGCACATCCCCCTTCCTCCTGTTTCCATTACTCAGGGAACATTTTCAAAGGATGAGATCGGCTCGATTTGGAATAGTTTCCAGAGGGATGTGGCAAAGGGCTGCCTCGTCTGATTTACTTAAAATTAGAGCAGAGCAAGGAATCCCAGTGTCCACTGGGAGCAACTGTGTATGGGCGGGTGTGTAAGAGGAGCATGGTGCCTATTTGCTGTTGGAATGTGAGGGCTCCCCATCCCTGTCTCATATGACCCCCCTCCCAGATTCTCATGATTACCACTTCAAGCACTGATTCTCTCAATAAAGCCACAATGTCATAATTTTTCTGAGTTCTCCCTTTCCCCTCTGTTCTCTTACCTAATGTTACCCTTCTGGCTTCATTTATATTAATTTTAGTGGAATTAGAGAGCATTTAATGAGAAAAATACCATTTCAAATCTATGCCCTATTCCCTGGGCTCTACTCTGTGCAGTCAATTTTGGGTAGGATTTATTACTCTCCTTATTCTGTCTCTCTCTCTGTCCTCTCTCTGTCTCTCTCTCTCTGTCTCTCTGTCTCTCTGTCTCTCTTCTGTTTTCTCTCTCTCTCTCTCTCTCTCTCTCTTCTCTTCTCTCTGTGTTGCTCTGTGTGTTTCTCTGAGTTTGTTTCTGGGTGTGTGTTTGCATGCACATGTGCATAAGTCAAATTAGACAGTATAAAGACTATCTTAGACTGAGTGACTTGAACAACTCAAGCTACAAGTCTGAAATTAGAGTTTTGGCGTGATCAGGTTCTGGTGAGGGCATTCTTCTCCTTGCAGATAGCTGATTTCTCATTGTTGGTTTTTACATGGGAGTACATGGGAGAGAGTGATATCAAACAGAGTAGATTGAGAGAGGGAGAAATGAAGGAGAGGGAGAGAGAAATTTTCTTTAATATATATTCGATATGTATACATATACTATATGTATATATGGTGTAAAATAGACTGAAACTCTCCACAGATCCCTTCAGACTTCAATCTTACTGCGTTAGGGTCTCATGTTTATAACATTTTTTCACTTAATTATCATAATGACCTTGACACACTGGAAGTCGGGTTCTTCATCTTTAAGCATAATATCCCTGAAGCTAGAAAAATTGGCTTAAAATTGTATTTTTAGATGCATTCATTTTAATCTATGTATATGTCAGGTGTATGCATGCATGTATGTATGTATATCATAAATATCACTGGTGGACACATTTACCAGAAGTTGGCATGTGATTACAACTGGAGTTACAGGCAGTTGAGTTGTAAGTGAGCAATTATGAGAAAATAGCCACAGAAAAGGGGTAGCAGAAGTATGGTTGGTCTCGTGAAGAATGACTTTATGAATGGTGTCAGTCTAACTATCTCACTTACTCTAAGATCCCAAAGTGCTGTGTGCTTGCTCAAAAGCATATTTGATAGTTGCACTCATTGTTCTATATAACACGAACTTACCTTTGGTGCACATATAGTTTATCCAATTAATTATACCACATCTTGCCGTTTTAGTGTCTCAGTGGAAGTATTTTAAAATATATGTACCAGTGCTTTCAGTCCACACCACTAAAAGGTTGCATGCATGGGAATCCGAATTTATAACACGAATTTACTTTTGTGTTGGCCATTTTAGTATTAATAAGTCAAATACATGCCTTTATGTCATTGTGTAAGATTAAAAATTACAGACTGTTCAGTCACAAGGGTATGGGGGATCCTGAATTTTTATACTTTAGTTCTGTTTGGCATTTAGGATAAATAAGGCAAATAAAGCATTCAGCACATATGTAGACGATAAGCATGAAAACATTGACAGAAACTGCTAAGGATAATTCAGGTTGAATGTGAAAGGACCTTAAGATCATTGTTTTGACTTGATGATTCGTTTAAGGAGATGAAAATTTTAAGGTGGTTGCTTGTTGTAAATTGAGTCCTGCAGTAGCTTTAGAGATTATAAGTAATTCCACTTATGTTCCAGGTACTTGATGTTGACTTTCTAGGGTTAGAAAATGCTAACTGCAAGCACACAGTTGAACCAGCATCATCTCTTACATTGTATTGATTATCTGTATGAAAAATTTCATTAATGTTTCTTATTGTCCTGATAAAGTAACATATAACAGAAATATACTAATAACAATGGCAGAAATATAGTACACTTCTTAGTAATCTCGAGTAGCTCAGAACATAATAGGTTGTCTTAGTTAGCTTTTACTGCTGTGAACAGAACCATGACAAGACAACTCTTGTAGGACAACATTTATTAGGGCTGCTTATAGTTTCGGAGAGTTCAGTCCATTATCATCAAGGCAGGAACATGGCAGCATCCAAGAAGGCATAGTTCAGGAGGAGCTGAGAGTTCTACATCTTCATCTGAAGGCTGCTATCAGAATACTGGCTCCCAAGCAGCTAGGACAAAGATAGTAAAGACCACCCCTACAAGGCCATAACTACTCTAGCAAGGTCACACCTCCCAACAGAGCCACTCCTGGGCCAAGCATATACAAATCATCACAAGTCGATAACTTATAAAATAAATAAATACATCAATAATAACTGACAAATACAACCAAAAGAAAATAGAAAAATATTTCATGTTAGTACAAGATGATCTTACCACAAGGACAAGGAAGACACATGATGAACTTGAGACAATTTGTAGGAGTCATGGAAAAGGACATGCCCAAGAAGTTATGGATGTGTGAAAAAGACATTGGAATTGATTCAAATAAGGTTTGAGAAGTCACTTATGACAGAATAATGAACACTGCAAAAGTTGGTAGTAACCAATATTGTAACCTATAGCAAAAGAAAAAATTCTATTTCCATAGTGATATAATAAGGTAATAACTAAATGAAAAAATGATTTTCCTTAGTAGGTTCCAAATTATATGAGAAGAAAAGTGGATGGTTCTCGTCACCTGGCAAACATGTCAGCAATAACTTATAGGCAAATCTCATCATGAGTAGGAAGAAGTTATTTTAACAGAGATATTTCTATGTAATGCATTTATCAACAAAATAGTAAATATATTTGAGAAAATAGATAATCTCCAATTAACAAATTTTCTGAAAATCCCCATCTTAACCAACTGTGAAATTTGACAAGGACAGCAACCAAAAATATAAACACCCTTTACAAAGTAGTATGATACACCGAGAATACAGTCATAATATTATGCCATTCTAGTCAAAAGATGTGCTTCTTAAATATATATAGTTTTCTAAATAATTGGTTCATACCATAGCCATAGATAAAGACAAAAATATACAATAATAGAAACAAAGATAAAAATGTAGATATTGCCCCCGAACCAGAGGATTCTGAGCTTATACTGCATTTAAATTTAAAATTATATCCTCATCCTGAAAAAGTATATCAGTGGGGCAACTGACACATTTGAGATCATATCTATAAATAGAAAAATTATATCCATATTAATGTAATAACTTATTTGTACCTATGTCATATAATAGGTTAATACCTGAAATTGTGTAGTGAAAGATAAACAGAAAATTCCATAGGAGCTTCATTTAATTTTGTTGTACGTTTTATTTCTCGTAGAAAAAGAAGGAACTAGAAATCAATGTAGATGGAGATGACAGTACCTGTGATAGAGGAATAGAGAAGGAGCAATAATGAAGAGGTGGGAAGATAGGAAAAAAGAAAAGAAGGACAAAGAGGGGGAGGGAGGGAAGGAGGGAGGAGGGAGGGAGGGAGGGAGGGAGGGAGGGAAAGAGTAAGTTTGTTAGTTTATTTCTGTTACTAGGTCCATTCAGTTAGAATAAAATGGTCATATGATCTGTTGCCAGAATCCTGAGAGAGCATTTGTTGTCTCCTGTAATTGAATGTGATTTTATGTCTGACTTCCTTAAGAATCCCAGAATCAAAAAATTCATATTCAGAATTCTGGGGCAATAAAAGCCAGAAGAATACCAACGTTCACTGTGCCAGACAGTACACTGGGCACTTACTTACATCTCTGGGTTACACATTAGTTTGCATCATGTAATTTTCCTGTCCTCTACTGAATACCATAATTTTAATTCTGTTTTACAGAAAGCACTCCGAAGCAATCCATTCTCTTTCTGAACACAGAGAGCAAACAGCTTAATTGGAAATTGCTGTTTTTCTTCTCCCTATGATGGTAAAAATCATTTTCCATTTCTTCAGGCAGTTAAGAGTCATGGCCCTCCAGGAAATGAGGAACATTTCCACAGGCTTTAGTTTTCTACGTGCCATAAAATTAAGCACAGTTTTGTTTCAGTTCAGGGTTGTTGCAGGGATAACAGAGAAAAAGAAATATTTTGGAGAACAGGAGTATGTAATACACAAACCTGCAAACCTTAAAGGTGCATTGGAAGTTGCTGGAAACCAGAAAATGGCTTTGGTGATTTGACTCTTCCAGGCTTCTTCTATGTGCCAAAATGAATCACAAGCTGCCTCCTTGATTTCCCCTCACATATGCATAGATTCAATATACACACACCACACACACATACACTCACACACACAGAGGTGCACACACACACACTAACACATATACATGTGCATACATGCGTGAACACGTGTGCGTGCACACACACACTCATACACACAGAAGTCTATTTTTAAGCCTACATCACTAATCCTTAAAAGTCAGAGCCATTCTCATTCTCTCACTAGTCCACAGTCCTGACCTAACTTGTGGTTAAATGCATTGTGGGTAACTTAGTCCCATCCCCAGGTATGATGAAACTACCTTACAGAGTTTACAGTGATCTGCCTTCACCACGGTCTGTTTAGTACATCTACTTTCAGCAATGTCTACCTGCAGACAGTATCTTCATCCCTCTTAGCTATCACACAGACTTTCTAAGCTCTGCCTTTCCAAATATTTTATTGGCCACTTCAGAAGCCCAGAACATTTTTTCCCTTCTTTAATAAATATTTATTCCTCAAATGTCCCTGTGTTTCTTGCTCCTTTACCCTTTCTCAGCTTGCAATGAATCACTTAGGTTTCAGCTCAGCCTGAGTTTTGATTCCATCTCTCATGTCTATACTCATATGACATTTTATTTGAAATCTTCCCCAGTTTTCTAAGTAAAGATTCATCATTCCCTTTGCTGTGAATATTGCATTATTTTCTTTAGCCATTCCCTTAGTAACCTACTTCAGATTGCTTTTATGCCAACAGAAGATGTAAAAATCCATAAACATAGGTACAGAATACATGCTTCACAATGCATTCTGCTTATGAACATATGCCTACACCTCAGAAACGCTGTACAGGAAAGACTAAAGAAGTGGTAGGATCTATACTTTGTTGTAAACAAGAAGTTTAGGAGTCTGGATAGTCTACTGTGGAATATAGCACAACATCATGGATGGTTGCCATTACAAAGAGCCTAGTTTGCATGTTTTCACAGAGACATTTTATAGTATTTCTCTACATCACTAATTTCTAAGAATCCAATTAGGGCAGAGTGGCATTGACAGTAAATTTCTCTAAGGAGAAATAAGGAAGTCCAGCTGGGTTGACTCTGTGTGGTTTACTCAAGGCTGTCTTGGGAAAGGATCACTTAGAATGGCCACAGATAGGCAAAACTGGAAGAAGAGGCCATGGCTAGTTGAGAAAATACCATGCTTGGAGAGACGCAGATTGACCATCAACTGTGACCATGTTACAACTCAGTAGTAATTTGCTTATTTTTATTTGGTTTTATCTTGTGTGTGTGTGTGTGTGTGTGTTGTGTGTGTGTGTGTGTATGTGTGTACTTCAATGTCTGTGAGTGTTGAGCTTTGACTGACAAGGAACTGTTCTGTTGGGTTAGTGGTCCATGTATCACCTCTCAGAGACAAGGTTACTTCCTTTAGGTTTAGAAGAATATGAATTGTTTCAGGTCATGTCATGGAAGACAGATAAATCCACCAAAACAAAAACAAAAACAAACAAAAAGTCCACCAAAACCAACAACAAAAACAACAACAAACAAACATATAAGCATGAGACTACTCTGCCTAGCTGCCTGGGAATGCACCCCAGCTCTATCCCAAAGTATCCAAACTGTATGCTGGCTGCCTGCTACCATGAGATCCCATCTCATATGAAAGTCTCTGAGGATGGGCCTCTTGTAAATGGCAGCTATTTTGATTCTTGTGCTATCCACTTAAAACTACTGGGAGGATCCAATGAGAACATTTGTAAATTTCATCACTCTACGGAAAATAAAGACTCAGTAGAACTAATATTTTTTTTTTTTTTATTTAAAACAGAAAATAATGGCCCTCTTGTTCCAAAATCCTTTTGGGTCATAAGCTAAGATCCTCAAGAACAATTCATGAATTTATAGGAGATATTTTCTTTTTCAAAACATTCTAAATTGAATTTTATAGTAAATTTTCTCCAAAGTGCCTTTGTTAGAATCAGTTACAGTTCTGAGCTTTTGCATCTTTTTAATTATCTTCTTCTAAAGTCAGTAAAACAATTGAGAGGATGGAATAATTGCTAATTATAAGGTTTTAATCTAGAAATATTAACTGTAAATAAAAATTTTTATATACAGTACATATTCCAAATATTTTAATATAATTAAGGAATTCTTGGAAAAACTTTGGTTAGGAAGAAGGTGTCCTTTGTTATAAATGTTGATATAGTGTATCTATCAGATCTTGACCTGAGGTCTATCTTAAACATATATTGGTAAGAAAGAATGGTATAGCCCCTTCCTCCCCCTCTCCCTGGTCCTTGCTGCTTGGGCAGACTCATAGCTGGTCTGCTCCTGGGAAGACACCATATTCAGACCCATCCCAGCGAATATGTTGAACTCAGAGCACTTGGTAAGAAGACACAAAGTCCCAGAACTACAGCTGGAAGACTGGCACACTAGGGACCCATCACCGACCAAAATGCCCCCTCCCTAATACCACTCTCCTTCTGCCCCTCTCCCTGGTTCTTCCTGCTTGGGCAGACTCATAGCTGATCTGCTCCCTGAAAGACACCATATTCATACCGGTCACAGAGAATCTGCTGCACTCAGAGCAGTTCACCCATACCAGAGTATCTGCTTCACTCAGAACAGTAGAGGATCCACTGTACCCAGAGCAGTTGACTCCTAGGTGGTTTGCTTCCATGAAGATACCATTCCTTTACTCATTGGCACAGATTCCTTCTGATCTGAGCCAGTGCATTGAGCAGAGCAACCAGTCCCACAACACTCACAGGAAGCTGGACTCCCAAGAGCTCAAGCACACCCAAGATTATAGTGGAAGCTGGACTCCCAGGAGCTTTAACACACCCAGGATCGTAGAGATCCCAGAGGCAGCCTGACTCCCAAGAGTTCTGACACACAGTATCACAGGATCATAGAGACAGCTGGAGTCTAAGGAGCTCTGACACAATCAAGAAAACAGGAGACACAGGCTCCAGTCAGAGACAGTGAGTACAGAGAGTACTAGAGATAACCAGATGGCGAGATGCAAGCACAATGATATAAGCAACAAGTAAGGATGTAAGAACCTTGGTTTCAAGGTTAGTTGGCATAATCAGAACCCAGTTCATACAACATAGCAAGTCCTGGATACCCCATCACACCGGAAAAGCAAGATTCAGATTTAAAATCACTTCTCATGATGATGATAGAGGGCTTTACAGAGGACACAAATAACTCCCTTAAAGAAATACAGGAGAACACAGGTTAAACAGATAGAATCCCTTAAAGAGGAAACACAAAAATCCCTTAAAGAATTACAGGAAAACACAACCAAACAGATGAAGGAATGAACAAAACCATCCAGGATCTAAAATTGGAAATAGAAACAATAAAGAAATTACAAAGGGAGACTACCCTGAAGATAGAAAACCTAGGAAAGAGATCAGAGGTCATAGATGCAAGCATCACCAACAGAATGCAAGAGATAGAATAAAGAATCTCAAGTGCAGAAGATGACTTAGAAGACATTGACACAATGCCCAAAGAAAATGCAAAATGCAAAAAATTCCTAACCTGAAACATCCTGGAAATCCAGGACACAATGAGAAGACCAAACCTAAGGATAATAGGTATAAAAGAGAGCAAAGATTCCCAAGTTAAAGGGCCAGTAAATATCTTCAACAAAATTATAGAAGAACACTTCCCTAACCTAAAGAAAGAGATGCCCATGAACATACAAGAAGCCTTCAGAACTCCAAATAGACTGGACCAGAAAAGAAATTCCTCCTGTCATATAATAATCAAAACACCAAATGCACAAAACAAAGAAAGAATATTAAAAGAAGTAAAGAAAAATTCAAGTAACATATAAAGGTAGACCTATCAGAATTACACTAGAATTCTCAGCAGAGACTATAAAAGTCCAGAAGATCCTGGACTGATATCATACAGACCTCAGAGAACACAAATGCCAGGTCAGGCTGCTATACCCAGCAAAACTTTCAATTACCATAGATGGAGAAACCAGGATATTCCATGACAAAACAAATTTACACAATATCTCTAAACAAGTCCAGCCTTACAAAGAATAATAGATGGAAACTCCAACACAAGGAGGGAAACTACAACCTAGAAAAGGCAACAAAATAATCTTCCAACAAACCCAAAAGAAGATAGCCACACAAACATAATTCCACCTCTAAACAAAAACAACAGGAAGCAACAATCACTTTTCCTTAATATCTCTTAACATCAATGGACTCAATTCTCCAGTAAAAAGACATAGACTAACAGAGTGGATATGTAAACAGGACCCAGCATTTTGCTGCATACAGTAAACACACCTAGTGACAAAGACAAACACTAACTCAGAGCAAAAGGCTGGAAAACAAATTTCCAAGGAAATGGTCACAAGAAACAAGCTGGAATAGCCATTCTAATATTGAATAAAATTGACTTTCAACCAAAAGTTATCGAAAAGGATAAGGAAGGACATTTCATACTGGTCAAAGGAAAAATACACCAAGACAAACTCTCAATTTAAATATCTATGCTCCAAATGCAAGGGCACCCATATTTATAAAAGAAACTTTACTAAAGCTCAAAGCACATATTGCACATTACACAATAATAGTGGGAGACTTCAACATCCCACTCTCATCGATAGACAGAACATGGAAACAGAAACTAAACAAAGACACTAAGAAACTAAGAGAAATTATGAACCAAATGGATTTAACAGATATCTATAGAACAGTTTATCCTAAAACCAATGAATATATCTTCTTCTTAGCACCTCATGGTATCTTCTCCAAAATAGACCATATAATTGGTCACAAAACAGGCCTTCACATACACAAGAAGATTGAAATAAATCCATGCATAATATCAGATCACCATGGACTAAGGCTGGTATTCAATATCAACAAAAACAACAGAAAGCTGACATACACAGGGAAACTGAGCAATGCTCTACTCAATGATAACTTTGTCAAGGAAGAAATAAAGAAATTAAAGACTTTTTAGAATTTAATGAAAATGAGGACACATCATACCAAAACTTGTGGGACAGAATGAAAGCAGTGCTAAGAGGAAAATTCATAACTCTAAGTGTCTACAAAAAGAAACTGGAGAGAGCATACATTAGCAACTTGGCAGCACACCTGTAAGATCTAGAACAAAAAGAAACAAATACACCCAAGAGGAGTAGACAGCAGGAAATAATCAAACTCAGGGTTCAAATCAACCAAGTAGAAACAAAAAGAACTATACAAGGAATCAACAAAACCAGGAGGACACTGTCAATAGAATGGGGTACAGAACTAAACAAAGAATTCTCAACTGAGGAAACCCAAATGATCAAAAAGCACTTAAAAAATGTTCAACATCCTTAGTCATCAGGGAAATGCAGATCAAATCCACCCTGAGATTCACCTCACACCAGTCAAAATGACTAAGATCAAAAACTCAGGGGATAGCAGATGTGGAGGATGTGGAGAAAGAGGAACACTCCTCCATTGTTGGTGGGATTGAAAGCTGGTACAACCACTCTGGAAATAAGTCTGGCAATTATTCAGAAAATTGGACATAGTATTAACTGAGGACCCAGTTATGTCACTCTTGGGCATATAACCAAAAGATGCTCCAACATATAACAAGGATACATGCTCCACCTCCACCGTGTTCATAGTGCCTTATTTATAATAGCCAGAAGCTGGAAAGAACCCAGATGTCCTTCAACAGAGAAATGGATACAAAAAAATGTGGTACATTTACACAATGGAGTACTACTCAGCTATTAAAAGCAATGAATTCATGAAATTCTTAAGCAAATGGATGGAACTAGAAAATATCACCCTGAATGAGGTAACTCAATCACAAAAAACACACATGGTATGTATGCACTCACTGATAAGTGGATATTAGTCCAAAAGCTCCTAGTACCCGAGATACAACTCACAGACCACATGAAGCTCATGAAGAAGGAAGACTAAAGTGTGAGTGCTACGGTCCTTCTTAGAAGGAGTAACAAAATACTCAGAGGAGCAAATATGGAGACAAAGTGTGGAACAGAAGCTGAAGGAGGGGATATGTGGAGACTACCCTCCTTGGGTATCCATCCCATGTGCAGTCACCAAAGGCAGACACTGTTGTGAATGCCAGGAAGTGCATGCTGACAGGAACCTTATATAGCTGTCTCCTTAGAGGCTTTGCCAGATCCTGACATACACAGAGGCAGATGCTCGAAGCTAACCATTGAACTGATCATGGTGTCCCCAATAGAGGAGGTAGAGAGAAAACTGAAGGAGCTGAAGGGGCTTGTGGCCCCCTGGAAAGAGCAACAATACTAAGTAACTAGAGCTTCCAGGGTCTAAACTACCAGCCTGGAAACAGACATGGAGAGACCCATGGCTCCAGCTGTATTTGTAGGAGAGGATGGCCTTGTCAGGCATTGATGGGAGAGTAGGTCTTTGGTCCTGTGACGGTGGATGCCTCCGTGTGGGGGAACTGGAGGGCAGGGAACTGGAAGGGAGTGGATGAGTGGGGGCACACCCTCATAGAAGCAGAGGGAGGGGTTGAAAGGTTAGGGAGTTCCTGGGGGTGGGGAATGGGAAAAGGGGATAACATCTGAAATGTAAACAAGTAGAATATCCAATAAAAAATACATTTTAAAAAAAGAAAAAAAGGACAGAATGGTATAAAGCAATGTCCAAACTGGAAATTGTCTTAGGAAGTTTGTAATTTATAGGGAGCAACACAACATACATACATACATATATACATATATTATATATGTATAAAATATATATATATATATATTATATAGTGTGTGTGTGTGTGTGTGTGTGATGGATTTTATCTAAAGATAAAGAGTTTTATATAAATATCTAAACTTATTGAGAAGATCCTATTGCAATCAGCTATACAAAAGCCTAAAATGTGTGTCACAGAAGTATAAAACAAAAAAAAAAGTATTTTTCAGTCATGTGCTGGAGGTAAAATTATTTCTTTTAGGGGTGATGGGTAAAATTGAGAGGGATCATGGCAAAAAGACGACTGTAGAATTCTTCGCGTAGCTTTATCTAGCTCAAGATGAGGTATGTTTAACTTTACTGATGCCGATTTTCCACATTTTTGATAGAGTTTATTTTATCACGTAGAACTAGTTATCTATGAGGAATGCTGATAATGGAGGGGCTTTTAAAATGTGATCAGGTAAGGCAACAGGTGGCAAGAAGGATGTGAAGATGAAGCATCAGATATCAGAGATGAAGGCTGGAAGACATGGAGCTGGAGTCATGTCCTAGGAACTGGTTGGCATAATGTGTGCTGTAATGTAATGATGGCAAGGAGCTGGGAATTTTTCCATAGAGCTTAAATGGCTTTAACATGTCTTAGCTTCCTCTGTCTTCAAATCTAAACTCCCAAAGTTCCCCAATATTTGCTTTTCTTTTGAAAAGAGGAACCCCAGTTAGCATAGATGATTATGTATGCTAAAAAACAATTAACACATGTGGAAATGGTATAGCTTAAATATCCTCTAAGATTATGTGACATCTTAGAGCCTTGAGTAACTTAAGTACAATTTGTCATTAACTAACAAATATTTAGAAGGATTTAGAGGTTGGTAGATGCAGTATCCAAATATATGACACCAATAGACTGTATTGTTTTATAGGATAAATGGAAAGGGTGTATTAATACATTAACTTAGATTTACCTTTTATATGCCCTCTGTATGTGCTGGGCTGTGAAGGTAAATCACTGGATTTACCCACATGTAGCTCGTTACTTAAATGCATAGTCTGCAGCCTATAAGCATTTTATCAGTAGGTATGAAAGTTTTGGAGTATACTTAGGACTTAGAGGAAGCAACGATTGATTTTTTCCATTCCAGATGCCTGCAGGATCTGAGGTAGGGCTGTAATATGGTTGACATTCAATAAATGTCAATAAAAGACTAGAAGAGAATAAGAGGGGAAACGATCATGGCAATTAGGAAGAGACCTAGGGTGGTGAGGAAACTGATAAAGATCATTTGGGGAGTTTCAGTAAAATTGCAACTATCATTGAAAAACTGCATAGAGTTCCCCTCAAGAATTAGGCTAGTTCTGTCGAATAAAACCAGCAGGGAATTAAAGTGAAACCTTAAATCATAAGGATGTTTCAAGCTGAACCCATTATAAGTATAGAGTCAGATAGTTTGTACAACTGTTGCCTGAAAGATCTTATGTGATCTTTTCCTAGAAAATTATTTTCCTATCCTATCCATTAGACCTTGTACAGTCACTTTTTATGTGGTTGTTTTGATTAACCATATTTGACTAATCTGTCAATTTATCCCTGTTTGTGTAACCTCTTGAAACTAGAGTTCTATTTAGCTTAAAACTCAGTCATAGGAATGGATACCTATTAAGTTCCAGATATTTCTATTTTTTCCTTTGACAATAGTTGTAGAACAGATATGATCAACTGTGTACTATTAGGCTCTGTATGAGATATACTTAATGTTTAGAAGAGTCTCTACTGATTTTGGGACATACACTTTATGCTACATAGAACAGTCGTTGCCTCATGAAGTTTTTAAACATCAATTATTACTAGGATTGATATTTTAAAAACTAAGGCAGACGAGGACATCCTCTGCTACATAGTATCCGGAGCCATGGATCTCTCCAGGTGCACTCCTTGGTTGGTGGTCTAGACTTTGGGAGAACTGTGAAGTCAGGCCAGCTTATATTGTTCTTCTAATGAGGTTGCAATCCCCCTTGCTCCTCCAGTCCTTCTGCCAGCATCACTACCATGTTCTTTGAGTTCAGTCTGATGGTTGGCTCCAAGCATCGCACTTTCATTGGTCAGTTGCTGGCTAGACCTCTCCAGGAACTGCCACACCAGGTTCCTCTTGACCATGGCAACAATGTTGGGTTGGTGTCTGCAGACATAATGTATCCCCAAGTGGGGCCAGGAACAAGGAGAAAAGCCAAATGAAACCCATTGCTTTGAATGCTAACATTAAAAAAAAAAAAACTAATATAAATGTTAATAGAAATAAAAACTAAGACAAATACAAATTTAAAAGTAAAATTACTTGAATTTTGAATTGAATATACTATTGATAGCAAATGATATCAATATAAAGATGATTTCAAATAATATTATGATGAATGCCCAGGAAGATGTATCATTTTCACTGCTAGTCCCTTGTGTGGATAATGTTTGGGGTAAGCATAGGTTCTTAGGATACTAGTTATGAACACGCATATTTCTATATGTGGAAAATCTATGTGAGAAAAACTCTTACATAAGAGTTCAGAAATCTTTTAAAACTAATGTTCTTTATGGATTGTCATGTATTTGGTCTGTCACTTAGGAGACCCCATCTGTTGAATCATGTCTATAAAATGTGAATGGTAAATTCAACTTTATCTATACAACACAATTGAGGAATGTCTATCAAATGACATATCTTAGTTGAGGAAAATGAACATAAAAGTATTTCTTAGTTTTTTTCACAGAAGGACTCTTTTTGAGATCCTCTGCCAATCATTATTGAAAATATATTATCTAAGTTCACACTATAGGAAATTCATGTTGCAATTTCTAATTGAGTAACTACCGTGACCAATGTCTAGGCAGAACCATCAGGAAATAAGTGGTATTTAGCTTTGAGTTTCTTTGTTTGATCATGCTCCCATAATAGAAGGATTATACCAGGAAGCAAGAGATAAATTGACAATGCTTAGCCTAAGCACATTCTTTTCAGAATGGAGCAAATTACCTGAGATGGGACACATGACAAGTGTTTCATGGAAATTAGTAAAGAGGATTTAGGGTGTGGATTTGACATTTTGGACACTTTCTTGTCTTCATGTTGGCTGCAATATTCTATCAACCTTATTTTCCTGATGCCCTTATTATGCACAAGCTTGAGTTTGGCACAAAGGATGGAAAAAGGAGAATGACAGATCCAGATAAAATGACAGCATTTGCGAAGATTGCAGTATCAATGGAACCCAGGAAAACTGTTCAGTATGCAGTCTATACATGTTAACAGGAGGAAATTCAAGGGCCAAAGACCAGGTCATGGACAAAGATAATCTTAGCCAGAAAAAGTGGTAAATTACAGAGCTGAGGTTTAAAGGAGGGAAAGTACAAATGCATTAATAGAAAGCTGTTGACATGACTTCACTTTCATTATGGAAACAAAGCATGACAAGAAGTAAAAAGCTACATGACTGAGCCTAAATAGCCTTGGAAAAGCCCCTAGTTAAGAAAGGTTAAGGCAAAATAAACCAACAAGAAGAGTGGGAAGCGTTTACATTCATCCATCAGCAAGTGTTGTCCAGTGCCATGGGGTGAAGTGCAATGACATATCTCAGACCACAAGACTCTGAGGATTTAAGAAAGTTGTTTTTGCCATATAAGGGTAAAAATTGCCATTTATTTTTCAGACTTCAACCTTCTTTTCCCCCAAGATTTTCTTCAAGTACATTGAATTCCATGATGACCTTCTTAGAAAGAAGTCTTAAATACTATAGTCTTAGAAATCATTATTTTGGAAAAAAACTGTTATTAAGGTAGTAGTATTGGATTTCAAATTGTCTTAATTCATGGCAAATCTAGATCCAAAAAAAAGCCTTGATTATCAACAGACAGGCAAAATTAGCTAAAATGATTTTAATTCAGTAAGCTTTTAATGTAGCACTGATAACTTAATGGTGATAGAAACTAGTTAAAACAGTACATACGTTTACTTTGTAAACTTAAAATGGGGAATCACAAAAATCCATAAGCAATAAAATTAAGACAATGGGGCTGAAGAGATGGTTGGGTCAATTCATAGGATACTCATTTAGAATCATGAGCCTTTCAGATCCTCAGCATGTAAGTAAAAAGCCAGGTATAGTGGCACATGATTACATCCCAGTTCTGGGACACAGAAACAGAAGGGTCACCAGGGCTTGCTCAACTATCCAGGCTAGTCAAACTCCAGGTTCAGTGTGAGACTTTGGCTCAAAAAATATTCACAAAAAAAAAAAAAAAAAAAAAAAACAGAATTTTCTTTGAAATGCCATAATGAAAGCAAATATTGTTTATGCTAATTAAAAATAATGAAGAACATAGAATACATCTGGCTTTGGCTTCTGGCCTATGCATAGGTTTCCATGGGTTTTGTTTGCACACCTTCTCACATATGCAAATATTCCTCACAGAGGAATAAGAAATAAAGTTAAAAATAAAGCCCAAAGAATCATGCACTAATATGGTCAATATTGAGAACTAAGACCACTGTTGCCAAATATAGGGCACCACTACTTATATTGGGTTATGAGGAACATCATCATGTGGAAAGATAATGTTTTATCTGAGATGACACATGCATTTGTCAATGGGACTGAAGCATGACTATTTCAATAAAAAATGAATAGATTACAGGTGGAGGGTGGGAAAGACAAAAGGAGTTTAAATAATAGTAAGCTAATGCTAGAGAGAATAGAAACGGAATAAATGCTAGAGGCCAGATCATTGTTTCTGCTAGAGGCCAGATCATTGTTTTGAGTCCAGCCTTGGAATGGAGACTGTAATGGAATGATGATCATCACATTTAGCCAAAAGACACTAGTTAAGTAGGTGATCACTGGATCGGTACAATGTAAGGAGAGAGCCTCAACTGACTTGCTTGTTTGGCTGTGGAGTCATAGACAGAGAGATTCAGGAACAGCACCCAGGCTTGCTGTTTGAGAAACAGTGAATGGCATCTCTCTACTAATAGAAGACAATGCAATAGTACCAAACACCAAAAGCATAACCTAGTTTTGTCTCAAATGTACTCTAGTTGAGTTATAAGTGAATGATGTTGTCAGAGACAAGAGTAACAGAAATTGAAAACAAAGAGCAATGGTTTATGTATAAAGAAAAATTAACAGGGATCCCAAGAGCTGGACAAAACTTTGCTATGGCCATTTAACTGAAGCTCCACCTTAGCTGGTAGCTAGTGACCTTGATACTGAATCTGGTATTTGTGGTCTCTGTGGAGTCTCTTTTACCTGTATTGGTGCATTATCCAACTTTACATAGTCTTTTTTTTTTTTTAAAGAACATCCATTTCTACAATTTCAAAGCCATTT
Organism: Mastomys natalensis; assembly: GCA_021653895.1. Taxonomy (NCBI): domain Eukaryota; kingdom Metazoa; phylum Chordata; class Mammalia; order Rodentia; family Muridae; genus Mastomys; species Mastomys natalensis. The sequence continues at coordinate 207,032 of JAJTUV010000749.1, forward strand.
TCTCCATTTAAGGTAAATATTATCTAAACAGATGACATCATGGGAAAGAAGCAGCAGGAAGAAGAAATTTTCTTTATTCATTCAGACCCATGAATTATTGACTTACTGCCCAAGGCTGTTGTTTTAGGGATGATTCCGAAAAGTAAAATAAATATTACTAAACTCCTCTGCGTCTCTTGTGTGTGTGTGTTGTGTGTGTGTTGTCTGTGTGTGTGTATTTGTGTTTTCTCCCAGCAGACAAACTCAGTGTTCTAAAGTAGCAAGAGATTATGAAGAACAGAGGGCAGATATTTAGTTGCTAAGTGAGAATGTGAAACACTCAAGAGATTCTCAAAGTAGCAAGAAGAGCCTGATAGTTATAGAAACAGACTATGCCAGGAGGACACTGACCTCCAAACCCCACTAGCTGAGGTTCCTTCAACATGTAAGGCAGGGAGATGACACCAGTGGAGTATCAATGGGAGTAACCAAAGGGAGATGGAATATGCTTTCTCCAAGAATGTTTGGGATCAAAAAGAGAGAGACACATAGTAAATTCAATTGGAAGATGTCCTTCTCGGGAAGGGTATTAGCTGTTATCGGAGTATATAAATGATGGGAAGACAAGCTGTCAAAGAGTTTCATGGAGGAAAGTGTGCTTAAATTGGAACCTAAAAATGACTTCAGTTCATCCACACAGAAGATAATCTCTAGAGGAAAGAGTGGAACAAATTTCCAAAGATGAAGGTGTGCTTACAAGACTGTAAGAAAGTCAGTATGCACAGAGACTACAATCCATGTGGATGGTCAGTAGAAAAAATAGACTCCTCGGCGGGGGGAGTCAGGGGAAGAGTGTATAGATGTCTTCTTTATTATATAATTGTCTATCCAATGCTATCTTTTTGACAATATTTTATGTGAGATTAATTATATATTGAGTGCTTATAGAGGTAATTTCTGATTAAACTGCATTTATTATATATCTCATTTCTTCATTGTATGCTGATTTTTTGGCACACATGTTAAGTGGTGGAAGCAGATATTTTACTACTGAATTTTCAGCAAGCAAACATCTTTCCCCTCAATAAACCATGCAGTCTACCTTGGTTTCTAACATGAATGAAGAATCCTGAAGCTCTGAGACCAGAGCAAAATTAATGAAAACACAAACAAACAAACAAAACAACATGACAAAAAACATGCAAATCTAACTAACCTGGTATAGAGTAAGCAGCCCTGAAAATGAGTAATAATAATAATAATAAAACCACCTGGGTCCTAGTGACATTTTGTTTTCAGCTAACAGATTAATTCTCATCTTAGAACACTATTTCTGGACTTTTGAATTTTATGAGTCAATAAACTCCCCTTATGTTTTGAGCCAGTTTGAATCAGATTTGATATTTCTTGCCATTTCAAGCATCTTAAGATAAAATCCTTAAAAGATACATGGAGATTTGGGTTGGAAATAGAGGATCTATTAATATTTCTAGCCTCCAGTGTGTCATACTCTGAGAAGTAATTTGGATTATGCTAGCAGGCAACTAGTACAGCACTAAATCAGGGGAGTCTAAAGCAGAGTCCATTGGAGCCAGCCAACCTATTCATTTGAGAACTGCCTAAGCTCACAATCATTCCATGTTTAGTCACTGACTCCTGCCACTGTTTCCCAACAGAAAAAGGAAGTGATCTACTTAAGTCTCTCTCAGGAAGAGCTTCCTTACCAAGCCTGAGCCTCGAGGTTGACATTGTGTTTCTTCTCTCTCCTATTGAAGCCATAAATGTATTCATTTCCCTTTAGGTATTAATATAAACCAGATAAGCCACAAATGTATAATAACTATAGTCCATTTCAATTCAAAGGCAAGTTGAATTGGGGGGGCAATGTTTCAAGTTTAGTGTACTTTGATTTCCATGATGGGGACACTTGGGGAATTGCTTTCTTAAACATTCCTTCCAGTGTTTAGATTATGGCACATAGTCTACAAGTGTATTATGCGCAATCCTCTTGAACCCTGTCAGAAAGTCCTCATAATCACATTCAAAAAGATATATTTATCTTCCACGTACATACGTATATATATATATATATGAAACTCAAGAACCTGAGCAAGTGGAGTGAATTCCAAACTGTCAGTTTACTACAGTAACTTCTCTTTACAATGCAGGGACTGAGATTTGCGTGAAAGGCTTTAATGGAAAGAACATGTTTGCTGAGAAACCAGAGGGTCAGCCTGATTCTTGGAATAATTTATAAAGAATGTTTCCTTGTTTTGGAATTCTGAAGTCCCTGGGTTATGGAACCAGGTGACTTTGGAAGTGGATGTAGTTGCATGCCTTAGTCTTTTATCCTACAAAATGGGTTTAATTTTTCTATTTATGATATAGTATAAAAAGGAAATATTATTGAATAAGTATATAATGCTTATAATTTCTTCTGTTCCACTATGAGTCACATGCTATTTTTATAGGCATATTTTATAGGCTATTTTATAGGCTATTTTTATACCTATCATTTATTTAGCCCTTCATGTATACCTGACCCTAGATAGTGATGTGTATTAATATTTCACACACTTAACATTTAAGCCACTAAAAATATAGGAGCTAGCAAGATGACTACTTTGTAAAAAATAATTATATATAGAAATGTAAAAGAGTTTACTGAAGCACATGAGTGACATAAAGCAAAACAGGAAACAGTAGCCTATTTTTAATTTGTACACAGCACAGAGAGCTGGTCCCATCAATACCATTTAAAAAAAAAATGAGAAAGATAGTTGGCTGACCTATTCCATTTCCTACTGCTGCTCCAGATGATGCAGAACCAGGCAATTATAAGAAGAGAAATTAATTCTTCTCAAGGATCTAGAGGCTGAGAAAATCAAGATCTGGACTAGACTTCTGATCTCTCTCCTAACATACATGGTGAAAGTACAAAAAGGGATAAACTAACTTAGACTCACTGAGGAAAAGTAGAAGAAAATGAATATTTTCTCCCATCCATGTATTGGTGATCTGAACTTGCTCCATTTAGGTTTCATCTCTACAGACCAGCATAGCAGGGTCCTTACAAATTGAATTTTTTTTCTTTTTTTTTTTTTCCTTTTTTTAAAATTTATTTTTATTGATATTTTATTTACATTTCAGATGTTCTCCCCTTACCCCATTTTCCCCTCCTCCCAGGAACCCCTATCCCATCCCCCCTCCTCCTGCTTCTATGAGAGTGTGCCCCCACCTACCCCCCCACACCTCACCTCCCCACCCTCAAATTCCCCCCCACACGAGGTCCAGGCTTCATGGGGCCAAGGATCTCTTCTCCCACCTATTCCTGACAGGAACATCCTCCATTGCATATATAGCTGGAGCCATGGGTCCCTCCCTAAGCTCTCCCAGGCTGGTGGTTTAGACCCTGGGTACTCTGGTTGGTTGGTATTGTTGCTCTCCTCATGGGGTCACAAACCCTTTCAACTCCTTCAGTCTTCACTCTAACTCCTCCATTGGGAACCTCACGATCAGTTTAATGGTTAGCTGTGAGCATCTACCTTGAATTTTTTTGAGACAATGAAGCATTTAAATGGTAGTGTTTTCATGCTGCTGTTGTCTTTCTTAGGGTTATTCAGCTTATCAATAAAAACATCTGAATTCAAAACTTAATGATTTTAATGTTCATAGTAAAATATAGCATTTACACCACTCAGTGTCTTCAGTGAGCTGGGTTTGAGTGACATAAAACACAAACAAAAGAGATAAATTATATATTGATCTGTATGCAAAGTAAAGAATTACTTTCAGGGGTAATTGTTTCACAGCTTCATGTAAATAAGTTAGGCTAACCCAATTACATATAAATTTTAAAATATAACTGACAATTTTGCTTTTAAGTTTATTATGTTTTAAAATATTTTAAAATACTCATGACCAAATTAATTCCTTAAAACACCATTAGTCCCTTATCATATTCCCCTTGCATGCCATATATTTTATTTTTATTGATTCCAAATTTAACTTTAGCTAGGAATTTTGAGTTCTGAATTCATACCATTTATTACTGATAACTTTCATAGTCATAAGTGTTTTGCTCTATTTTACCATTATACTTGGTACCATCTCTAAAACCATTCTTCTCTATAATGAGAGATATATCTAGATTTTCTGATAGAATGCTAGAATGTCTCGAGTTCTATTGTAGTTGTCATGTCAGTAAATGCTTACAGCTGTGTTCCAACTTGTCTAAAAGGAAAGGTGCTATCTGAAGATATGGTTTAATAATTACACATTACAAGAAAACTTTATTCGTGATGTCACAGTAACTCAGAAATAGGAATGTACTGGGTTAGCATAACAAACCAATTGGACAAATGATGCAATCATCAGCATGAGAAGGCATGGACCATCTCTGCATCAGGTACAGAACTTGCATAACAGAGTTTTTGCTTCTAAGCTTGTAAACACTTCATCTCACATAATTGACATTAAGCAACCCTATGAAGTACAAACTCCTTTTAAATTTTCCAAAAGTAAAGACCAAGAACATGCCAGAATTTCTTAGTGGCATACAGTTAGTATGTATAATCCAAGAGTAGCTCATTAAACCAACAGGCAGGCATAGATGTAATAAGCACAGTAATGGTTAAAAAGTAAAAACAAAAACATGAGATTTTATTGTGAGCATGCTGATCCTGGAATCTATGGGACCCCAGTGAATGGTCTTGGGTTTTTTTTTATCTTTTTCTCTTTCTTTCATTTTACAGTTTTCTTGGCCACATTTATGGGAAATTACTCCAAGCCAAACAGTGAGGCTAGAACTGGTGAATGTATCATGAACCACAGATTCTCTAGGATGTGGACAAAGTTAGGTTCCTTGATTGTTTTCTATCTACCCCCATCCTGTCCAGCATCTCTCAGGACTTCCTTTTATGAGAGCCTAAGTTTCTTTTCATTGGCCTTCATCACAAAAGAAGTACTCAGGTACCCAGGCCATGCCTCCATCTGGGCCACTTTCCTCAAGCTACTTTTTCACTTTATTCAAACACTATGGAACTTCTGTGCAGATCTTTGATTCTTTCTTCCTTTGTTGTTGTTTGGTTGGTTGTTGTTTTTCTATACTACAAATTAACATGTTGGATTAGATAGGGCCAAACATGAAAATGGCCTTGGATCTTCCATTTCCATTTTCCTTGATATTTTGTGTCTTGCATTTTTGATTATCTAGGACACTGTTCTCTCAGTCATCTGTTAGACTTTTTTATTCACTTACAAGGGAAAATTGCACTTTCTTTACTATCCACTGTGTACAATGATATAATTTGTGTGCAATGGACAAAATCTTCATGTTTGTGTGTGTGTTTGTCTGTCTGTCTGTGTGTTATCTCTGAAATACTTTTTGTTTCATCCTTATTAATTTAAATAGTATCTCAATTGAACCCTGGTCAGTTTGATACCTAAATCAATACTTTCTGCCACTTCATATACTAATGTTGAAGCTGAAATTTGAAATATGATAATCTAATTTCTTCCAGTAGATTACCGTTGTTTGTCCTGTTAAACCTTTCCTTGGCCAAGACAAAAGATAAAGAACAAAAGTTAAGATTTCTAGTTTTGGTCCCAATGTTTGTCAACTAGACTGCTTTTGACAGCTCTACACTCAGTAACATTGGCTTCATTTTTTACCTGATCACACAACTTCTCATCTCTAAAAAAGCATTTACCACCTTCTTCCTTCCTGCATGACTGGGAATCATGAAACCACCCAACTCTGTTTGTAGACTTTAATCTACCTTAAAGAGTTCCAGATACATTTTTTTTCTTTTTCTTTTCTGATTCTTGAAACAAGATTTTAATGCATACTATTATAGCAACCACCATAGTCTATGTGGTTGAGGTATGTATCTGAGTGATCTTGAAGTAGAAAGCTAAAATAATCTCATGTCTTTAATTTAAAAGAATAGACATATCTTCTCCACATGTTTCAAAATGAATAAGAACTGATCTTTCTTATTTGAATATAGCCACATTTATTTCCTTCACATGTAAAAGTAGCCACTTCCATAGATATGTAGATATGTTATAGAAAGAAAGAAATGTAGATAGATAGATAGATAGATAGATAGATAGATAGATAGATAGATAGATGACAGATTAGATACATGGATAGACAGAAAAATTAGATTATAGAAATAAGATAGGTTATAGCTAATAGGGTTATGATAAAGTAAAGGAAATTAGTATGCATGTATTCAATCTTAATAGCTATTAAATAGTTATGTAAAATAAGGAATAATTTTTTCACAATTATTGACTATCTCAAGACTATTAGATGTTGTCACTCAATGTAAGAACAATATTCTCAGGACTCTTCCAGTCCAAAATGTATGGACAAAGACTATCATCAACTATCTCGAATCTCCACTTGCTAGCCGTTTAAGTTTGGATGAGTCGTTTTGTCTCTCTATGCCTCATGTTTAACTTAGTGAAATATATTTGGCATGTCAATAAATTATAGTAAGCAGACTGTTTTTGTAGTTCTTGAAATAAAGAAGAATTCCAAGTAGTAAGAATTCCCACAGTCTCAGATGTTCTCACAGAGCTGCGGACTTGATGTCTGGCTAGCCTGAAAAAAGCTCATTGTATCCTGTTAAGAAAAGCTGTGTTCCACAATCCAGTCCCATTCCCTTCCCTCTTTGAACATATAGAGAAATAGATTTTAGTGATTTTTGCACAGATTCTGTTAACATTAAATGGATACACATGGCCCAGTAGAACGTAGATTCTTGCTGTGGAAAACTAATTATGGAGCTGTTGCTTTAGAGATATTGTCAGCAAGAGCTTTTGTCTTAGGGGTTTGTAAATATTTATATTTTCAAAACTACTATGAGAAGAACAACAGCTATTCCACATGAATGGGATTGCGTTAAATGTACCCGGAGCCTGTAATTCAAGCTGTCAAATGTGAGGAAATACCAGACTTAAGGCTGCCATTCCAATCCACTCAGAATAAATAAGGACTTCAGGCAGAGCTCTTTAACAGAATGGCTCACAGACATATGGAAGACGTTACTAGGGAAGATGACTGAAGAAAAGGAAAAACACATTAAATGAATTCAAAATATACCTAGTCTTTCCCTTAGGGAGGGAAGGAACTGAACTTGAGGGAGAAGATTGTTGGCCAAGGAATAGGGAAATGGATTAACATTAGACCAAGAATGTGGGGTGGCACGTGGAGGCCTTTCCTGTTCCTAAGATATTTGTCTGGTTTTCATCTATTGTTTTGGGGGTCTGGTGACATGACACCAATATATGAGTTAAAATATATATTTGGATATGTCCGGTAAAGCAGGGATTTTATTTATTATGGAGATTCTCCATTAAGACTAAGAAAGAGATTGCTGACACTCTACACAGTTAGAAGCTGTGTTCATTGATAATGAATTACAAAACAATGTAATTAAAAGAGAGAATGGATAGCAGGTCATGTGGATCTCATTCAACTCTCCAAGCTTGTTCTGGACTCTTAGGTTGTAAGAGTCAAAGGCAAGGATGCTTTTGAGCAATCTGACTTAGTGCACAGATTAAGTTTTAGACTTTGCTCTTGTGCTCACAAGCTTTCTAGAGGGAAGGAAATATCCTCCTCTTTCTAAACCTCAGCTAAGGATGTTAATTTTTCTTTTTTTTAAATGACAAAATATTAAGTTGGGTTATTTGGTTAAGGCAAGGGGCTAAATTGCATTAGTAGTGCATTGATCTCTTTAACACTGTCTTCAGATGCAGGAGAGCTTAGAGATGCTGTTGTGTTCGTTAACATCTGGTGTCTCAAGCTGGGATACACTTTCAAACTTAGGTGTGGGCAGATGACTTTTGCCCAGATAGGAGTAAGAAAGACATCTAAGTGAAAGCTTCCAGATCCAGCAAATGCTTCACTTGTTTTACTTTTACTCTCTCCTTTGCCAAATGACCAACAATGGTCCAGATAGATCACAACTCCCTGTCTGCATCCTGCAATGGAAATGTCCCAGACTCATGGCACATATCCTGAATGGCAAGTGTTCACTTACTCTCCAAATTTGTTTTGATGTAGTAAGAAAAGAGGAGTCTCTTTTCATTGTACTTAATCTACCCCTATTAACATATACTCATAGAATCAGAGAAAGTTCTACTCTACAGTATATAGAATTTTGCTTCAGAATGTGTTAAGTAACACTGTATGTTATACCATAATAGCTATTGACACAGAAATTGAAAAAATTGAGTTACTAATGTTTGGGGTCATATTTTTCTTAATATATTCATAGTTATGTGTATATGCAAATTCACATCCATGTGATTATATATGTGTGCAAATGCCTGTGCAAGTTGGTGCTGGGTGTAGGCCTGAGATTGTCCTCAGGAGCCTTTCTTAACTGTTATCCCCTTTTTATATTGAGGAGCTCATGTCACTGACGAAAGGACATTTTTTTCTAAGGAGAATAAGTTGAATATGGTAAGTACTGCTTTGGTTCTAGAATCCCTTTTATGGAGGACCAGTAGTCATGGGATTCTCTCTTCTACAAGCATGTTTACACGCACTCTACTGTTCAAGATGTATCGTGGAAGTGCCCACTTGTGGCCCTTCTAGTAAGTTTATGGGAATTTTACTGGAAGACAACATTCAGGCTCCATGGGAGGTGTCCACAGGCATGTGAAGAATCAAGAATCTGACCACTTTTGTGCACTATGAAAAAGAAGTACTGATGAAGAAATGGCTGGAGGAATTCTTCAAACCTGGGTCAAAAATTCAACCCCACTCTTTTTTTGCAGTCTGGGGTGGAACAAACAACTAAAATCAATGAGGTATCAGTTTTCACACCTATAAAATGGAGAACAGTATTATAGACTTTAAAAAAAAAGTGTCATAATTTCCTGACTTAATCAATGTAACGTGACTGGAATAGAGAAGGTATTGCACAAGTTTGATTTGCTTTCCCTTTTCCTCCCCACATACTACTTAAGTGGTGTGGAATGTGACTGCTCTGCAGGACACCCTGAATGATATGTTTTTACTGGTCAGTTCACCCTTTAATTTGGAGAGTCCAGAAACAATCTTTCATGGTAAATCAAAGGGATTTGGCCATCAAAGAAAAGAACCAAATGTCCTGTTTACTTCCCACTTAAAGTAGCCCAAGTGAGAAAGGCATTGTGTCTGGTGAATAACTGTCTTGGATGGGTGGGTATATGTGCAAGGGAGGAGCTGGCAATGCTCCACATTTTCACATATCATGTAGTCTGTTGTTGGAGTCAGTTGTTGGGGAATGATGTGTTTTGTGGTCTATACAAAAGAACTTGACCAACAGATCAAAGTTACCATGAAATGTATCTCAGTTCAATACACTGGAGCTTGTGGGGCAGAGGTCTGTGAAAGGCTAGCTTGGTTCCTGTTCGAACACAGGCCTCGAACCCTGGACCCTAATGGGATGAAGGTAGGTGTTCAGCGATGCTCCCAGACTCCAGGCTTCTGACAGGAGCCCACCCTTCCCCCCCAAGACCTCCATTGACCAGCACACTTCATTTACATAGGGCAATGCCCCTTCCAGCCCCTCCACAGGTAGAGGGCATGACTACAGGCCTCAGAACCTCAAGAGATCTACATACTAATGAGTTACTTGAAGGTCAGAGGACGTACCCAATTAAGTATTCCTTCCCAGACCCTCCTCCCTTCTCCCTTCCTATTTAACTCAGGTCTGCCCTGAGTTTCGTGGGGGTACAACCAGATTTATCTACTTCCCACCATGACAATAAACCTTGTAAAACCATAGACTTCCTCGTGTCTTTGGGGCCTGTCTTGAAGAACCCTGGAGGGGCCCTCTGAATATCAAGCCACCGCCTAATCTCCCGTGGAGAGCTTCTCTGTGTTCCAGTCATGGAAGCCACTGATTCACGCAAGCTAGCTGAGCTGCTGAGTCAGCCAAGCGAGTACAGTATCCAAGAGTCTCCTTCCTGAGGAGCACTGCCAGGGCTTCTTTTTCTCCCCTTGTTCCTCTCACATCTCTGTTCTTCCGTGGCCCCCAGTGGTGTCTGGGAGACCAAAGGACAGAGACCACTGGCCTCCTGGTCCACTCAAGAGCCCTGCCCCCACGGAACTTCAGACTGAGATCTCCCTGCTCCGGTAGAGCCCCACAGAGTCTGCCCCACAGCGCATGGAGTGAACTGAGTCAAAATCTCACACTTCTACTGCCCAGAGCCGTGGTTCTAGCCGACTTGGGCGGCAGATCCGCGGGAACCACAACAGCCAAACAGGATCCATGCTTGCCAACACAGCCCCATAGGTGGTAGAGGATACAGACAGAGGCAGTTCCAAGAGTGCCTCCCTCTGATGCCTGCAAAGAACCTCTCCAAGGAACTCAAGGACAGTGAGTAACTCTGACCTAATTCAAAACACTGGGCAGGCCTCTCTCTGTCCCCTCTCCCCTCACTTTCTCTCTCCACGTGTTCCTAGTCAGCTTCTCCCCTTTGACTCTTAGCTACAGTCTAGCTCCTGCCTAGTTCAAAAGACTAGGTCTCCGGGGTTCGAGGCCAGTGCTCGACCGGGAACCAAGCTGTCCTTTCACATCTCTGCCTCACAGGATCTAATAGTTCTACTTCAGCATCTCAGAAACAGTGCATGTTTTGTCACCAGATCTACTCAAGCTAAGGTTAGGCAAACACTGGCAAATTAAGTGAGGAGCTGATATTTCCACATTGGTGGATGATTACACTAGATGTATTCCAAGCAGCAAATCAAATGATGGTCTGTGAATACAGACATAAGCTAAGGTAAGAACAGATTCAAAAGAGAGTGTTTTACACACACACACACACACACACACACACACACATTCAACTTTAATATCTTTCATTCTAGGCTAGATATTATGACTCAACTTTTCCTCAAGTATCGGTCATCTTTGTCGTAAAGTTAGATATTATAAAATGTCTATTTTGTGTACACTTTACTCCAATCAATCTTTATACATAGGATTATGTAACTGGAATTTACTTTCAAATGAAGTGGCCTGGAAGAATTTAGTTTTAGTGGAGTTTAACTTCAATGTAAATTGTGAAATTAAGAAACAAAAGTCAAAATAAAAATAACTTCAAAACATATTCAAAATAAAATTGGAAGTCATAAAACAGAAAGACATTAAATCTTATACACCTGGCTGCTAGGGTCAACTTAAACTAGAAATAGATGCCTGACTTTTGTGATGCTTTACCCTTCTTCAAACTTTAGAACATTATCCACATTATGGTTTGAACTTGGGAATCTCTAAGTTCTCATCCTGTATCAAACACTATCATTATGTTATACATATGTACAAAATGTAATAAATATACTTAATATGTTATTAAGATTTTTTATTCCTGTGCTAAATACTTTCAGAAAACAGAAAGGGAGGAAAGACTTGTTTTGGTTTGTGATTTCTGTCCAAAGTTACCTGGCTCTATGGAAAGAAGAAACATAACAGAGTAGAATGTCATGGTAAAAGAACATGGCAGTGCAAAGTTGTTTGCCTTATTATAGGGTGAAGCAGAAAGCAACAGACTGGAAATTTTTAAGATAAGAAAACCCTTCAAAACACCACACACACTGCAACCTGCTACTTCTCATGAGGCTCCACATATTAGTATCCTGGATATGAACTTAGAACCTTTGTATACCATTCACTTCAAACAGCAATATGTATAGAGGAATATTAATCCAGAAATGTCACTGCTCTGGCAAGACATCATATCAAAAGACCTTCTAGGTCTGTGTGATCTGGCTCAAATGACACACACCCAATCCCTCTGGCTGGAATATAGACACATCCTTAGTACATACCTCTAATCCCAAACATTGAAGTTAAAGTTAGTTTGTAGAAGGAAGCAGCCATGTTTGAAATTGACATCTCCTTGCAGACCAAAGTGATGAATCAGATAAAGATTTGACACAATGAGTTAGAGATAGGATATGAATAACTCTCATGAGAATAGCACAGAAATGAGAACTAGTTTGGGAAAGAGAGAGAGAGAGAGAGAGAGAGAGAGAGAGAGAGAGAGAGAGAGAGGAATTATTTTCATTAGTACAGTTTGTGCAGTGACATCAGTTCTGTCAGTGCAGTGGAGTTGAATTTGTTTGAGTTCAGTTTGGAGACAGTTTTTACCAGGACAGTTTTACAGTGACAAGCTGCACAGAAAATGAGCTAGACACAGGTGAAGACAGAATGTGTCAGAGAGTAAAAAGGACCCAGAAGATTAGAACAAATTGCCAGGGTTAGTTTGAGGCCAAGTAGATCAATTTAGTGAGAAGCTGAGAGAAACTAGTTTGAATTAGTCAGTTCGGAAGGAGTTTGAACCAGAATATCTAAGAGGAACCAGTCAGCCAGAGTTCAGAAAGAAGTAGAAAGGGTAAACAATAAGCCTCTTAGATGACAATTACATCTGTAGACTAAAAGTTACATTCACATATATGCATTGGATATAATCTGTAAACATATAAAGAGAATACATTAAGAAGAATTGGAAGAATACATTATCTCATGAGTACAAGGGTTGGTAAGTATAGGACAGTGATAGATTATATAAAGACTGATATATACAAGGTTCTGTGAAAATCAAACAAGTGAAGACATGATTTAAGGAAAACTCTTGGGTGGGATAGCAATAAATATCATAACAAAGTAGGAAATCAAGTTGAATCTCCTGACAGTCTCTTGCATATACCTTAAGTAGAATTATTATTTACTTAAATAATATAGAAAACATTAGTTGGAAATATTTATTGAGTATTCACTCTTTACCATGATTAGAATTAGAATTTTCATGTCTCATTAATTCTTTATATAAATTAATTGTAGATGGTATTGTTTGCATTTAATATTTATTTCTCAGGAATTAGAATATTTAAAGTTTATTTAAAATTAAAATTCAGATCTAATGACAATGGCTAACTTGAAGGAGGTATTGAGAAGTATTCTGAAGCCATGTTTGGTAATTGAGGGGAGAGACAGGACAAGAAGAATCATCTATGGTGTGTACTGTTAAGGTACATTATTGAACAATGTGGGAAATATAATAATAAAACAGTTTGAATAACTAATATGTGTTGACAGAAAAGTAATAATTCATAAAGAGTATATTATAGGAACAATAAGAATAAGTGTAATTTGTCTTACAAACAGTATTATTCTGTAATTTTTATAGATCAGTGCTTTCAAAATTTAGAACTCACCAGTAAACAAAACTAGGTTCAGTTCCCTGCCCATAATTTACTAGCAGTCTAGTGGAAAATATGAGGAACTATAAACATGAAAGATAAATGAATAATTCAGGTGTGGCTGCATGTGACTGTAATCCCAGCTTTCAAGAGGCTGAAGGAACCATCAAAGCTCTAGATCAATCTGGGTTATGACATAAAATTCTTGTTTGAAAACAACAATAGAAAACCAACCACACTGCATGGAAAACTTTGCAAAGAAATGTAGGAAAAGACAAGGAATGGAGATCAGGATCTAAGGCAGAAGCTATGCAAGTTTAATATAGAAGACAATGGTGTCCTTGAAGAAGTAGCAGTTTCGTAGGACACAAAGATTTCAGAGTAACATTGCCATAGAATACAGGAGTTATGGAGGCCTTTGAGGAAACAGATCACAACATCACTTTTTAAACTATGGGCCTTTGAAGCTCCAGTATCTTAATAATAGAACTCTTTCAAATAAATCCAAAATGTATGAATTCAGATATCATTAGAACCATTTCAAAATGAAGAAATTTACATCTTTAAATTACAAGAAATTGAAAAAATTAAGTATCACTCTTCACTAGGTTCTTATTTTCTCATCAATAATAAGACTCCTCAAGTTTATATTGACCCTTTCGGCTATGGTTAAAAAGGCAAATTATTATAAAGAAGCCTGGGTGTATATGCAGTCTGCAGTGAATGTGCAATTTTTTTCTTTTTTACATTATTTTTATTGATCCTATGGTCGGGTTCTCCTGGTGGTCTCCACCCCACTGGCTCCTACAGTCCTCCCCCCCACTTTTGCAGGGTTCCCTAAACTCTGCCTAATGCTTGGCTGTGGGCCTCAGGGCTCTCTTGGGCTCACAGAGTAAGAGATTATTTTAAACACCTAAAATTTTTTTACCAAAATAAGAAAGAATTGGTGAATGGTTTGCTGTGAAAAGTCCAGCACATCATGTAGATGAGTCTGAAAGCTACAAGGCTTCCTCCATATGTTAATTGCACTGTCATAGAACTTTGTCATATCAAAGTACTTGTTCAGTGCTGAGAGTTTGATCTATTTAGGTTTGATTGCCAGAATTTATTTTCTTTTCCCTTTCCTTTTCATTTCTTTGTGGGTCAAAGTTCATAATGATAGAAATCAGAACTTGCCATGTCTCCCTATAGACATATTGTGTTTTGTCACAGAAATTGTTATTGTAATTGTTGTGTATGAAATAAAATATAAAATTTATGTACAATTGAACTAACTATATCACATGCAATATTTTTAAAATATGAATGGTGTGTGAAAATGATTTGTAGATTAGTAATAATCTATTCCTAATTACTCAAGCATTTTTCCTGATACTTTATTCAGATCGAGAATTCTATGTAAAACTGATGAAAAGAGGACTCACTGAAGGGCAGAGAGCAGTCTTTGTTAAATTTGTCCTATCTACATTCCCATATGTGTTTGATACAGTTTTTAAAAGGATTATATAACATGCAACTGTGGAATGAATTTTAATGCCCTAAATTATTTAAGTCTATGCTAACTCTTTAACAGAAACTTTACTCATTTTATATCAGAAAACCAAATCTTGTTCATGCTTTCATCATAACAAATCTGAGGCTTACTGAAGATTTTGCCTGAAGCTCTTAGACCAATTACAATTGAGAGTCAATAAGTGAAACTCTAAAGCCTCTCCATACACTTGTTTTGCCATTATATCACAGTTGTGTTGCTGTATAAGAAAAATTAATAATGCAGACTTGAATATTTTAATGCATTATACAAGAAAAATTTTATAACATTATTTTTTATAGAAGAGAAAACATTTTTCAGTATAAAATGTTACCTGGTATAAGAGTTAAGTATCAAACCATTAACTCTTATCTGAAAACAGGATCTTAAGTTGATGAGTTGGAATGACACGCTGTCACATTATATAGCTTTATATATTATTGACAGAAAATTTTAGCCAGTTAAGAGGCGGTCGGCTGTGTCAAGATGAAGCTGAATATCTCCTTCCCGCCACTGGCTGTCAGATATTCATTGAAGTAGATGACAAACTCAAGCTGCGTACGTTCTATGAGAAGCACATGGCCACAGTAGTAGCTGTTGATGCTCTTGGTGAAGAGTGGAAGGGTTAAGTGGTCCGGATCAGCGGTAGGAATGACAAACAAGGTTTTCCCATGAAACAAGGCGTTTTGACCCATGGCCAAGTGCGCCTGCTGTTGAGTAAGGGCCATTCTTGTTATAGACCAAGGAGAACTGAAGAGAGGAAGCGCAAGTCTGTTTGCGGCTGCATTGCGGATGCTAATCTGAGTGTTCCCAACTTGGTTATTGTGAAGAAAGGAGAGAAGGATATTCCTGGAATGACAGATACCACTGTGCCTCGTCAGTTGGGACCTAAAAGAGCTAGTAGAATCTGAAAGCTTTTTAATCTCTCCAAAGAAGATGATGTCCACCAATATGTTGTCAGAAAGCCTTTAAACAAAGAAGGTAAGAAGCCCAGGACCAAAGCACCCAAGATTCAGCATCTTGTTACTCCACGTGTCCTGCAACACAAACGCCGGCATATTGCTCTGAAGAAACAACGCACTAAGAAAAATCGGGAGGAGGCTGCAGAGTACGCTAAACTTTTGGCCAAGAGAATGAAGGAAGCCAAAGAAAAGCGCCAAGAACAGATTGCCAGGAAACAAACGCTGTCCTCGCTGAGAGCTTCTACTTCTAAATCTGAGTCCAGTCAAAAATAAGTCTTTAAGAGTAACAAATAAATAATCAGACCTTGAAAAAAGAAGACACAATTAAATCTGGGTATTTTCCAAAGCTTCATGGATAATATGGAAAGAGAGTTTTCCTAGGAGGAAGAGACATCTTTCCAACAAGCACAAGTGACTCCTAGTCAACCTGCTATACAAACACATCACTTATACAACTACAACTTTCTTCTCTTCTTTGTCCCCAAGATGTCATGTCTACATCTACACTTCAATGTAAAACAGTTTGACATTTTTTCAAATGATGTATGTTTTAAATTAATTAATTATTTTATTTGTTTATATCCAAAGTGTTGACCCCTTTACAGTCTCCCCTTGCAGAGTTCTTACCCATCTACTTTCCCTTTAGCTTCTGAGAGGGTGCTCCTGGGGCATTGTTTGGTAGATCAGGCTCTGGGAACTCCCAGTGGTCCAGGTTAGTTGACACTGTCGGTCTTCCTATGGGGTTGCCATCCCCTTTAGTTCCTTCAATCCTCCTAACTCTTCCATAGGGGTCCCTGACTTCTGTTCAATGCTCGGTTCTAAGTATCTGCATCTGTCTCAGTCAGCTCCTGAGTAGAGCCTATCAGAGAACAGCCATGCTAGGCTGTAAGTACAACATAGCATCAGTAATAGTGTCGGGGTTTGGTGCCTGCCCATGGGATGGATCCCAAGTTGGGCTGGTCACTGCTAGGCTATTCATTCAGTCTCTGCTCCATTTTTGTCCCTGCGTTTTTAAAGGCAGGAGCAATTTGGGATCAAAAGTTTTGTAGGTTGTTTGGTGTCCCCATCCTTCCACTGGGAGTCTTAACTGATTAAGGGAGATGGTCTAGTCAGGTTACATATCCCCACTGTTGAGTCCTGGGAGTCTCTCTGTCCCAGGTCTCTGGTATTTTCTACAGGTTCCTGACACCTTTACCCTGGCAGCTGTGTATTTCCATTTATTCCCTGGCCCTCTGGGCCTCTTCCTGTGTCTCCACATATCTGATCTGGCCCTACTATTCCTGTCTCCCTCCTGTTTTCCCTATCCAAGTTCCTCCTTCCCTCTGCCTCCCATGATTATATTGTTCTCCTTCTAAGTGGGATTCAAGCATACTCACTTGGGCCTTACTTCTTGTATAACTTCTTAGGATCTGTGGGAAGTTTCATGGGTATTCTGTACTTTTTGGCTAATATCCATTTATCAGTGACTAGGTACCATACAAGTCCTTTTGGATTACCTAACTCAGGATGATATTTTCTAGGTCCTTCCATTTATCTGCAAAATTCATGATGTCCTTGTTTTTAATAGTTGAATATTATTCTGTTGTGTAAATAAATTTCGGATTCATTCTTTGGTTGAGGGACATCCTTGGTTTGCTTTCAATTTTGGGTTATTACAAAAAAGGCTTATAGAAGCCTTTCCAATTTCCAACAGTCTCATTTAGCAGTTATGATCTTAGAGCCCTAGCCATTGCTGTTCAGCAAATTCCCCCCCCCCCTTGACAATGTGTTAAGGCTATTTCACAGTTTCTCTTTTTATTATATTCAGATCTGGTTTTTATGTTGAGATCCTTGATTCACTTTGACTTGAGCTTTGTGTAAGGTGATAAATATGGATCAATTCTCACTCTTCTACATGCAGACATCCAATTAGACCAGTACAGTTTGTTAAGGATGCTTTCCTTTTAGCCACTGCATGTTTTTTTTCTTCTTTGTCAAAACTCAATTGTCTGTAGGCATGTAGGTTTATTTCTGGGACTTCAATTCTATTACACTGATCAAACTCCATCTCTGTATCAGTACCATGTAGTAGTTGGTTTTTTTTTTTGTTTTGTTTTTTGTTTTTTCGAGACAGGGTTTCTCTGTGTAGCTCGGGCTGTCCTGGAACTCACTCACTACTGTGAACTCAGAAATCCGCCTGCCTCTGCCTCCCAAGTGCTGGGATTAAAGGCATGAGCCACCACCGCCCGACTCATGTAGTAGTTTTTAATTGCTATTGCTCTGTAGTACAGCTAGAGATCAGGGGTGGTGATTCCTCAAGAAGTTCTTTCATTGTTCAGAATTGTTTTGGCTATCCTGGGTTTTTTGTTTTTCCATATGAAGTTGAGAATTGCTCTTTCCATGTTGTGAATAATTGTGTTGGAATTTCAATGGAAATTGCATTGATCTGTAGATTAATTTTGGTAAGATGACTATTTTTACGATGTTAATCCTACTGATCCATAAGCATGGGAGATCTTTCAGTCTTCTGAGGTCTTCTTAAATTTCTTTCTTCAGGGACATGAGGTCTTGTCATACAGATCATTCACTTGCTTGGTTAGAATTAGATCACGATATTTTGTATTATTTCTGGCTACTGTGAAAGATGTTGTTTTCTCAACACATTTATCATGTGTATAAATAAGAACTACTTATTTCTTTGAGTTAATTTTATATCCAGCTTCTTTGTTGAAGTTGTTCATCAGGTGTGGGAGTTCTCTGGTAGAATTTTGGGGGTTGTTTATTCTTCTATCTACATATCATCCTGAATAGTGATACCTTGAATTGTTCCTTTCCAAATTGTAATCTCTTGATCTACTTTTGCCTTATTGCTCTAGCTAAAACTTCAATGTATTATATTGATTAGATAGTGAGAGAGTAGGCAGCCTTGTCTTTACCCTGTTTTAGTGGGTTTACTTCAAGTTTCTCTCCATTAATTTAATGTTGACTATTGGATTGCTGTACATTGCTTTTATTATATTTAGGTATGTACCTTAAATTCTTGGTCTTCTCCAAGTCTTTTAACATGAAGGAATATTGAAGAATTTTGTTGAAGAATTTTTCAAGATCTAATGAGATGATCTTATGATTTTTGCATTGTAGTTTAAGGTGATAGTACCATCCCTGAATCACTGGGATGAAGCATTTTTGGTTATGGTGAATGATGTTTTTAACATGTTGTTGGATTCTGCTTGAGAGATTTTTATTGAGTATTTTAATGTTAATGTTCATAAGCAAAATTGGTCTGAATTTCTCTTTCTTTGTCATGTCTTTGTGTGTGGTTTAAGTATCTGAGTAACTGTGGCTTCATAGAATGAATTAGGTAGTACTCAACTATTTCTATTTTGTGGACTGTTTGAGGAGTATTGGTATTAGCTCTTCCTTAAAGTTCTGGTAGAATTCTGCATTAAAACCATCTGGCCCTGGACTATGTTTGGGTTAGGAGATTTATACTGACTGCTTCTATTTCTTTGGGGGTTATAGAGTTGCTTAAATGATTTACCTGATCTTGATTTAACTTTAGTAAGTGGTACCTGTCTAGTAAATCATACATTTCACTAAGATTTTCTAATTTTGTGGAGTACAGGCTTTTAAGTAAGACCTTATGATTCTTTGAATTTCTTTGGTGTCTGTTGTTATGTCTCCCTTTTCATTACTGATTTTGTTTATTTGGATACTGACTTGATGCCTTTTAATTACTTTGGACAGGAGTTTGCCTATCTTGTTGACTTTCTCAAAGAACCAGCTCTTGGTTTTGTTAATTCTTTGTATTGTTTACATTGTTTCTAATTAGTTGACATTAGCCCTGTGTTTGACTATTTTCTGTCATTTACTCCTTTTGTGTATATTTGCTCCTTTTTTGTTGTTGTTTTTCAAGGTTGCTGTTAAGTTGCTGGTATAGGATCTCTGTAATTTCTTTATGAAGGCACTTAATGCTATGGAATTTCCTCTTAACACTGTTTTCATTGTGTCCCATAAGTTTGGGTATGTTGTGGCTTCATTTTCATTTAATTCTAGGAAGTCTTTAATTTTCTTCCCTCACCAAGTTATCATCAGGTAGAGAGTTTTTCAGTTTCCATGAGCATATGGACTTTTGTTGTTTCTGTTGTTGCTGAAGTCCAGTCTTAGTCCATAGTGATCTTATAGAGTGAAGGAGTCTATTTTAATCTTTTGTAACTATTGAAGCTTGTTTTGTATCTGATTATATGGCTATTTTTGGAGAAGTTTCTGTAAGGTGCTAAGAAGAAGGGATATTATTTTGGGGTGAAATGTTCTATAGATATCTGTTAAATCAATTTGCTTCATAATTTCTGTTAGTGTTATTGTATGTCTGTTCAGTTTCTGTTTCGATGACCTTTCTGTAACAGCCCGTTCTGCCCATGTTCGGGGGCCACTTTGTACCTGCCCGGCGCTGCTGCTCTGGTCCACCGGTCAGAGTCTAGCAAGAGAGAGAGTGGGGAGGGGCAAGAGATGCAAAGAATGGAGACAAGACAGAATCTGACCAAGTCTTTTGTATTGAAAGGAAATCCTGATTGTTTATACCCTTTACCACGTGCCTTTCCCTCGTGGACAAGCATAGCTGAAGGCACTACGTCATGTGCCTTGCAGTGTGGAGACCATGTGCACCTAGCTAGCTGTGTGGAGACCACATGAGCCTAGTAGCGTGAAGATCACATGCACCTTGCAACTGGGGGCACTAAGCAGCAAAACAAGATATGTGAGAAAAACAAGATGTTTATCAGAGTGTGCTCAGCTGTTGTAGGCTGTTGAAAACAAGTCTCTTGTCAGGGTATATGGTCTGAGATGGCTGCAAAAATGATAGTCACTTCCTGCCAGAAGTTGGCTCTCAACACCTTTCAATTGGTGAGAATGAGGTGATGAAGTCTCCCACAATTATTGTTTGGGGTGCAATGTGTATTTTGAGCTTTAGTAAAGTGTCCTTTACAAATGTGATTGCCTGTGATACTGATACCTACAATATACTATGGTTTCTTCTGTTGCTTAGGCTGCACCCTTACCAGTGGCCTCTCCAAGCCTTTCTTTGGGAATCTGACCCTGCCACGTAGTTCCAGATTAAACTGTTATTCATGACCCTTCCATGCTGTCAAATTATTGTACCATTTGGCTTCCTCCAGAGCAATGCTTATGTCTGCAGACACTGAATAAATACTTCACAGTAGTCTTTGCCTAAATGATACTTGCAGTTTTTACTTAAACTCTTCTTTAATCCCAGGTGACAAGAACCATATCTTTTAAAATTACATTTTCATATCATATATTTTAAAAATTCTTCTTGCTAGGCTGTGGTGGCGCACGCCTTTAATCCCAGCACTTGGGAGGCAGAGGCAGGTGGATTTCTGAGTTTGAGACCAGCCTGGTCTACAGAGTGAGTCCCAGGACAGCTAGGGCTATACATAGAAACCCTGACTTGAAAAACCAAAATAATAATAATAATAATAATAAAATAAAAATAAAAAATAAAAATTCTTCTATCATATATTATATCCCAACTACAGTGTCTCCTATCACCCCTCTTCCCAGTATCTCTCTCCAACCTCTTCTTTCTCCAGATCTTCTCTCCTCCCTCACAGAAGATCAAACCTTCCAGGAAAATCAACAAAATATGGCATAACAAGCTAAAATCCAACCAAAAACATATTCTCATATCAAGGCAACCCACTGGCAGGAAAGCAGGCACAAGGGCAAGAAGATTTTGAAATAGCCCACGATCCTATTGTTAGGAATCCCACAATATCACCAAGCTACATAATAATATCATATACACAAAAGACCTAGGTCAGATTCATTTAAAATCTTTGATATCTGTGAGCACAGCTGAGTCCCTGTCAGTGAATCTTGTTGGCCAGGTTCTTATAGTGTCCTTCATCTTTCTGGCTCCTTCCTCCTTCCTCCCACTGTTCTGCTAAACTCCCTGATACCCAACTATCATTTAGCTGGGGGAGTCTATCTGCTCCCATCAGTTGCTAGATGAAGTCTCTTTGCACAACCACTGTCTTAATTCAAAATATTACTCATGAGAGCCTTTAATTCTCTATGAAAACTCCAAGACCAGGCATATACCATCATCTTCACTGCTTGACATTTCAACCAACAGTCTTGTCTTCCAAATTCCTTTACAACAGCCCACTGAGCTTTGAGCATTCCATGATTTTCTAGCTCAAAGTTCCAAAGTCTTTACACAATCTTCTCCAAAATATGGTCTTTATCACATAACCTGGTAAAAATTTCTGTCTTAATTAAAATTTCTATTACTGTGATAAAACACCATGACCAAGAGCAACTTGGAGAGAAAAGGTTTTATTGAACGTACAGTTACAGTCATCATTAGAAGAGGACAAGGCAAGAACTCAGGCTAAACCAGAAGGCATAAACTGATATAGAGGAACACTGATTACTGGTCTGGTTGGTTTTCTTTCTCCTATGCCCCGGACCACCTGCCTCAGTAGTGGGACACACATAGTGGGTGGGGCTCTGCAACTTCTATCATAAGTCAAGAAAATGTCCATGGACTTGTCCACATGCCAATCCTATAGCAGCATTTTCTCAATTATGATTTCCTTTTCTCAGATATGACTAGTTTTGCTTTAAGTGAACGAAACAACACGTAGCACACATCTTTCTTCATGAGCAATTGACTGTTTGAATTTGTTAATCTTTTCATTGAGAATACCTCCTCTAACTAGCCTCTTTCCAACTGAAAACACTAGAAAAAAAAACTAAAAGAATCCCTAAAACTCACTCTACTTCATCCTACCCCACCCAATGAAATACTAGGGAATTACAGGAGGATAAGGATTTTGCTTCTCAACATCACAATACAATTCACTTCAGAGTGAAGGCCAGACTCAGTCCCAAATTCTAGTTTATGACCTACATTGTCTCCACAGTAATTAGATCTGACGTCAGACCTCACAGAAAGATGATGCTTTGTTGTTCTCTTCTATTATTTTACTCCAGAGCATAAAAGGTTTATTCTAAAATGAAAAAGGATCACTCTGCCTTAAGAGTAAGTGAAATGAAAATGCAAAATAATCATACTTCATCTGTAGATACTGCTTTTGGTATACTGAGTGCATAATAAAATAATCATCAATGAAATTATTTAAAGTATACCAGCTGCTTTCACTTCCTCACAATTATTAATGTTGCATCAAAAATATTCAAGGCCTTCCTTTTTTGCTCAGTATTATAATTGAAGAAAATTGAAAGGTCCTAACAATATAGAATAATTATATGAATAGAAGTTTAAGCAACCCTCCCCCCAAAAACAGGTAGAAACCTTTTAGATTATGTATTATGTTAATGCAGACTTTTGTTTACTTTCAAACCCTTCAATTTTTAAAGTAACAATCAGGAGCATCACAAGATAAACGATATGAAGTCATATTATGTCATAACAGACTTATAAAAAAATAGACAGTAAAAAACAGAAAGGTGTGGAAATGATAAAGTATAAGCTCCTATTATTGAAGGAACTGGGGATATCTTTTTAGGGGGTCTCATCTCATTACTAAAAAACTTAGAATCCAACTCAAAAGAAAGCAGAAGGCTAGTGGACAGGCTTTTTTTTTTTAGAATTTAAGAGAAAAACCATCCTAGCTGGCAAGCTAGAAATCCCACCAGCTGCCAGGGGAAGGAAGAGGGAGAAGAGGGAAAGATATGATTTTAGCAATGGAGGTTGTCAACACACTCCCTGGTAGAAGGATAGGTATTTCAGAGATATACAAAGCTCAGAATATCAGAAAAAAAAAATGTCCTGGCTTTGGCCAGTATCTGAAAGAAAGAGGAAAAACAAAAAGATATTAACTTAGAAATGCAGGTCAGATCTGAAGTAGTACAAAATGGAAGCATTATGCCCATTGCCACCAAAGGAGGGAATCCAGTAAAGAATAAGGATAATAGCTCAATAAGGAGATAATTATTTCTCCCTTCTATCGAGCTTGTCTTCATAAGACTCATATTTCTTGAGCTGGTGAACTCAGCAAGGTAATTAATACATTAAGCTACAATACTTCTTTCAAATAATGAAAAGGGGAAAATAGTACATAATGTTTGGGATATCTTAAAATATCTAGGCCATAAATAGATCTTAGAAAAACATTCTTTGGAACAGGAGGAAGTAGCTTTCTTTTAATACTTATCAACAAAATTCAGATACCTTCATCATTTCACATAGTAATATAAATCCTGAAGAGTACTGAAGTTTGTACTTACCCTTCTAGAGTTACCAAGAAAAAAGTAGTTGGGACCAAAGTTGACCATGTGTGGAGGGTTTATAGTCAGTGACCTCTACGGCTCTTATTAACTATAACAGTGCTTACTATTTGTCATGGAAAAAGCTTCATGAAATTCGACTCATACATTCTTACTCACAACCCTGTGAAATAGTCATTTTTTGTCCATTATTCACAAACAACAAAGCTGAGATATAGCAACAAAATGCAGAGAACCCATCATCATTCCTGCACACATATTTATTTCCACTAAAGAAACAGGGAATATTTATGTTGAGAGATTGAGACAGTCTAGACATGATAAAGGGAAATGTGTTATCTTCAAACTAAGGACCATTTTACTGAGGAGATTCCCACCCCCATTCTTTGTATTTCAGGATGCTGAGTAACAAAGACAGATATAATTCTCTAAAGGTAAGAAATGCACAATAATATCAGATCGGTCTGCCCCAGAAACTGTCTGTTTTACATAAGTTTGGATAAGAAGCTAAGAAAAGACCATGGGGACCCAGGGAAGATTGAAGTATTATATGGACATTGGAATGAGAAATCTCTAGGAAGGCATAAAACTCTACATTTCTATGATTGATCATTCAATCTGTAGCTCTTAGATTCACATAAGAGGTACATTCAATTCTTGTAATTTGGGGTTACTATATTTTTGTCCAAATGCGTATTATTTTTTCAAGGAGAAAATAAAGTCCTCGGTAGTGCTATATTATGGCTTTGGCTGAAATTGCATGCCTAAAATGTGTGACTGAAATATGACTTTATGGAAGAGCTCCAAGATTTTTCTGAATTATGTACTGTTTGAGAGGGTTGAACCACAGATCTGCACATCTCTGCAGTGTCTTCAAATATTGTGAATTGCTGAGGTCTGCAAAAGCAATTTGGCACCTTCCTGAATGGGAGGTCCTTTTGGATTCCTCTCTACAAGTTGCTATTTAGAAGAATTGGAACCAGAAACAATACATACTTACTCAAAGACACCAGTGGAATTGCTAGACTTAGCAGCAGGTAGGTCCAGGATTCAAGTAAGCAGGATTCCTTTTTCATGTTTGATGTAGCCTCCATCAAAATACACAAACTAGTTCCTCAAAAGATATGTTAAGTTGTTTCAGTCACAAATGTTATACTGAGAATCAGAAAAGGAAAATTAATTTGTTTAAAAAAAATACAGAGACTTCATTCCAAGATACTAACGTCTAAGTTCCTTGAATCATTTGGTGCTCAAGTGTTTACAAAATTTAAGAAATCATGACATCACTAGAACTCTCTTAGTTGGATAATCATAAGTTTCCATCCTAAGGGAACTTTCATTGGTCAAACATCTTTTTGAACCAGTGAAAGTAGTATGTATTTCCTGGAGATCCATGTC
Organism: Mastomys natalensis; assembly: GCA_021653895.1. NCBI lineage: Eukaryota > Metazoa > Chordata > Mammalia > Rodentia > Muridae > Mastomys > Mastomys natalensis. The sequence goes on from JAJTUV010000749.1 coordinate 232,365, forward strand.
ACTTATTGTCAAAGCTGTGAGATGTGTCACCAAAAACAAACTTCATTTAAATTTTCATTCTTTCCTAGGTCATTCTGTTCCTACATCATAAAAGGACACAGGATACTTGAAAAATATGGTATAGAAGCATGAAGTTTGGCCATTCCAGTTCCAAATCTGGCTTCTCTAACAGGTGAGTCACTTAAAAGTTCAATTTTGATGTTCACAAAACAAGACACTTACTTGACTGTGTTTCTCACTTTCAAGCTGTAAGGTCTTTGAATATGATATTTTGGTATGTCCACATTCAAACATCAGTTATTGTTTTGGTTTTTTGTTTGTTTGTTTGCTTATTGGATATTTTATTTACATTTCAGATGTATTACCTTTCCCCATTTCCCCCCTACACTGGGCATCAAGCCTTCATGAGACCAAGGACTTCCTCTCTCACCTATGCCCAACAATGCCATCCTCCCCTACATATACAGCTGGAGCCATGGGTCCCTCCCTATGTGCTCCCAGGCTGGTGGTTTGGTTGGTTGGTATTGTTGTTCTCCACATGGGGCCACAAACCTTTCAGCTCCTTCAGTCTTCTCTCTCACTCCTCCATTAGGAACCCATGATCAGTTCAATGGTTAGCTGTCAGCATCAGCCTCTATATATGTCAGGCTATGGCAGACCTCTAAGAAGACAGCTTGTTGAAGTTTTGTAACCTGTATGTAGAAATACATGGGTGGAAACACTAGTTGTTATATTAAGACAGTCCTACCTGTCTTTCAGAATCAGAACACTTACTAATATGATGGTTACTTGAATCTGATAATTTCTGAAAGATTATATAATCCTGTCCTTTTCATTTCTTTGTGTAATTAATAAACAATTATGATACAAATACCTGATTACTGGAAAGTATAACAAAGAGTTTGTCAGAAAATATTTCAATTTTATAAAAATTTCAATCTAAGTACTATGACATAATTATTTTTAAAATGTGAAAAAATGGGGGTCTTCTGTACTAGAGAATACTCTGGATATTCAATGCTGAAGAAAGGACTGGGCATGCAGAAAGTGGGGCAAATCTTTCATTGGAATGTCTCTTTTGCTGAGGAAAAAAAAAGACACAAACACACACACACACACAAAAAAAAAAAACCAAAACTACACCATATCATAAGATAATGAAAGATGTTTCAAAAAGAAACACCAGGCAAAAAATCAGAGACTCCAGTATGCCTAATTTGAGCAATTAAGAAGGCAGTTATTGCAAGGTATTCTAGTTGGGTAATAATTATGAAAATGGCAATGATCATCAGAATTTTCAGAGATAAGTTTGTCTCATTTATGAATTTTATACACCATTAGTTATATGTGTGCACCAGCATGTCTATATCACTTCCTCCATGTACACATTCTGTGTCCTTCTGTAAACACACTGAATAAGAATCTCAGTGGTTACAGACCAGAAGTATGCCCTGCAATAAACTCTATACCTCTTTTTTCACTTATGATGGAGATTCATAATCACTGTTCTATGTATTTCAGAATTTTAACACCCTATCTGATATATTTTATTCAAACCTGGCATTTAAGGTTATATGTAAAAAAGATATAAGCAACCAAACACCTAGTCAGTAAAATTGGTGCTGTGAAATTATGTGTGTGGAGCTCTAAATCCTCTTGCAAAGTCCCTAAAATTTGTGAACAAAAAATGGCATCACTGGATTATAATATATAGCTCTCTAGAGAATATGATGTTTATAGGATTTTGCAATATCAATATTATGGCAAAGACATTTTCTCTCTGTAAACAGGCAACAATAGCTCCGTTTCTCCATAAATGTCACAACTAGGGTGGATCAGATATGATTTGGTTGGTGCTGTCCCATGAAATACCTTTTATGTGTCAGTTTTTTTAAAAAGAAATTGGATAATTTAGCCTTAGCCTAATCTTTTACATTAACATGTTGTAACCTAGACAAAGATAAGAAAAACTGCCCCTTGTTGCTAAGAGTCCTGTTAGTACCTCTTTAAGGCAGTAACAGAAAAGATAAATGATAATGGAAGAAAGAAAAAAAACAATTCCATAGTGCTTTCAAACATGACTGAATTCCAGCATCTGAGGCAAAGACTTTTATTGAGAGATCATAACAGACAATGCATCATAATCCCAATGACACCAGGAAGGACAAATATTGTGCATTAAAGAAATCTCTCAGTTTTCATGAGGACTTAGTTACAAAGCTTAGCAAGACCCTTGAGATGAAGAGAAATTAAAGCAGTGATGTCAAATATTAATGCTTTTATCAAAGGCCTAATAAAAGATGTCCATATTTTTCTTCATTATTGTGGCTGTGAATTTAAAAAACAAAACAAAATAAAAATTCTTTTGACTTATGATAAGGCTATTAGAAGAATGAAAGAGAAGCTCTGTGTAAGACAATGCTGTATAGGAAGTCTGAGGGACGTGGTCTTCAGAGGTCTTGCATACACCTCAGCTTCAGGCTTTTTTACATATAGCTAAATGTCATAAGATGCTCTAATGACTGCCATTTCTCTCATTTGACACATCTCATTTACTTGAAAGATAATGTGGGTTTTAAACATCAAAATTGTGTCTTCATCACACACTCATAGGCAACTTAGTCTTTTAGTTTATTCTCTAATTTTAGAGCAATTGGGTACTTAGTAAACTTGTTGAAACTAAATGTAATGTAATGCAATGTAAATGCAATATTTCCCCAGTCTTCCTTAAAGTTTCTGCCATTATGCTTGCAAAGTAGGCTCCAAATAGTCTAATTTCCTTTTGTTTCACTGAAAATCAAAATTTTTCTTGCTTTACAATAAATAAAAACATACTTGGATTTGGAGGAAAATTCTCAAATTTGAGACTTTCTGTCATATTTACTTGGTGAGTTAAAATCTTTTGTGAAGAATGAAAATATATCAATGCAAAGACTTTGTTTAAAAAGTTCACTGAGATACTGGAGTATCAATAGGAGGGCTGAACAATATTTAGGTGCTCTCTACAACATATCTACCTGTCCAGAGCCACCAGAGAGGAGCACGATGCTGTCTAGTTACTTTCTGTATAAACACTTTGAGCTAGGGATAGTTGAGTTTACAGACGCCTTAATGCAAATCACTTGACAAGGTAGAGAAGAAAAAGCTTTAGAATTTTCATTGGAATACCCAGTCTTTATCTCTGTTCCATATATGTGGCCATGTAAAGTTTGAAAGTCACTTTCCACATTGGGTTTCTGCCGTATGCGTTATATAGTTAGTTGATGGAAGTAAATGACTCCCAAGATCCTTTCAGCCCTAAGAGGTTAGAGATCACTGTAAATTTTAAATCTCTTATTTGGGACTTAGCCACTTTTACACCTGCTTTTTATATGGCATGGAATGCTAAGTATTATAAATATAATGTGATGGATGTTTAAATTTTCCATTAATAAGGCTATTCATCAAATACAGATTCTATTAGCTCAGGCACTAAAATAGAACAAATGCTAATTTTGGTGCCTGTGATAAAGAATACTGATGGGCTAATGGAGAGGAAAGCATGCAAATATAAAATCCCTCATATGGAGAAGAAAGAGACTTGTGATGAGTGAGGCACAGACAAACAAAGTGCAAATATGTCCAAGGAGGAGAGATTACTTTCATGTGGTGTAATCAGGTACGACTTGATGGAATAGGAAGTATTTTAGATGATAGCAGAAGGATAGTTAGAAATTTTTTTCATGTACAAGATTCTCTAAAGAAATAAGTGATGTGTAGGCACACATAAACATGTGCATGTGTGTGCTGGTCTCTGTATGTGTGTGTGCTGGTGTGTGTGTGTGCTGGTGTGTGTGTGTACTGGTGTGTGTGTGTGTGTGTGTGTGTGTGTGTGTAAATAGCTTTTTTTACAGTAAAATTCAAGCTACTGTCATAGCTCTGTATCATAGAAAAATTAGGATCTACTTTGAATAAATTAGGTGAGAAGAAAACCAGTGCATACAAACTTCTTGTAAGAACAATTATCAAAAACTGTTTGAGATGATACTGAAGGTGAGGTGAAATCCTTTCAGAAAGGTGCATCAAATAGGCTTCTTTTTAAATTAAATACTATTAGAACAGTATATTCTTCTTTAGAACAGCATAAGTCATCAGAAAGCATTTATACAATTAAAATTATTGCTCTGATCTGGGGAGATGGCTCAGTGGATGAGAGAGTTTCCTGTTTTTAGGGAGGAAGTTTCGTTTCAAGCACCTACATGAGGTACCCCAGCTCACACCACCCATAACTCTAGGTCCAGAGGATTGGAATCCTCTTATGGTCTCCATGTTTACCTGTACACACGTGCGTTCATGTGTGCATGCACACACACACACACACACACACACACACACACACACGATAGTAAATGATAGAAAGATAGATAGATAGATAGATAGATAGATAGATAGATAGATAGATAGATTCTTAAAATAATTTGACTTTGCCTGAATTTCTTGAGAAGCTCATGAAAACAAACACTGGTGTTAATTTTTTTCATGTCATTAAAGTAGTACTTTCTATTGTCACCTGGGACTGATATCTCTGGGTCTAATGAAGATATAAATCAGATTATTGTAATGTGTGTAGCCAGTAGAACATTCAAAAGCTTTAAAAATTTTTAAGTTCTGTGCTGAGCATCCATGATTTCATCTTTCATGCCAAGAATATCGATGTCTTCTTATATGAAAGTAATGTGAAATGTTTGTAAACCTCACTGGCTTTCTTACAATGAAGAATTATTGTAAGAAATTAGTCCCATTTTGCCTGTGAGCCACATCACAGCAATGAATCCCTACCAGCCTGATTCCTGTGAGACAGAGAGAGCTTGTCCATTAGCTTGTAAGTGAGAAAGTCTCCTTTTAGAGTATATATGTATTATAACAGCAAAATACATCTGTATAGTTATATTTCAAATCTCTTTACTTGAACAAGAGAATCTAGATTACCATGCACTTCTTTGTATCGTGAAACTACTAGTTAAAGACCTAATTGTGAGAATTGGGTTTGTTCCACAAAAAAAAAAAAAAAAAATTAGCTTAGATTTGAAGCAGCTGACTGAGACAGACACAGATACTTACACCCAATGGTTATGGGACTGAAGTCAGGGACCCCTGTGGTTGAATTAGGGAAAGGCTGGAAAGAGCTGTGGAGGAGGGAGATTCCATAGGAAGACCAGCAATCTCAACTAACCCATAACCCTGAGATCTCTCAGACACTGAGCCACCAACCAGGCAGCATATAAAGTCTGGTACATTGGCCTTTGACACATACACAGCATAGGACTGTTTAGTCTGGCTTCAGTGAGAGAAGTTGTGCCTAAACCTTGAGAGACTTGAGGCCCCAGGGAGTGGGGAGGCCTGGCAGGGACCATCCCCATTAAGCCAGAGAAGAGGAGGAATGGAATGAGGAACCGTGGGAGGGTGAACCATGAATAGGGCAATGGCTGAACTGTAAAATAATAATAATAATAATAATAAAAGTAATAAAAAATTATCTTAGTTTTTGGATGAAGCTATCATTTTCAGTCTCATTTTAGTTGCACACATACAGAGATATAAACACAAATGATCCAATATATTTAAACACATTAAATAAAGAGGCATATAATATAGATCTCCCTTTGTCCCATAAAGAATCATGCATACAAAACGGAGTCCCCATCCTGGATTAGCTACACTCTATTTTAGAGGGTAACAAAGCCAAAATCAAAATTAGTCTTTCATTGAATCATTTTGGTACTTTCAGCATTTTATCTTTCAGTGAGGTAGAGGTTTTTATTGATCACCAAGGTTCCCTGAGCTCTTTACTGGGCCTTCTCACACTCAAGATTTTCTTATCCAGTCTTTCCTCATTACAAAAAAGGGTATGTTGAAACTGGGGGTAGCTACATGGCCAGTCCAAGGTAATCTAGCAAAGGATCCAGAGTTGGACCAGAGTGTAAACAGTTAATGACTTTAATATTATCAGAAAGGTAGAGAGAAAATGCATGCTCAGCAGTTACTACTTCTCAACAAGGGCAAAGAAAGTCAGAAGTCAAGGGGAGGAAGGCTACCCCTACTTCCAGGGTCTATATGAAGAAATAAAATAAATTTCTTAACTTCATCAATAATCAGAAATGTTCTGAGTATAAAAAGCAAAACTAGTAATATTGGTTATAATTACTCGTGCTTGCTGAATGAATATCACTTAAATTCTTGGTTTTACTTAAGGCTAAATATCTGTTCAGGTAGATATTATCTTATCTATTAAATGAAAATGAAGAGAGGAAAAAAAAACCTAGAAAAAATTATTGAGTAAACCAAGGCTATTGTTAGTTTTAGAACCAGGGTTAGAAATGAGAAAAGGACACATATTCCAAATTTGAAATCCATAAGTATCCTTTCATAAGAATGGTCTCTCAATGGTTTCTGAAAGCTACTCATATGAAGAAATCAAATTGGCCCAGACATTAAGATTTACAAAACTGAATATTTCTTCAAAGCCAGAGTTATTCTCAACACTCTCTTGAGACAAATAGTTGCTACAATACCTGCTGCTGCCACTTTCAAATAAGTATAAATGGTGTTTATATTTTGCAAGGTTGCTCATAATTTACCTTTAGGAAGCCATTTTAGTTGTTCACAATACATAGTTTAAAAGAACCTGACCCATAAGTTTGTGAATGTATAAGATACACAACAATATTTTTGAAAAGTGTTGTAACACTGAAAATATGTCATAAAATATATTGCACAGTATCTGTCATAGACAATTTTCAATAAATATTAGACAAGCCAAGTTATTATCTAATAGGTAAAGAGATGTGCCATCCCAAGCCAAGCCTCTGTAAGGCTGGGAAAGCTACAAGCTACCTAAATATAGGAAATGTAGCAAGCAGAAAGCATTTGGTTTTCAGTGGCTTTAGGAACCCCTTGGCTTTGATTGCAAGAACTGCTTCATTAGCTTTTAGTCTTCCTGGGTAATATGCACCCAAATACTAGAATGGCAGATTTAAAGACTTGGGAATTTCATCTTAAGGTGATGCCTCTGCCTAGCCTCACTTTTGGTTGGTCGAATTAGCCAGTCATTTTGAACTTTACTTCTACTGTGGACTTTAGAAACACTTTACTTCCTAAAACATACATCAAGGACTTCTTCAGAATACTTGCATATGCAGTATGGACTTATGTATACATTGAGAAAATATTATGGAGACTAAATAATTGAGATTTTTCTTGAAGTCTACTGTTGTGATACACAATTTTAGGCATTTTTATAGTTTTCTTTTACCTGAGTTAGAACCTGAAAGTTTGTACCATATAACCATTTAGGGTTCACTTGATGCTGAAACTTCATTTCTTTGACCTCCCAGAGTATCCTGGTCTACAGTGAAAAACTAGTATCCCATTGGACTGTCTTACAGCATTGAAGGTCTATTTTATCTACATGATGTCTTTGTATCAAAGTTTGTGTCTTTTACATTAAAGTTACTTTGAGTTCCTGCTGCCTGGTCTGAAGTCTGGAAGCTATTAATAAATGAGTGCTCAATTAATAAATCTATGAGTTAATAAATATTCTGGGTCTCTCCAACAGGTGACACTATAATTTTCATTCCAATCTTCATTTTTTCCGGTAGGTAGAATCTCATTTGGTGAATCTCACTTGTTTTTAAAGTAATTGCTTCAAGACCAAAACATGATGAAGTAATTGACCCAAGAGATGAAGAAACACACAATATTTTAATCGACTCTCAGAGTAGCTGCTGAAATATGAAAAAAAAAAAATCATTCTTTTCAACCAAGAATATCTCTTTTTAAAATGAAATTAGAATTATTTTTACTACTTTATTATTGTTTTCCTTATAAAGAGGTAAGGATTTAAACATACTGAAAGTTAAAACATGATAGAGATAGTTGGTGTTAAGTCAGGGAGTCAGAAGTAGAAAAATCCTGTGAAAGAGAGAAAGTGAAATTTAGTATTTGGCAAATACATACCAGGACTATTCTTAGCCTTTGTTGTATGGTATATTTAATTTTTTATGTTACAGAGAGAGAGGTGACACTCTTGTCATTAGTGCTCTATTCTGAGTCCTACAGTTTGGACATACAAGCTCAGACGTTTTGGCTTCAATGTAAGAATATCTCAACAAGTAAACAGAGAATAGAAGACTTCATGTTATTCAGTATTTCAAATTATTAATGGTGGCCAGCGTAGAGTTTTATAAAGGGTAAAATGAGAGATGGATAAACATAGGACAGAGGAAAAGCAGGTGGCACAAGACATATTATTTAGTAAGGAAGAAGTGCTAGGTTAAACAGGAAGACAGATACAATAGCAAAGCATATTTTTCACCTCACTAAAAAGAACTTCTGGTCTGTAGTAAGAAAGCTTATGTGCACTAACAGGTAAATTATTATGGAAACAGAGAAGACTCTTGTCTTCTATCCTGGTTCTACAAGCATATGGACCTGAACTCGAATCTTCTACACTCATGTAGATGCCAGACGTCCAGCTTATATGTCTAAACCCCAAAGTTAGAGGAATGGCAGAAAAGGAGGATTACTAAAACTTACTGGTCAGCCAATTTACCTAGTTAATGCCTTAAGTTTAGTTAGATATCCTGCCTAGAAAAATGTGGTGGACAAATAATTGAGGAGGACCCTGGAAAGCTACATGTTCTCTACACATATGATTGTATGAGTACACACATGAAAATAGATGTAAATGATCTTCTGTTTTCCCATTTGTCTTAGTCAGGGTTACTACTTCTGTGATAAAACACCATGACCAAAGCAATTTGAGGAGGACAGAACTTATTTGGCTTATACTTCCACATCACAGTTCAATGAAGTCAGGACAGGAACTCAAACCAGGCAGGAATCTGGAGGCAGAGGTGATGCAGAAGCCATGGAGGAGTGCTACTTAATGGCTTATTCATGCTGGTTTGCGAAGCCTGCATTCTTATAGAACCAGGACACACAGCCCAGGAGGGGCCTCAAGCAATGGCCTGAACCTATGTAATCATCATTAATTAAGAAAATTCCCTAATTCACATCTTACAGAAGCATTTTCTCAGTTGAGGTTCCATTCCTTCATATAACTCTAGCTTGCATCAAGTTGACATAAAACTAGTTAGTATACCATTTTTCTATTATCTCTCTTTTTAGGGCCTCCTAACCAATTCTCTATATGGTTTTCAGAGTCGATATTCTGAAAATATAGATCACAATATGATACCTCATAGCTTAGTCATCCAAGGAGTGTTTTACTTATCCTACAAATATCATTCTCTACAACTCTATGGTTTATATTTTCACATGCTTATTAGTAAAACCATTATTTATCCTTTAAGGGAGGAAAAGAAAATTAATATCTAGGATGTCCCATTTCAAAGACTTATGTTCATCCTGCTCTGTAATTGACTTAATTTTTTAAAATGTGTATTTTCAAATATGAATTTGTATGTCATATAAAACTTGTCTGCTGCCAGATACATGCATTCCATAATCATTTCTAAAGAAGAAATATATAAGATGTTATGAAGGAATCCTAGACATAATTATCTCAAAATTGTTATTCATTCCCAACAAAGGCTCTTGCAGGAGGAAGCCTTTTTCATTACACTCAAACGAGAAAAACAAGGTTGTTTTAAAGCTGGAAGTTGTTGCAGGGGAGGGGGCCATAAAAACGCCAATCCTATCTGTGAAGATTTTGCATGTGGGTGTGTAATATAGACACACAGGTTCAATTTCTTCTGCATAAAAGGAATGCAGCACTGTGACATTTCTGAAATTCTAAACCGAACAGAGATCGAATAGAATCGTTAGAGTCTGAGCACATAGGGCAAGGCATGCTTTATGAATGCTAAAGCTGAAAGAGTTGCTTTTAAGAATGTGTGCAGGTCTCTCTCCTGGCCACCCTGCATCCGGCAGTTCTTAAAAGGGTCTCCTTTGGAAAATAAAGTCAGTAATTTTTTTTCCCCAATGAACTCACAAAGCAAGAACAGATGTGACATGAGTAACCTCCACTTTATGCATACCTCAGAGAAAAATGACACTGACTGAAGCAGGGATCTGGCTCCAGGCCAGAGAGAAGGACAATTGGAGTTTAGGCCTCTAATGACATGGTTCACATCAGCTTGCTCTTTTGTGCTTGAATCAGGAATGCAGGTGGGAAAAGAGGATATGACTATTTATTGCAAACACAAATACATTATTTGGAAAAAGCTGGCATTTTCCTCAGCTACATGTTAGCACTGCCACATTAGAATACCTATGTTATCTCACTTAACTATCTCTCTTTTACAATATTTTTGGACAGTTATGTATATATGAAGAAAGTACCATGTATCATACTCATTACCATTTCTTATCTGTCCTCTACCCTTGCTGACACTCACGTTCCTAACTAGCTTCATTTCTACCACCATGTTCTAGTTTTGTGTGTACATGCCATCTCATGCAGGAGCCACATTTATTGCACATGCATAGTTGTGATGTCTATTCTATGAGATGTATATCTAGAAGACAGAATTTCATAGATGTCCTCTGCATCCTCCAGCTCTATCCTCCATTCTAGCTGCTCCCCCATCTATCCTTGGATGGGTTGATGTAGATAACCCGTTTCTACAGTTGAGCACTGAACAGTCATTTATGGTTAGCACTTCAGCCAGCTCTGAGTCTTTGCATTAACTATCACCTACTGCAAAGCAAAGCATCTCTAATCGGATCTAAGGTGTCATAATCCAATAAAGATGTGATCATTAAAAATGCCTGTGACCTGGGTTCTATATTCTAACAGTCAAGGCTCAATTCTGTGTGAAAATACATGCATATTTTTTAAAAATAAGATTGATTTTTGACTCTCCATTCCTATGCTTGTTTTCTGTTATAAAACATCACCAAATTTACTTTCCAAAATCTGTTAGATCATAATCTCGGGTCTGAAAAATGTCTGACATGTATTAATAAGTGTTTAATAAATGATATATACATGGTGATTACTGAGAATCACTTGCTGTCCTAATTTATATTATTTTGGTCAATTTCTTATTATCTTTGCCTGAGAATAAGCCCTCTGAGTGCAGGATGGATGTCAAATTCAATAATATACTTACACTATTCCAGTTCACTTTTACTGGTAAACTGAAAATATATTTAGCAACTGCTTCTTCAAATGAGGAAGTTTACATTTAAAGTGTTGCAAGTTTCTGTGTTGTAAATATTCCCATGACTGTCATTATCAAACTATCAACATGATGTCAACTGGCCAACAAAATTCTTTAAAATGCAGCCATGACCTCTTGTAAAGTAATATAAACCAGGTTCAGCATAGCACTAAAGGCTTGCACAAGGAAAAGATATGGAAGAATAAACATATGAAAAACACATAAAAATAAATGATTCCCATCAGAGAGTCTCAAGTCTTAACGTCAGGAAGGAAGAACATGTTATTGCTTACTGGGTCTTTCAACTCTCAACTATAATTTCCTAAAGGAACTATTCACTGAACTTTCTATAGTACAAAATCTACCTTTCCTTCCCAAAAGGAGAATCTTGACTCTAAAATGTTAAGTACTGCCACATATAAGTTTTCTGTGAAAATTAATAATGCAGAAGAGTCAGCTAAAAACTATTACAATTCTTTTAATAAAGAAATCCATTATATAATTTTTAACCAAAAAATATCTGCATACTAAAATTTCTTATCTTGGTAATTGGTAAGATCATAAGGAATTGGAAATTTACCAGCCTGAGTAGTCATAGATCCTGTAAATAGGTAGCCTCGGTGGACAGTACCAACTTAGATAAGCCCAAATGAATCATAGGCAGAGTCGTAGTGACCTGTCCCCTCAACCTTCACCCAGCTGATACCTTGTTCTGAAAGGTATCTGTACTCTCCCTGATTACCTATGCTCCGATGTCATTCCCTTCCCCACATCCTGCCTTTTTTTGTTTACAACCCCTGTGTGAATAAATAAATTACGATGTGATTTAAATAATAAAATAAAATATAATTGTTAAAAAATTCAAAGTATCATACAAATTCTCACATGAAATTTCAACTTTTATGATTTGAAAATATCTAATATTCTAACTACTAATAATATACCCTCAAAATGTTCTACCATGTTATATGTATTTGTATTTGAATTTAAATGTCACTCAGGATCCTAAGTTAAATATATGAATGAAATTATTCTAAATACTTGTCTTTATCAGGCTCAATCTTAATTCACCCGTAAGTCTTTTATTCATCTACCTAATGATTATTTTAAAAATATCTTTATTTGTTCCCAATTTATAGGAACCAACTATAAGCAAGTATATCCCTCAGACCACATAGATTTCAGCCTCCTTTAGAAGCTTCTAGCCTCTATCCATATCTCTGTATGGTTCATCCAGAATTTAGAGTCGAAATACAACTCTCAAATTAACATCTTTAATGTACTCTAATGGTTTCTATTTGCCTTCATCACTACTTAACATACTGAAGTTATTTCAAATGAAGTTTTCAGCAACATTGTTTTCCCTTAATACTATCTATACAATATCTCTAAAAATTACACGCATGCAGACACACAAAGGTACACACACACACAAAGGCACACACACACACACAAACACACCAGTTATTTGAAACAATATTCATTTATTTTCTCTCATAAAATAAAGACCATCTTTTAAGGAACATCTCTTTGAGTTCCTACAGCTTCCCTTCTAATGGGTCTCAGGTATCAGAAACTTCAACTGGCATGATATACATAAACCATTTCTATACTAGCATGAACTCCAGACTTCATATGTTTGAGTTACATGCTTTTGAAAAAGTTCATGAAATCTAATGTGCCTGCCCAGAGCACTTTTGTACAGAAATATAGTGAAGTAACAAGTTTCTTAAATTTCATTGCATTCTTGTAAAGGTGATTTATATTACCCTACTGTTTAGTGATTTTTTTAAATAGTGTTTATTCATGTTATTTCCATTATGCAAATTCATAATATGGTTATATATAACAGAAGAATTTTGCTTAAAATGTCTATCTTAAACATATGTTTTTCTAGGTTCCCTTTTTTGGAAACTACCATGAAGATAATAATAATGAAATTAAAATGTATGAATTCAGAAAGGTAAAGAAAACCAGAAGCACAATGAACTGGAAAAAAAGAACCTGCAAATTCTTGGAAGATGGAAAGCAGATGAGTTAGAAATAGAGGAGCTAACAGGCTAGGCAAATCCTGAAAGCTAATTGCCTTGCAAAGGTGATTCTAATTTAATAACCAATCTGATGTGCATCATAGACCGCTAGAAGACAGAGATGAAAAAAAGTAGAGGTTCTTGGTAGCATAGAAAGTTGTAGAAACAGACAGTTAGTCAATCATAGCAGGTGTTCAGACCTCAGCAATTTATGTGTAGTATGGAGCTAGCTAACTTATACATTATAATTGGCAAGTGATAGATAGACAGACAGATAGATAGAAAGGATAGATAGATAGATAGATAGATAGATAGATAGATAGATAGATGAGTTCTATTTGTTGTGCATGATTATATTCATTATTGTGAATATTTGTAGGCTTAGAAAACGATCTTTGAATTGAATTATTTAGTTAATTTTAAGCTTTGAGGGAAGAAAATGAACAAAATGAAACAAAATAATTATGTCTTATTTTATGGTCCTGTTTTGAAAAATGTTTACATAGCTTAATTACTTTAAAAATGTTGACTTAATTTTAAAAAAACACGGTAGAACTTTCTATAAAGTTAAGAGAATGATAATATTTATGCTTCGGTATTAGAATGAGGATGGACAAGTTACAGACTACAAGACAGCAAACAACCTTCATCGAACATGACTATAAATGCAATAAAAGTGCCCCACCTAAAACCAAAATGTAAATAATTATGTAGGTGTACATAATCATGAGATAATATGCACATTGTTATAAATTCATGGGTTTAAAGCACCTTATTGAGAAAAATGCAAAATAAACATTTTCAAAATGTTAAAATTAGGTGCTTTGGGAAAGTAGGAATAAATGAGATAGGACAATGGTGCTGACTTTCTGAGTTGCTCTAAGACCAATCAACTTTAATTAAATAACTTCAGTTATTTCTTTAATAAGCAATGAAGCAGTGAGGAGGGAGAGATCAGAATGGAGGCCACACTGTTCATTTGAGTGCTGAACTCCAAAATGCTCTTTGCAATTTTATGCTTAATAACATGAAGTTTAAATATATTATTTGGTATGCATCACGATCCTAGAATGTTTAGTTAATATTTAAAAGTTTGATAAAAGTGCTAGAGGAAACACTTGAGACTAAAATAACTCATGGAACTAATTAAATATTTGAATTTTAGGATGGACCAGGTATGGCAGTGAATACCTGTAATCCCAATGATTTAGTGAGCTGAGGAGAATAGCTTGTGTTCTAAGTTCTCTCTGTGTGTCTTTCCTTTTCTTTCTTTCCCAGTCTCTCTCTCTGTCTTTTCCTTTTTTGTTTTTGTTTTCAATATTTATTTGAAATGATTAACACGAAGTTGCAATGATAGAAAGAATCCTGGTGGGCTTGCCCCTCATTTAATCCCATCCAATGATAATATTTTACATAACTATAGAACAAGATCAAAGCCCCAGTCTTTAACACCAGCTTGTCACAATTAGAAAGGTAGAGGCTGGTGACAGACATACATTTCTTTCCTTTGGATTCTCCCCAGAACCCACACAAGTGTGGAGACAGTCACACTTTAAGCACACATTGGCTTGCACATAGGAAAGAGCTGCATTGACAGGTGGTCAAAGAACGCAATCAGACAAGAGAGCCTGCTGAGTAGTTTGCTAGCCATGTGTGCAAAGGCTGGGTGGCAGGAGCTACTTGCAATATTGCTTCCAATTATGAAAAATGAACATATCCTAAATGTTCAAGTAATATGGGATTGGCTAAAAGAATTGGGTATGCCCAAAGGGGGGGGGGGGGAAACAGTGTAGCTATTATAATTACACCAGGGGAGAAGTTTTGTTTGTTATTGAGATTAGGCTCTCACTGGATAGTCCAGGCTGGCTTTGAACAGAATTCTGTCTCAGCTTTCCAAATCAACAATTTTCATTAAGATAAATCTAAAACGGTAATGGTTATACCCTAAAATGTTAACACATTAACATTTAAAAATTGTTTTAGACAAGGTCTTGATACCTTTCTAAATATGTGAATACATACACATGTGTGTGTGTGTGTGTGTGTGTGTGTGTGTGTAGATGGACAGATAAATGATTGGACAGAGCTGTTCCCAGTTACCCCTAGTACTGACCTTACATTTATTTGCAGGCTCAACTGTCTCTTCCTCCAGGAAGATCTTCCTGAGTGCCTATCCCCTCAAGGCACTCCACAATAACCTCAATTATACATCTTGACTATGCCTCTCTGGTACCCAGACTAGGGACTGTCTGCTGGTTTCTTCCATCAGTTCATGAAGTTTAAAGAAAAGATCAATATTGGGTTAATTCTTGTTTCTAGTGGAATCTAGCAGGGTGCACAGTACCAAGGGGTAGAGAATCAATGTATCAGAAGGTATGAATGGCTCCCCTTCAGCTAACAACACCTGAATTTCCTCTCCCAGCTAAGAGATGAAGTTTCTATGGCCTCAGGCTCATCTGTGCCCCATCCCAACCCCATCCCCTTAGCTCTTCAGGAGGGGACCATAGAGGGACAGTGACTCAGCCCAATTTATCATCACAATGGAAAAACCTTATGTTTGTCTCTTTTCTTTCTACATAAATCTTCCTTCCATTTGATTAGGGTAGTATTTAGAACATAAGAATTCATGACTAGCCTAACTTCACTGTGTATGATGACAACAAACACAAAAGAAAAATAGAAAAAAAAATGGATTTTTGCCAAACATCTAACGATTGTTGGTTGTAGTTGTTCGTAAGCTCCATCTTCAGTTAAAAAATAAATAAGTAATAATTTAATCAAGTCAATTCAGAATGCAAGCTAAGTGTTCACAGAAGGAAAAGTGTTGGTTGTGTTTGTAGAAAGTTGCTACCGTGTGACAGAAGATTATTTGAGTCAGCCAGTGGAAGAAAAAAGGTCTCCACTCACTATGGAGTGTGCATCTCTAGGAGTACACAACCTAAAAAATGGAGATGTCAACATTCCATCAAGCTTCTCCTATATAACTGCTCTGAAACAGGAGAGGGTTTGTACTTACATAGTTGCTGGTCTACAAATGTCATGTCACTGTCTACTTCATTGCTTGTCACACTATGGGAAATAAATAAAAATATCACACATAATGACTCATTTAACTACTACCTTCTGATTCATTTTTGCTATTGATTAGACTACTAAAAATTTCCTAAGTTATAGCCAAGCCTTTTAAAAAGTTTATTTATCTATTTTCCTTTAAATTAGTAAAAGCAAAAATTTAAAGTCAAAAGATTCCTGTATATATCCTATTGTTGTCCCTTATTGACTATATAAATTGAACACACCTCTGTGGCTCTCTGAGTTTAAATTCTTTCATCCATTGAATTTTGGTAATAAGACTTTCCTCATAACATTGATATGAGAAAGGGAATGACCTAATAAATATCTATTTTATAGACTGTAAATATATAAATGTCAGTTGTACCTATTATTGGAGTCTCTTTGATATATTTTTCCATGTATTATAACATTTTTCCCTTTCTCTACTTCTTTTTACAAAAAATCATGGATTTACAAGGGAGAAATTTAAGTACAGGATAATAGTCATAAATTTAGATCAAGAATCATTTAGACAGAAATTGTCACAGATATTTATTTCTGTCTTGTTTTGTCATAAAGACTTAAATGAGTGAATCATCTCTTTTCCTTCAAGATACTGTCTTTTCTCTTATGAATTTACAGAATTAATCAACACTATTAGAGTTAGTCATTAAGATGGAGGAAAATATTGAATGATCCTTACTTTCTCTTTTAAAATTGTCTGTTTTGAAAACGGATGTCTCATAAAAAGATACAGATAAAAATCATGTAATTTTATCCATCAAGTGAACTATTAGCCTTTAATCACAATTACTTCATTATCATATTCACATATGTATAGATGATACCCTTTAAATGGGACACAGTGCTGGCTAGCATTATGTCAACTTGATACAAGCTACAGTTATTTGAAACCAGGGAACCCCAATTGACAAATTGCCTCAATGAAAATGCCAAAATGAAATCAGGGTGTAAACAAGTCTGTAAGGTATTTTCTTAATTAGTGATTGATGTGGGATGACCCAGCCTATTGTGGATGGTTCTACCCTGACTGGTGTTGGTCCTCAGTTGAACAAGTCAAGACAGTGAGTGAATAGCAAGTCAGTGAATAGCACCTATCCATGGCCTTTGCATCAGCACCTGCCTCCATGTTCTTATTCTGCTTTATTTCCTACCTTGACTTCATTGGATGAATTGTGATGTGGAAGTATAAGCAAAATGAATCCTCTTCTCTCGAAGTTGGTTTATTGTTTGGTTGGTTTTTATTTTGTTTTGTTTTTTGTTTTCTCAAGACAGAATTTCTCTGTATAGCCCTGACTGTCCTGGAACTCACTCTGTAGACCAGGCTGGCTTTGAACTCAGAAATACACCTGCCTCTGCCTCTGCCTCCCAGGTGCTGAAATTAAAGGCATGTGTCACCACTGCCCAACTATCAAAGTTGCTTTTGTTCAGGGTGTTTCATCACAGCAATAGTAACCCCAACTAAGACTGACATTCTCTAATGAAAGTCCATGCCCATGCTCTCAGGAGGGTCTTTCTTCCTCCTACCTCCTACCTGCTCTTCAGCTGCTCATTTAAACTCTATATTTAAAATATATGCATTAACCCTAAACTTGCTTCATACAATTTTAGCCTGAAATTATTTTACACATTAGGATCATGAACCTCATTTGACCTCAGCTGATGTCCATTAAAGTTTAGGGAAAATCCTCAGACTGCTGCAGGTCACAAAATAGATTTGTATATCCTACTCTATTCTACTTGATGTATATTTATACATCAGTAGCCTATGGTGATCATGATCATGGCAGAGATCAACTGGTTCACCACAGAAGAACTTGAGCTTTTATTTGAGTTAAAAGAACAGCAGCTCCAGAAGGAGAGTTGTAGGGGCTGCATCTGTGTAGCAGCCTTCCACATGTTCCAAGAGCCACAGATGTCAGGCAGTGCTAAGTACTTTACATGAGTAGCAGAGAAGAAAACAAAGTCGGAGAGTGAGCCAAGATAGTCTGCTAGCTATTCCTTCACCACTACTGTTCAAAGGAAGGTGGGGGAGGCTGCCAGACAAGATGTCCTTTAGTGCTCTAAAGTCTTGAGAGCCTTCAGATGCATGTTTGACATTAACCCCAAGAACAGTTTTAATGATCTTGTCTTTGGGTGCTGAGGACTTGAAAGAAAGAGGGTGAGAGAAAATTAAAAGAGACAAATCTGTGCATCAGAGAGCCTCGTGACAACAGACATCTGCACAGCCTTCCTGGGAAGCTTCTCAAATTTGTGGTTTAGTCTCCCAAATAGTTCTAGGGTGGACTGACTAAGTTTGCTGTCACTGTTATATAAATTTAAGGAGATATAACGTCTAAAGTAATATGGTGAAGATGAAGTTTTAAGTCCTGAATTCAATATTAGCATATTAAACCCCAAGGAAAAATAAGGATTCTTCAGAGCTTCATGTAAAATTCTAATTGGAGTATCTGGTCCAGTGTATGTGAGTGTGTATACTAGTGTGTGTGTGTGTGTGTGTGTGTGTGTGTGTGTGTGTGTCTGTGTGTACTACATACTTACATCTACTATGGGAGATTCTTAATTAACTTTGAGGTCTTCCACAAAGCATACATACATTGTTAAATTCATCTTACAGAAAGTTTGGAGATGTTTGCTATTCCCTGATATCCCTGAGCTAAGTGTGTGAATGACTGACATTGTAACCCAAGTCTATCTGTCACTGAAACACCAGCAGTTTGTTATCATGTGTAATGGTTAATGTCGATTGTAAAGATGGTTGGGTTTTGAATCAGTGAAGAGATAGTCATGTCTGAAAAGGATTATGTAGATTAGGTTAATTGAGATAAGAAGACCCATTCTCAATGTAGATGGCCACAATATTCTCTGGACTAAAGTATGTACTGAATGAGAAACTCAAATATTGCTGACTCCCAGCATTTAAATTTATCCTTTCCTGATTGTGGATGCACTGTGACACTAGCCTCACCCTTCTGCCACCATATCCTTGCCACCATCTTGAATTTCTTCTCAGACTATAAACCAAAAAAATCTCCTTTCTAAAGTCACTTTGATTAGATTTTTTAAAACATTATCTAGTAAGTACAAATGTAACTAGCACACTAGGTTATTTAAAACCATTTCCTGAAGGCAGTTTCTTGGAATGGTTGCATTGTAAACTGCAATAAAGGTACGGGACACAACAATTGAAGTAGGTCCAGATGTGCATATTTTCATTCATCAAGTTTAAAGAAAACAACCAAATACCTAAAGTTTTAAAAATTTACACAATAGTTTACACTGAAATTTAAACTAAAAAAATCCAAAGTATTTCCATCTCTTACCACACATATGATAAATTGATATCTTTGCAATTGTTCTATATAAAAAGAAGCCCCTTGGAGTGGAGAGATACCTCAGTGATTAAAATGCTTATTGTACTTCTAGAAGACCTGATTTGGTTCCTTGTACCCAAGTCAGTCATCTCACAACTGCCTGTAATCTTAGCTCCAAAGGATCTACAATCTTATTCTGTTCTCTGTAGGCATATACACACATAGTATATACATACATAAAACACACATGTGCACACAGGCATAAACACACATACACACTCACACACAAATGAAAATGAAATAAACTAGAGAAATCTTGAGATCTGTTCTTCAGTAAAGGTGGGGATAGAATCTAAATTCTTTGGACTTGTCAACCAACATGAATGCAAATGAACACAAACTAAGTACTAACAACTCACAGAACCCAATGACAAAAGTGACCTATACAAAGACTGTTTGTAAAGAAATTCACTAGAATGTCTAACAACTCTCCCATAACTTTCTGTAGATGCCAACTTTGAAACACAAGGAATGCTACCCTTATTTTGTCAAGCAATAATGTAAGAGCAGGGTCAGTAAGTTGAGCAATGCTTCAGGAATCTTAAATAGAAACCAAGATCAAAATTCAGTTCTATTGCATGAATAAGAATGATAGCACATTTGACAAACAACACTCTCTTGTTCAGGGTGTGTGTGCATTATAGGAGATTCTCTTATGTTTGTAAAAACAAGATCATCCTGGGGATAATAGAAAGAATTCCTCCAACTCACATTCCTAACCACTCTTGTGTAATCTTTAGTACCTATTTGTGACTACTGCCCAAGAAGAGTACTTGGTGGATACAGTACTTTCTTTTCCTGCTAGAAGCAGGTTAAGAATAAAGTAAAACCTCAGGGGTCCTGGGAAGCAGTTTCATGGGACAGGATTCAGTAAGATAAAATTCAGACCCTCACTCAATCATGGACTTTTGAGAAAAGGGTAGATAATCCAGCTTGGAAAAATGCATAATAAAAGTACTTGAGATAAGTTTTCAGGTCAATGTCTTTTGCTGCATCCAAGAAGACACTGATAAGGTCTGTATAGCTATGATTTGCCAACTGTGGTCCAATCTTGGATTCCGGATGTTTTATAGTTATGACAAAAGTTATTTATCTTTATTCCACCTTCCTCCTAATTGACTTGTAAAGGAGATGAAGGTCTTGGTGAGGACAGAGGGGATTTGGTGTAGTCATCTGGATCAGGAGTTCTGATGCCTGTGGAGTGTGGAGACAGTGGAAGGAAGTGAGGTACTTAGCATACAAGAAGCTAAAAATTTTTTTAAAGACTAAGTGAGTGTGGTAAGGAAGTCACTGGCATTAAGCAAATAATCAAATGGTTGAGCAAACAAGTAAATATTTTGGATGTAGTGAGGACCAGTTTTGTCACTGTCAGAAAAAAAAATAATTTCCAAAAATAAAAAGAAAGGAAGTTTAGAAAGTTCCTCAAACTGTTGAAGTAGAATGAAGAGTTTCCAAGAGTTTTATTGCTATATGATAAATCAACTCAAAACCTACTTCCATGTGTCCTATGTATCAGGAACCTTGGTGAGCACAGCAGGCACAGGCTAGGAATCTGTGTCAGCTGAGAAGGCTGAATGAGAAACAATAACAGAAAGTGAGTGAGACTCCATAATAGAATGCTGGAACCTTCTAAGTCTTCAGGGAAGCTGATCTTCTTGAATAACTAGCTCAGGACTCCTGTGACTCCTAGTTAAAAAGATGGAAGCTGAATAGTTTGTTTCAACCTGGACCCTACAATCAAGTACCATCATTCCAACATATTTTATAGACTGCATGTGAGTCATCTGAGTTTACTCAGATTCCAGAGAATGGGACTGTCTTAGTTTCTTTTCCTTTGCTGTGATATAAATACTCCAATAAAAACAACTTAATGAAGGGACATGGTTTTTATTTATTCAGTTCACAGTTCAGGATTAGTCACAGCTCAAAATTACAGTCCACTATCATGGTGGATATAACAGATGAAGAAACTTGAGGCAGTTAGAATCACACGGAATCTGGAGAAAACCATCAGAACAGGGTAAATGTTGCTCTGCTCCATTTTTCCTTCTTATTCAGTCTAGAGCCCAGCCCATGAAATGCTGCTGCCCACAGTCAGGATAAGCCTTTCTAACTCAGTTGACTCAGTTAAGAAAATCCCTCACAGACATGATCAGCAGACTGTCTGTCAAGTAATTCTAGATTTTGTCAGTTTGACAATTAAGACTAGCCTTTACTACTCTACTCATCTACTTGACACCAAAACACATCACTTTTGAGCTATAATCATTTACTGCTTGTGTCAAGAGTCTGGCTCAGTTACGGAGCAATAGTGATAAAAACTGCAAGGTCTTGGTCCAGAGACAGGCAGGAATATCAATAGAATAGAATTGAAGACCCAGAAATGAACCCACAAACTTATGGTTACTTGGTCACAACGGAGCTAAGACCATCTAGTGGGAAAAAAGACAGCATTTTCAACAAATGGTGCTGGTTCAACTGGAGGTCAGCGTGTAGAAGAATGCAAATTGATCCATTCTTATCTCCTTGTGTAAAACTCAAGTCCAAGTAGATCAAGGACCTTCACATAAAACCAGATGCACTGAAACTGATAGAAGAGAAAATGGGGAAAAGCCTCAGACACATGAGCACAGTAGAAAAGTAACTGAGCAGAACACCAATGACTTATGCTCTAAGATCAAGAATTGACAAATGGGACCTCATAAAATTGCAAAGCATATTTTGTAAGGCAAAGGACACTGTCAATAGGACAAAACAGCAACCAACAGACCGGAAAAAGATCTTTTACCAATTCTACATCTGATAGAGTGTTAATATCAAATATATACAAAGAACTCAAGACACTGGACTCCAGACAATCAAATAACCCTATTAAAAATGGGGTACGGAGCTAAACAAAGAATTCTCAACTGAGGAAACTCGAATGGCCAAAAAGTACCTAAAGAAATGTTCGACATCCTTAGCCATCAGGGAAATGCAAATCAAAACAACCCTGAGATTCCACCTCACACTAGTCAGAATGACTATGATCAAAACACAGATTATGGCAGAATACTGGTGAGGATGTGGAGAAAGAGAAACACTCCTCCATTGTTGGTAGGGTTGTAAGCTGGTACAACCACTCTGGAAATCAATCTGGCGGTTCCTCAGAAAATTGGACATAGTACTACTGAGGACCCAGTTATGCCACTCCTGGGTGTATACCCAAAAGATGCTCCAACATATAACAAGGACACATGCTCCACTATGTTAATAGCAGCCTTATTTATAATAGCCAGAAGCTGGAAAGAACCCAGATGTCCTTCAACAGAGGAATGGATACAGAAAATGTGGTACATTTACACAATGGAATACTACTCAGCTATTAAAAACAATGAATTCATGAACTTCTTAGACAAATGGGTGGAACTAGAAAATATACTAAGTGAGGTAACCCAATCACAAAAGAACACACATGGTATGTATGCACTCACTGATAAGTGGATATTAGCCCAAAAGCTTGAAATAGGCAATATAAAACTCTCAGACCACATGAAGCTCAAGAAGAAGAAAGACCAAAGTGAGGTGCTTCAGTCTTTCTTAGAAGGAGTAGCAAGATACTCATGGGAGGATATATGGAGACTGAAGAAGGGGTCATCCAGAGACTTCCCCACATGGGGATCCAGCCCATGTGCAGTCACCAAGTGCAGACACTGTTGTGGATGCAAGGAAGTGCATGCTGACAGGAACTTGATATAGCTGTCTTCTTAGAGGCTCTGCCAAAGTGTGATATATACAGAGGCAAATGTTTGCAGCTAACCATTGACCTGATCATAGGCTCCCCAGTGGAGGAGTTAGAGATAGAACTGAAGGAGCTGAAGGAGTTTGCAGCCCCATGGAGAAAGTGACAATATCAACCAACCAGAGCTTCCAGGCCTAAACAGCCAGCCTGGGAACATACGTGGAGAGACCCATGGCTACAGTCCTATATATAGGGGAGGATGGCCTTGTCGGCATCAGTGGAAAAAGAGACCCTTGGTCCCCTAAAGACTGGATGCCCAGTGTGGGGGAATGTGTGGGCAGGGAGGCAGGAGTGGGTTGGTGGTTGGGGACACACTCTCATAGAAGCAGGAGGAGGGGGGATCATATAGGGGCTTTCTGAGGGGAAAGTGGGGAAAGCGGATAACATATTAAATGTAAACAGATAAAATATCCAATCCAAAAAAAGAAAAAAGAAATGCTGAAAAATCAAGCTTATAATTTGTGTATTAATAGCCAATATATAGCCCATGGTTTACAATTACTTGAAACTGTTCTCTTTTTGGATTCTGCTAATTTTTAAAATGTGAAAAGTCTAAATACTGAAGATTCTTTTGAGCTAAAGGGGTACAAAGCAATAAGTATACATAAATGGTATCCTTTGTGGGAACATTAAAGGACATCCTGTTAAGACAGTGTGTGGAAATTACATGGGGCTTACAAAAGGATATTGGTGTGACATAAGGTTGGTATCTGCTTTGGAGGTCAATATGGTAATGATATAAGAGAAGTCCTATAACTGGGGTAAATATACACTGAAAGATTATGGAGTCATAGGAGACATTATATCTTTCTTTTTCTCAAATGACTAAAATGATGAATGGCAATGACGGGGAGTGGGACGTGAAAAAGGAATAAATGTCAGAGATTCATATGCTCCAGGTAACATCAAAAACTAAAGTCCTAAATTTCAGTGATCCAAAGTGTGGCTTTATTTGTAGTTGAAATTTTCTCTGATACTATTATTAAAGTGAGGCTATTAGTGACATTCTTAACCTATTAGATCTACCATCCTCATAAGATGAGAAAATTCGGACATAAAGTAATGAATGAAAGGGCAAGGATGTGAAGAGACTGGGAAAGGATACCATTTACAAACCAAGGACACAGAAAAGAAATGGTATGTTTTCACAGCACTCGGAAAGAACTAGCCCCACGTGTACACTTCTGTCTTATTGAGGTTTCATTGCTGTGAAGAGACACCCTGAACAAGGCAACTTTTGGAAGGTACAGCATTTTATTTGGTCTGGCTCACAGGTTCACAGGTATAGTCTATAATCATCAAGGCAGGAGCATGGTAGTGTCTAGGCAGGCATAGAACTGGAGGAGCTGAGTTATAAATCTTGTTCCAAAGGCAAATGGAAAATAACTGATCCCAGGCAGCTAGAAAGAGGGTTTCAAATCCACCCCCACAATGACACACTTCCTCAACAAGGCCACACCTACTCCCAAAAGGCCACACCTCCTAATAGTGCTAATCCCTAGGCTAAGCATATAAAAACTATCGTGTCTTCCTTCATCTTGATTTCAAAATCATGTCTACATTTAAGACACTTTTGAACCATGAGAGAGTATGTATCTGTTGTATAAGTCATCTAATTACAGGTACCTTGTGTAGCACAAAGAAATAAAAATGTAGCAGAAATTGAGGGAATGGTCAACCAATGACTGGCTCATCTTAAGACATATCCTATGAGAGAGAGAGAGCAAACCCTGATACTATCATATTCTAATAAACTTGCAGACAGGATTTGAGCATAACTGCCTTCTGAGAGGCTTCACCTTCCATCTGATGGAAATATATTCAGAGACTCACAGCCAAACATTAGGCAGAGCTTGAGGAATTTTGTAGAAGAAGGGGACAAAGTATTGAAAGAGCCAGAGAGGTTAAGGATTCCAAAAGAAAACTTATACAATTAACTAACCTGGGGCAATGGGTCTCATAAAGACTGAACCACCAGTCAGAGACCATGCACAACTACCTATATATAACAGATGTTTAGCTTGGTCATCATGGTCTTTCGTTTCCTATCATCTGGAGTAGGAGATGTCTCTGACTCTATTACCTTCCTTTGGATCCCTTTTCTCTAATTGGGCTGTCTTGTCTAGCCTCAGTAGGAGATGTGCCTATTCTTGATATGCCAAGGCATGTCTGAGGAGAAGGGGGGGAGGGAGATGTGGAGGTTGGGAGATGAGTGACTAGGAAGAGAGGAGGGAGGGGAAGCTGTGATATGGTTATACAGTAATAAATAATTAATGAAAAAAGAAATTAAATGAAGGGTTGGGAGAATACTTTATTTCATGCTTACAAATTTCCTGTGATCTTTAAAACATTGAGAAATGCAATACATTTTATAATATGCTATATATCTAAAATTAACGAGATAATAGATTTCTTTTTTTTTTTAGTTTAGTTAATTCTTTTTAGTCAATTATATGAAATGCATCATTCTTAATAACAGCATTCATGATGTTTATATCTTGAGTACTGAGTCTCTTATCAAATTGTGTCCAAAGTATCTGTGCACTACAATAGCAAGGTTTACAAAATAGCAATACTTGTGTATGCTAATAGAATGAAATTACATACTACAGTGACTCTTTATAGTTCATTTCATTTTAACACTAAAATAAAGGTAATATTTGATTATTGCTTACAAGACTATAAAATCAGACTGCTTACAATCTAGTTTCTTTTTTTTTTTTATTTTAATTTTTATTTTTTTTTTCAGCAATCAAAATATTAAAAGGATCAACAGAATAAAAGAAGAGAACAAACAAGCAAAATACGAGGGTCAGTATACTTATACAGAATTCTATAGACGAGTAATAGATTTCAAGTTATTTTGCAAGAAATAAGACAACATTGAGGTGATATATCACTAATGCATAATTTGCATCATAT
Organism: Mastomys natalensis; assembly: GCA_021653895.1. Classification (NCBI taxonomy): domain Eukaryota; kingdom Metazoa; phylum Chordata; class Mammalia; order Rodentia; family Muridae; genus Mastomys; species Mastomys natalensis. Next base: position 258,715 of record JAJTUV010000749.1, read on the forward strand.
ATGTCCATATGATATTATGTCAAAGCATTATGTTCTACACCATGAATATATTTACTTTTAATATTCAAAAATAAACATAAATATAATTATATACTATAATTTAAATGTAAGGATATAACAACATAGCATCTCCTTTGATCTTCAATTCACTTTGCTGATGTAGGTGATATGGGCCTTGTTAATATGTTTTACAGTTGAATGTTTTTGTCTAAGTAGGTTGTTCATGGGTCCCCCTAGCTTATAGATGATAGAGAAAAACAAAACATAGGGAGGGAGTATTCTTTGAGGAAAGAAAACTATGTTCCTACATATTAACATTCTAAAACAGTCAGAAAAGAACAAGATAGCTAAATCCTGTCTCCAAATAATCCAACATTTAAAATGAAAAGCACTAGAGAAAGAAAAGATGGAGATTAGTAGGATTCAGAAAGTGGGTGGAGAGAGAAAGCAGGAGTCTCATCTTTGGATAGTTTTGGTCTTTAACTGAAAGCTGACACAAAGACAGATAGGAGGGAACCAGTTCCTCCTCAGTGAAGCAGATGGTTGCTCATCTTTCTGACCTGAAGTTTATCGTTTAACCACAATGCAATTTTCTCCACATTATTATTTAATGCTATTTGTCTCTTATCTATCAACATGTTATATCATCCAGATTCTTCTACTTACTGGCTAAGACTTGGCTGCAGAGTTATTTCCCTAAGTCCATGTAGTTCCACATGCTCAGTTGCTCCTTTCCATACTACATAATCTCAATCCAGAATTCTGAGTATCATTCTAGTATAAGTTTACAATGTTCCCATATGTCTCCAATGCATTTGCTTCAGATGTTCCTAAGGATTGTCTTAAAATTCTCCACCATGGGCAACCGTTCTTAGAATCTAAATATCACTCCATAAGGCCTCCTTCTCTTTTCCCTTCATAACTATTATATAGCTCATTAGAATATAATGAATTCTAGATTCCCCTATTTCTTATGCTTATATAAATTACAGAAATTTCTCCTAAACTATAATAAAATGGATTATTTTTGTTTTCTTTATGGTTACAATCATATATTATGCTTACCAATTGCTCACTGAGTAGATAAATGGAAATATGTGATAATCCTGTGCATTGTTCCAATGATCAAAAATAGTATAATAACCAAGTTCTAGTGAAGCTTGAGGGAAGTCATCATTCACGTACACAGTGCTAAAATCTAAAATGTCATAGCCATCATGGAAAACAGTTTTCAATTACTTCTCTAGACTAAATATGTGATTACCATATGACTCAGCAGATCTACCTTGGAACAGTTATGCCCAAGTGAAAGGTATTTTCTCTTAAAAATATGTCTATGAATGTTCATTGTTTATATTAGCTGAAAACCAAAACCACTCCAAATACCCTTTAATGGATATTAAGGTAAACAGATGGTGATACATCAGGCTGATGGAATATTTCTAAGTAGTAACAGCAGCAAAGTGTTGATAAAGTAGTTTATAAGTCTTTTCTTGATTTTATTGCATTTTCAAACTATATGTATACATACATGTATATATATATAGTAACATTAATAAGCATACACAGAAATGTGTAATATATGAAAATTTTGATAATTTGAGCAGTATATGTGGGTTATATTTGTTTTAGTTACTGTTGCTGAAATAAAAAATTACTGTAGCAAAATCACTTTTAAGAAAAAAAATGAATTTATTTTGGCTTGTAAAGGGTAAAGTTGATTATGGCAAATGAATCTAGGTACCAGGAACTAGAAACCACTACTCCACTGTATCAAACAATCAGGAAACAAAGAACAATGAATGCCTATCCACAGCATAGCTCAGATTTAATTTTATATAGTCTAAGCTCAACATCCTGGAACAGTTCCTTGTGGGACTGCGTAAGGGTATCCTGGTTCTTGGCTGGGCATGGGCCTAGAACCCGAGACTCCAAGGGAGAAACGGCAGGAGTTCGGCTACGCCCCAGAACTCAGGGTCCTGAAAAGCAGTCTAATCTCCATGGACCTACCTAGTATCATCTAAAAGATGCCTCTGTGCATGTAGGTGAATAATTATCTTGATTAGATTAGCGTCTTAGCACTCCTGTGACAGACTATGTAGATTAGCTTAATTGAGATTGGAAGATCTACCAAAAAGTGAAAGGAACTGTGGGAAAAAACCCGGGGAGCCCGCGGTGGCAGGCCCCAGGCCCACGTGGCAGCGGCCCGGGGCCTGCGAGGTGTGTCTCCTGCGAGGTGTGTCTCCTACCAGAGGAAGGTCCCAGGTTCCATGGGCTGGAGCTTTGGTGGCGGCAGACCCGGCAGGCCCCAATGATACGAGGAAGTCCTTGGTTCCAAAAGGGTTTATTGTCATGACGGATGGTAGATGGATCTGGATGTACCCCCCAAACTCAGGGCAGACCTGGGCTAAGTAGGGAGGGAGAAAGGGGGAGGTTCTGGGGAGGAATGGTTAATTACCTAGTTTCTGCTGACAATTAAAAGTAACCATCAAAACTCTATTCCTTGCCAATTTAACACCCTCTAACCACCATTTTCCTTTTTAACCAATAGTGGACTGTAAATTCTTCCCCTGCCTCACAATTTCTTTTGACAATTTAATACATATACAGTATATTCTAGTATTTCCTGTCTCCCACAATTTCAATCCTGTCTATATCAACATTTTCTCCTCAATTCTTACCCCTTTTCCAAATTTATCACCTTTGATATTGTTATATTTAATAATCACCACACGTGCAGCTGTTGAATTAGGATTATCCGTTTGAGCCTGAAGGGGTCACTGATGAGTACATAATTAAAGGCAATATTACCCGTTTTTCCTGAATCCATCTGTGGAAAGTAGTTTATAAATGATGGTTCTGACCCCAAATCTGTCTTCCATGTAGTCTGGCTGTTGACAAACCCATGCTTGGAAAGGCTCAGTGCAGTCATCTGTTACTGCTATTTTGTGGTTGTAATGTGGTTGCCTAGAGGATGGCCTTTTATACATACATTGTTCTTTTCCAACTCTTGCAACCTTTCCAGACCCTCTTCTTCAGTGTTCCCTTAGCCTTGGAGGAGATGGTAAAAATGTCTTGACTAGGGAAAAGTATTCAACCATGACTTACTCTTCGATTCTGTAGGTCATTGCCTTTTTTTCAGTTCACTAGTTAGGGAGGGTTCTCTGATTAAGACTAAGAAAGTAGAGCTAATCTATGAGTATAAACATATTCATTTAGAACATGATTTGACATTATAGCAACATAGTTGAACAACATAGCTAAGTTTCTCAGAGGTGGCTTTTGAACTACGTTAAGCATGAATGTCCTCATTCCAGTTACTACCATTTCCATGCAAATTTTATTTTTGTTTACAGCTAACTAAAACTCTATTTTGTACATATACCACATTTTCTTTTTTTCTTTATGTATTACAATGTTTTTTAAAATTATTTTTTATTGGATATGTTATTTACATTTCAGATGTTATCCCTTTCCCCATTTCCCCTCCACTCAGAAACCCCCTATCCCATCCCCCATTATCCTGCTTCTGTGAGGATGTGCCCCCTCCTACCCATTCACTCTTACCTCCCCACCTTAGAATTCCTTCACACTGGAGCATCCAGCCTTCACAGGACCAAGGGCTTCGTCTCCTACCTATGCCCTACAAGGCCATCCCCTCCTACATATACATTTGGAGCCATGGGTCCCTCCCTATGTGCTCCCAATGGTTTAGAACCTGGGAGCTCTGGTTGGCTGGTACCACATTTCATTATCCTCTATCCATGTTGGGAATCTGATTACTCCTTCCAGATATTTCAAATGATAATAAACATGGATATCTGGAGATGTAAAACCTCTAGCTTTTTAAAAAACTGAATTGTACACGTATTCGTTCCCTTCATGGGATTTCCAATTTATAGGGCGTATCAATTTTATGCAGAAAGTGATAAAGTTTTTCTTTCCAATGCTAGCTTTTTAATCATTTGATGACATCCTCTGACTTAGTGATGATCTATGTTTGATTTGATTCTCTGACAGTATGTATTAACTCATTTAAAAATTTATTTTCTTGTTTAGGATTATAATATGTTATCATTACCCTCTTACCATTCCTCTATCTAAACTCTCTCATTATTATCCTTGATATTTTTAAAATCTAATGGACTCTGTTTTCTCATTAATTGTTGTTACTTGTGTGTGTGTGTGTGTGTGTATCTGATGAGTGTGTGTGTTGTGTTCCTAAATACAATAATGAAAAACTGGTCAGTCTGCAAAATAAACACACCTTAGGCTATTATTAATTATTTATTTATATTTCATCTTTTGAGAATTCTCTCTTCACACTGCTTGGGGTGTTTGTTTTCTCCATAGCCAAATCTATCACTTTAAAGCCACAACATTCATCCTTTTGTCTCCCTATTCTCAGGTAGAAGGATCTGTTTAGCCCAACTTCAAAAGTTGTCATAGCATCTAGTGATGCAACACTACTTAAAAGTCAAAAGTCTAAGTCTCATCTGAGATGCAAGGCCATCTCTGAACTTTCAGCTCCTGTAAAGTAAAACATGAGACATGGTGTCACAGAGTAAATATTCCTATACTAAAATGGAAGAATGGAGACATTTCAAGGAAAGATATAACTAAAGCATGACTGAAATACATCAGGATAAACATCAGTCCCTGTACTCTACTCCTGCTATCAGGCATTTGTGATATAACTAACCAGGTTCAAAAAGGTTTATGTAGCTCTACCCTCTACACATTTTCTCTCATGTCTAATCTAGGCATGTAGCTTTTCTTGGCAGAGTTGCATAGTAATGCCCTCTTTGGTAGTCTGATGTCTTCAATACAACTTACATGACACCTTGACAACTTCACATAATGGTTTTTTAGGGTTTCCAAATGAAACTGCGACATATTGTTTTTGGCCTCCATTGCTGCATATAAAATGGAACCAAACTTGATGACCCTGCTCTCTGCATTTTTCATGCCTGTGAAATCAGTACAATATGGACAATTCTACCAAGTTCTGCCGCCAACTTGAGTTGAATATTTCCTGTGGGCCACAGCTATATCACCATCTGTGTGCTGAACTTGTGGAAAGAAAACCTTCCTGGAGTGCTTTTAGAGGTCTGGAATTTTATCTGTTGCATTCTTATTTCAGTTTCTCTTCTTTTAAATAACTTTACACTTCCACAAGTTGGAGCCTTTGATGGATATGACTCCCCTTCGGAGAATACTTCCTTTTGTCCCAACACAGAACAAGATATTTAACAATTACAGTTTCATTCTTTTTTTTTTTTTTTCTTGACACACACCCGGCGAATAGTCCAGCTTCTTCAGTTATCTTCCTCTTTAACAAACTGTTTTGATGGTAGAAAAGCACATTGTATATAACCATTCTGCCAATATTTTGCTCCCTTTTACTGTAGATCTGGCTAAGCACAGTAAAGAGCAGGCATGCCAAATTATGAATGTTCTTCTGTCCCAGAATTTACTTTTGCCAAACAAATTAATACATTAACATTAAGTTCAGTCTAACTTAAGTTCTCAGGATACAGGCAATGAAAACAGATTCTTTCCTAAAATATAATGAATGTCCATTAGTTCTGGTACTAAAGGAGGCAGTCTTGATCCTCTCTGAAACCTTATAAGCCAAGAGCTTCCACTCTTTACCTTTCTCTAAGCATTGCTGCAAGTTCTTTTTTTTTTTTTTTTTTGAAATTTTTATTTTTAATTTTTTTTCAGCAAATCAAAAAAATTTAAAAAGCATTCAAACAGAATAAAATGAAAAGAAACAAACAAGCAAAATACCAAGGGTCAGATATACTTATACAAGAATTCTATAGAGCCTTCAAACAAGCAATACTTTTTGAGTTATGTTTAAAAAATTCAGAACCACAATAAGCTCCTTCACAAAGCAAATAATATTGAAATAGTGAAATCAAGTGTAAACCCAACAAAAATATATAAATTATAGTCCAGTATCCCTCATGAGTATACATACAAAAATTCTCAATGAAGTAGTTGCAAACTGAATACAAGAGATATAAAAAAATAATATTCCATGAATAACTGAATAACTGTTTTTGTTTTTTTTAGAAGACCATACTCCATATACAGGCTGCATGTTTTTGGGATAGCCCCCACTCCAGATGAAAATGACCCATCAAATTCTGGTTCTTGCCATGCTAAAATATTTCTAGGCTAGAATACTAAAGTCTTCTACATTCTACCACAAATACTTCCAAAGATGTAAGTGTAAATAGTCCAGTTTATAAAAGCAATGATTGTACGAGTAGTATCAGTTTTATGACTTAGATACTTTTCCTGTTACTATGAAAAAAATTATGGTAAAGGCAAAGGCTTATTTGATTCACAGTTCAAGGGTATGTTTCATCATGATGAGGGAATTACATGGCATGAGCTTGAAGCACTTAGTTATGTTGCATCAACAGGACACAGAGAGCAACAAATTTCTATGCTTGGCCAGCTTTCTCCTTTTTATGCAGTCTTGAGCATTAGCCCAGAGAATGATGCTACCCACTTTCATGGTGAGTCTTCCCACCCAATTAACCTTATCTACATACCTCTTTACAGGCATGTCCAGCGGGTTTTCTCCTAAATGATTTCTGATCTTGTGAAACTGACCACCCATGTAACCAATACACTAGTCATTTGAATTTTCTGGCTATGATATTTCATGATTCTGACATTGAGGAAACTGGCTAACAGGTAACTGAGATCTCTTTGTATTATTTCTAATCAGTATATACAAATCATATCACAGAATGGAAAATGTTTAATTTGAACAGTGTACTTTAGTTAATTCTAAAATTATTCAGCAAAGATGCAGCATGTATATCATAGTTTCAAGAGAGCAGTAAACATTAAACAAATATGAATATAAACAATATTTGGATGTATGGACTTATATTATAGTTTGTACTTTACAAATTTAATTATACTTATGCATAATACATAGATTAGCATATTATGTTCATTATATTAAATGAATATATATATATATATATATAATATATATATACAAATATTTGTATTATCATATGATTCACTTATTTATATATGTGCAGAACACTCAGAATGCTCCTCAGCCCCTTACTTAATTTATACTAATCCTTCAGAACTGTGATATTGAGTTTTATACATATTGCTAATAGAAGTCTATGATATCTAAATTCATAACTTGTTTACTTATTGCATCCACCTTCAGAGACTTTAATTAAATGATAGTGAGGATGTGGGTGGATAACTGTTATTATCTAGAACATCACATAGTGACAAGACAACTTAGACCCTATATCACCACTTTGAAAACAAGAAACACTATGGATCTCTGTTTATAAAATGATAAATTTGAATGGCATTATTTCTCAAGAATATTTTTAATATTTTATTTTTTACTTTTGATATTTTTATACTGACATATTATGATCATGTGTGCTCCAGTTATGCCCTTTCATACTCCTCTCGTTTCTTTGTTCTTTCTAATTCTTACCTGCTCTATTCAACACTTTAATTAGCATTACATGATATTTTAGAAGCCTAGAGCCTTAATGTTCTTCAAACTTGAACATTAGACTGAATTCCCAAAGGAAGCTATTGATTTATCCTCAATTTTTGGCTTCAGTTTCCATTTGGGACCAGTTGAATTGTTTCTGGCTTCTATTATAGAAAGGTTATTAACATTTGAGCTTTCCCTATATAGTTATTTTAGGTATATGGTATGCTAAATATCTGTAAATGATAATAAGCCAAGATTCTGAAATATTTGGGGGAATATGAACTTGTATGTATTTAAGTTACAGTTATAGAATTAATCACTCTCATTGCATCATCTTTATCCAAAGCCAATGGAGTTACACTTGTGAAGTTTGAAAACAATAAGAGTATGTGGTGATTTATGAAAGCACTAAAAAAGGCTTTAGAAAAAGAGCAGCTTGTTTATACTGGTATTTATAACACAACTTATTGTATCCATGTCATGATTTTTGAGAGGACTCCTGAGAAATGTTCCATCCCAAAAGTTAGCCAATAGTTGACAGATGTCCTTACTCAAAAAAAGGCAACATTTAAATTGCTCTGAACATTCCATGGAATTGTTTTGCCTGATTTCTTGGATGTAGACTCTCCTTCAACTTCACAATTGAAGTTGTTTGAGATTGTTAAACTAATTATCTCTGACTTCCTTGAGTAGCCAAACACTAGTGTTTACTGAACACTATCTATAGACTCAACCTTACAGATGGATTGGGAAACAATTGCTATGGATATGAATTGCTCCACTAGCAAAGAATACAGTCTTCTGAATAAGTACCATACCACTCCATACCACTTACATTTGTCCACCTAACTTAACTCACATTAGTAACATCTTCATGTCATTAGAGACAACCAATTAGATTAGAAGACATATGCCAAATGGTATTGTAACAAAGAATACTTTACAGTCTCCAAATCCTGAAGAGCTTTCCAATGCTTCCAGCTATCTCAGTGACAAGACTAAAAGGAAAATATTAAATATATGGATCATGGCTTCTAAATGGCATTGACAGTGACAGCCCTAATAGGAATCGAGTAGAACGTGAGGCAGTGGGAGCAATATTTATCTAAGTGTTGACATAAAATAGCCTGTAAAACCCACAAGATTGACTTTAAAGAATGAGGGTGAAATACAGACATAATTACATATGTAAAATCTAACTAGATTGTGAAATTTCTCATAAAGGATACTTCTAAGGGAATTAATTAGGGGAAAAAAGAATGTGTCAGAGTTAAATAAAGAGCATGGTGCAAAGAACCTGCAGACATTCACATATTCTGTTTAACAACTGATTATGCGTGGTTTGTTATTTAAACCTAAAAATCATAGAAATCACTTCTGAAATGCCAGACAATAGTGTATGCAGTGAAGGCAGTGAGGAAAAAAAGCATTTTAAAGCCAATTTTGTTGTTTACTCTGAAAATAAAGATTTTGATGAACTTTGTTAGTTTGATAATTGTCTGTGTCATTTCAGTGCAACCAATAAATACTAGAAAGAGGAGATTTAATGAGAGAACATATGTTCAAAATCCAAAGAAAGCAAACAAAACCTACAGGAAACAGAGACAATTTCTAGGACAGCATAAGCTTGCATAAAACAAAGGGATGTCTAGGGAGAGGAATCTTCGCCAAAGAAAGAGAAAAAATCAACAGGTCTTACATTAAAAACACTCTGTACAATGGATCATCTAAGCTCTCTTTGCTATGAACTGTTCTCAAGATCATCCTAAACTATAAATCTTAACATTTCAACTTAGCCAGTGGGATCTACCCATATAAGTTCCAAGGATAGAACCCTACCGAATAGGCCTGAGTTAGAATTTGTGGTCCTAAGCAATGAGGTGGATGATTTAAAGACTACGTTTTTAAATTTAGTTTTTGTGTAAGGATATTGGTAATTCTGTATGTCAGTATACAACAATTCTTGGTTTACTTCCCAGTTTCTGAGGGAGTTTGATATGGAAGGGAGATTGTGCTTTCATTTTTACAAGGTTATTTTTCTTTTTTTTTTTTATTGGAAACATTTTTTTACATTTCAGATGTTCTCTCCTTACCTCATTTCCCCCCTCCCTCCCAGGAACTCACTATCCCTTCCCCCCTCCTCCTTTCTCCACGTTGGTGTACCCCCTTCCACCCTCCCCTGTACCTCACCTCCCCACCCTCGAGTATCCCCCCCCCCACGACGTCCAGCCTTCATGGGACCAAGGATCTCTTCTCCCACTTATATATAGCTCCCTTGCATATATATATGGAGCCATGGGTCCCTCCCTAAGCGCTCCCAGGCTGGTGGTTTAGACCCTGGGGGCTCTGGTTGGTTGGGATTGTTGCTGTCCTCATGGTGTCTCGAATCCTCTCAACTCCTTCAGCCTTCACTCTATCTTCTCCATTGGGAACCCCATGATCAGTTTAATGGTTAGCTGTGAGCATCTGCCTCTGAGTATGTCAGACTCTTGCAGACCTCTAAGGAGACAGCTATATCAGGCGCCTGTCAGCGTGTACATCCTGACATCACATCAACCTCTACCTTTGGTGACTGCACATAGGATGGATATCTAGGTGGAATAGTCTGTAGACGGTTCCTCCTTCAGTTTCGGTCCTGCACTGTGTCTCCATATTTGCACCCTTGAGTATTTTGTTACTCCTTCTAAGAAGGACTGAAGGCTCCCCTATTTGGTCATCATTCTTCATGAGCTTTATGTGGTCTGTAAGTTGAATCTTGGGTATTTCAGGCTTCTGGGCTAAAATCCAATAATCAGTGAGTGAATACCATGTATGTTCTTTTGTGATTGGGTTACTTCACTCAGGATGATATTTTCTAGTTCCATCCATTTATATAAGAATTTATCAAATTCATTGTTTTTAATAGCTGAGTAATATTCCATTGTATAAATATACCACATTTTTTGTATCCATTCCTCTGTTGAAGGGCATCTGGGTTCTTTCCAGTTTCTGGCTATTATAAATAATGCTGCTATGAACATAGTGGAGCATATGTCCTTGTTATGTGTTAGAGCATCTTCTGGATATATACCCAGGAGTGGTATAGCTGGGTCCTCAGGTAGTGATATGTCCAATTTTCTGAGGAACCGCCAGACTGATTTCCATAGTGGTTGCACCATCTTGCAATCCCACCAACAATGGAGGAGTGTTCCTCTTTCTCCACATCCTCGCCAGCATCTGCTATCACCTGAGTTTTTTTATTTTAGCCATTCTGACTGGTGTGAAGTGGAATCTCATTTTTCATACTAATAAAATGTTTCTTATTGTAAAAAACCAAAGTTCAGATCTTGATATAGTCTTTCGTTAATGTCTCTGAGTCCATTGCTTGGAGATTCACCCATTTGACCTATTTGGTGATATCTTCCACAGCCACATATTTCTTTTGTTTTTCAGTTCAGCAAAGATATATCAAATAATGTTTTGGGGAAGTTGAGGCCACCTATGTCCACTACTATGGAATATGTGTGTGTGTGTGTGTATATATATATATATATATATATATATATATATATATATATATATATATTCATTGAAGCAATCTCTTCTTGAGGTGGGAGAACTTTTAAAAATGTCTAATCTTTATTGATTCTGAAGATAATTTCTACCAATATAGCATCTAACAATGTTTAATTCTGTAACTCTTCATTTTAAAAAGTTTATTATCCATTAACCATTAGTCATCAGCTATGCATGCATTTACTCACTGTAGTAGTCAAACTTCTTTCTCCCCCCATGGCTATACATCCCCACACTGATTTGACACTCTTATTATGTTTGTCATTAATTTATATTTGTGACCATTCCTGATCTCATCATTCATCTTTTCATTAGATCTCTCTAATTACCTTTGATGGGTGCCTCCCACTTTGATTCTCTGATTAATGTATTCATTCATTCACTCATTTAAAGCATGCCACCAAACACGTAGGAGTATTCATTCTTTATACTGAAGTATTCTTTATTGGGCAGTTTCTTCTGTTTCTGAGCTTTTGTGAAGAATTGTCCAGGGATTCATGAAAAAGGTTCAGAGTTCATGAATGATTTTCTTTCTCTCTGCCACTCTGTACCTGAAAGTACAGTGTAAAGTATACCTTTAAGTGAAACTCAGACCATGACTTCATGCATAAAGACAAAGTTTATAGAAGTTTTCAACTTGGAGCCTTGATGTGCTTTGAGAAAATTCTGTTTATTAGGTTAGAGCAACATCTTTCCAAAAACTTTGACTTACTATGTTGATTGACAACTTGACAGGACATAGAATCACTCATAAGACAAGTCTCTGACATGCTTGTGAAGGAATAGGTAGGTGAGAGTAATCTCTAGAAATTCCTTCGAGGGATTTTCTTGTTTCCCAGAGAAGATCCCTAAAATTGGTCATCCAATTTGGTTATCCATGTGATAATCCCTGAAATTATATATGTAATAGTAATGTTATATGGTCTGAGTAGGTTTTATTGATATATTTATTAATATATAATGATATATATTAATACATAATATAGGATATAATTATATATATTTTATATTATATAACATCAATATATTTCATATATGTTTACATATAATATCAATATATATCAACACTTAAAGAACAGGTAGTCATGTAATATCATTCATTGAAGTGAAGACACCTGACCTGATTTTAAGATGGACCCGGAGAAAAGCTTTTATTTGCTTATCTTTGCATCTCCAGGTGAGTTCATCTACTATGTTGGTGAGTTCATCTAACCTGTTGCGCTACCACAATGGCACTGTCCTTTTTAAAGATCAGCAGCCAAACTCTGACTTTCTTTTGCTTTCTTCTACTTTACTTAACTCTATTGTTGTCTCTTTAGTACTAGTATAAGAGCAGGATAAGTATTGGGTTTGGTTTGGAATGATTGAAGTGACATCATGAATAAACAGGCTATAATGTGGAGGAACAGTTTATTTTTTTAATTTAAATTATTTTATTTATTTACATTCCAGTCATTGCCCACCTAGTCCTCCCTCCCACAGTTCCTCAGCCCATTCCTCCTCCCCCTTGCCTCCAGGAGGGTGCTTTCCCCACCAGACAGCCCTTGTACCTGAGCCCTCAAGGTTCCTGAGGATTAAGCACATCTTCTTGCACTGAGGCCAGACCAAGTAGACCTCTGCTATGTATGTACCAGGGGCCTCAAACCAGCCCATGTATGCTCCTGGTTGGTGGCTTAGTTTCTAGGAGTTTTCTGGGGTCCAGATTAGTTGACTTTTTAACCTGGACTGATCACTGTCTCTCTGGGATTCTCTAGCAATTCATGTGAGATTGGGGATGTTGAGATATCTGGCCTCATGGACCAAGGAGCTACTAGTAGATTCTCAGGCTTTCTAGTGTGAGGATAGCATCTTTAGAATATCCATACGATATTCTTCCAACCAGTCTAATAAATACCCTTTAACATATTGTCATTATATCAGTCAATTTTTCTTAAAACAAAACAAACAAACAAAAAAAACAAAAACAAACAAACAAAAAAATCCTGACTAATATAGTCACTTTCAATGGCTCTTAGACCTGGAGTTTTACTTTTTCTCATTTTTAAGTAAAATCTTTTTAAATTAAAATATAACCACACCATTTTCCTCTCTTTCTTTCCTCTGAAACTGTCTATGTACTCCCTTGCTCTCTCTCAATTTTGTGGCCTCTTTTTCTTTAACTGTTTCTCTCTCTCTTCTCTCTCTCCCTCGCCCCCCCTCTCTTACACACACACACACAAACACACACACAGAAAGAAAAAACACACTCCTAAATATATGAATATAACCTGTTCAAACCATATCATATATAAATCATATCATATATGTGATTTCAAGGGTGACCACTGGGTATTAGGTAATCTTTTGAGGGCCTTCCCTGAAAAAGACTTTCTTCCACTCACAGCATTCCTTATTAATAGTTCTTTGCCTAGGTGTGAATATTTTAACCCTTCAAATGAATGGATTTTGAATCTTGTCTCTATACTCCTGCATTTTTTATGTTCTAGTGTTTTGTTAGTTTCTAGTTCCTCTATGGTCATGAAAGAAAATTTTATATTGATTCCTTCCTCCATGTTTATAGTTATATTTTAATCCAGTTCAGTTGGCCTGTGCCTTGGTTAAACTTTAAGATTATATTTTCAAGTGCACGTATTTTTCTTAAGATACAGACATTTGGTCACTCTTAGTTTTAACTGTAGGAGCCCAATTATATGACATTTTTTATCAATGTGACTGAACCGCTAGAAGTTTGTTAGGCTTAACAAATGTTTGCTAACAGAAATAAATATGGTATATGTTTTCATTGATTATGTGCAAACTGCCTAAGGAGCGAAGATACTGAATGAATTCTGCCTGTGAGTGGTAGAGCTGCCTTTGAATGGTTTGCTGTTGTAGAACATTCAGCAAAGACATGATATTTCAATTGTGGTTAAATCGTGGGTAGTAATTTTCCAGACAATACTGTGTGTGTGTGTGTGTGTGTGTGTGTGTGTGTGTGTGTGCGCGTATGTTCCATAATCAAGGAAGGAACATTGGCTGCTGTAGCCTTGCATAGCTTGAGTCCCAGAATCGTGACTAACAGCAATGAGGGAATGCAGAAAAGACAGACACAGGTATACAGAAAAGCTTGGACTGGGTATCCTGGGCTCTCTGAAGGAGAAGTAGAAAATAAACCTCCTTATATGTCGGTCAGTAGAGATGCAGGGTTATTGTCTATAGCTGAACCAGAAACAGGCTTAACTAACTATAGTTTGAACATCCGTTATGAGTGTTTTCTTCTAGTTGTAAATTTGGAGGGCAGAGAAACTATAGTGGTAATTTTCTGTATGTACTGTTAACAAGTACGTGGACCAGAGAAAGATGAAAGTTTTGTCATCCCAATGAGCGTTATCTGAGGAATGCTTCGCACTTCTGTGGAGCTGAGGCATTGATAATTGGTACTGAGATGGTCTCATCTTGTAATCTGACTGTTGCTAACAATCCTACACACTTCTAAGAATGATAAAGGGCAAATGTGATTCACATCTACAAGCAACCTTGATGTAGGATTATTTTTTCCTATATAGGTTGGAGATACAAGGGTTCTTATTACCAAAATAGTAAACTCATGTATAAGGGACACAATACACACTGCCTTGCTTGCTGAGGAGTATTAGCATAAGACAAGAATGTTTGAGCCATGTTTTATCTAAAAGGCACATCTAAGCAGAATTATATATGTATTCTCCTTTCCTTCATCTTAGTTTACAAGTCCTCTCATTTATATCTTTCACATGCTTTTGATGAACATCTCATTTTCTTCATTTCACTGCCAGATTCCAGGTTTTGACCCCACTCTCATGATCTGAACTTTTGAGATAACCTTAAGAATTTTATTACCACCTACTTCTTTCCACCAGTATGTTCAAGTTATCACTTGAGACTGGGGATACTGTGGTATGAATGTAGTTTGGATATGTCTGCCCATAGCATATTTTTTGTAATCTCTACTTCAAAGTTATTAGGAGGGTGAAAACTCGATTCTACTTCATAATGTTTACAAGTAGGGCTTTCCAGAAATGGTTAGATTAAAGAATCACATCAAGGCAGAGCCCCATCATTGAGTTCCGGTGTCGTGGGAAGAAAAGGAATGGACATAGCTACAGAAAAGCTCTCCCTGTATTCTGTTATGAGGCACTCTATGGTACCTCAGGACTCTGCCAGCAAAACGACTTTTGGTAGAGTTAGTACTGTGCTTCAAAAGTGTGAGATAAAAATAAATCTCTTTTCTTTATAAAGTTATTTTTCCTCAAGTATTTCATTATAATAATAAATAGGGAAGTAATGCCATGAACCCTTTAAGTGGCTTATTGTGTAATATTTTCCAGTTGCTTAAAAGCAATCAACATTAAGTGCTAACTCTGTAATAAACTCCACAACATGTTGTCATCTCAGGTGACTCCTCTAAGGTTCCTCTACTTCATTAATAATTATTCAGTAAGTATTTTGAAGCTCTTAAACCTGAATCCCTATTTTATAATCTATTATAAGAAATGATCATTTCCCCCTTGGATTGTTGCATAATATTGCATAAGCAGTAGTTCATTTATTTATTTATGATTTATTGATATAAAATAGATATTTGCCCGATTTACATGATACAATTCAATTTACATGATATAGTTCAATGCATATTTGGAACTTGCAGTGGTAGAATTGATTTAACATCTCATATTTACTAGAAGAATGTGTTGATGATAACATCTGTGCATTCTGGTCTTGTCCACTAACTCCACCTAGGTCATAAAAATTTTATTTTATTTCAAATGCTTTATTGTCAGTAAATCATCTGATTAAATATAAATCTTTGCTTTTCAATTTTTAAATGCCTAAATAAATGCACAAAAATTCAAAGGAATGAATTAAAATTTAGAAAAGTATCATGTTCTACTATGATATAAAAATATGCTTTGTTACTTTGGAACATGCTTATATTTTTGACTTCTTGAAAAGGTACAGATATGTCTTTGCTCACTATTACTCATCTATTAGGAGTTCATTGTTATAAATGTGGAATGTAGAGTTTAGCATTGATAAACTGTAAGCATGTATTGAGTGATACCCAGGGAGGAATTGACTTACAGTGCTTCCAACTGTGCTGTTAAAAATGTGGTTTGTTTGGATGATTACTGAGATTAGTCCTAGAAAAGTCAAGAATTCAAATATCTATTCTCTACTCCACATTTTCTAGTATCTACTGGGAGCTATTTGGGTCCATCCCAGGTGATACTAACAGGCCATTTTCAAGAACTTAGGAATCTTCTCTGTAGATGAGAAAGATATGAAAAAAGTATACCTACAAAATTATATAAGCAAACTGAAAATTAATGGATACTCTAAGTATATAGTTTTTAATTAAGAATCTACAACTTGTTATCTCATGTAGTTTATAGATGAAACAGTATAAGCCCACAGAGATGAATTAATTTTTCAAAAAACATTAACAACAACAAACCCAATACAAGATATAGAACTTAAATTCAGTAAAATTTCAGTTGCATTTGGTCCATTTTCTTAATAGGCCTTGTTTCTAGTCCATTTTCAATCCCTAGTGTTTGCCTACTCTGAGAAATGTGTAGAAAATAGTCTCCCATGTGTGTGACTGAGAGACAATATAAATGACCATCTGTAAAGAAAGGAATTTTTGACTTGTAACTAACTCTTAGTCAGAACATTAGTCAGACAGTTGACTGGAATGTCCTTACCCTTGCATCTTCTGGAAGGATTGGACTACTGTGGAATTTTAGAAGCAGTCTTCTTGCTTATGAATGTATGCTATATGTATCTGGAACTTGAATAAGAATTTTGACAAAAAGCCTAATACAAAATCTATTTTAAAACCAATTGTAAATATTGTTTCATCTATCATTCAGATCTTTAAAAACATTGTACTTTATGTGAAAATATTTACCACAGATATTGGGTAGTTTTTCTACCACTTATATGGGTTGTAAAATTATCTAGATTCCACCTACAAATACTGCATTCATTCAGGGTATTAAATCACACATTCTTTAAAACTCTCCATAAGTAGCTTTGTTCATAGATACTACTGTAAATAATCTCTGGATCATTTTATATACCTCTTCTCAAAAATTGACATGAATGATATTCTTGCTCAAGAAACTTTACAATGTAATGTGGCACTTGGTACATTCTGTTTGCTTGCTGAGGTTATGTTCTGATACAGAATAATATAGTATTCAATTGGTAAGAAGTATGACTAGAAGTGCAATGAACATCAAGAGAGAGAAAGGATGGAGGAGTAAATATTTTATCCTGAGGAATGTAATAGCAGTTCTCTTTCTTTATCAAACTAAATGTTCTAAGGATGATGCTAACATTCTGTGATATTCTCAAGAGCTGTGTGTTAGCTGAAAGCAGCCTATAGACTAAAGAGGTACTAAAGTCTGAAACTTGGATGTCAAGCTATGATAGTTATGTATTGTCTCCTCAACATTATCTGGAATCATCAGCTAAATGGACCTTTGAGCATGCCTTGGAAGATTATCTTGATGGCATTATTTTAAGTAGGTGGTGCCATTCCCTGGGCAGAAGATCTTGTATTGTATAAATTAGAGAAAGGTAATGAGTTGAGGCTTGAGAATCCATTTGATATCCTGAATACTGGCCAATAGAGAAGAATAAAAATGTTATAATTATTATCTTTCAGAATCCAAACAAACTTCTTCATATAGCAAGTCTAAGTTCTCACAAAACAAAACTTAGAGATAAACAAAACTTGAAGTCCAAAAGAGGATTAAGTGTCTTCTAACCAACAGGAAGGCAGATAACTTCTTATAAATTGTGGTTCCTTGTAGCTTTTCTCCCAAGAGCAACCCCCATCTTTGTTTCTTTTGAGCAAGTCTCATTCTGTGGTCTAAGCTGGGGACTAGACTGGCCTAAGCTAATTATGATCTTCATAGCTCCACTTCCCAAATTCTAGGATATGAGTATGTTGGGAATAATAGGCTGCAAGAACCAGCTTATGTTTAGACAATATGACACTAATATAGATATCCTGATGAATCAGCTAAAACAGAGCTGACGCTGAACATCTGGAGGGCTATGACTCAGCACAAAATGACTGACATTAGATGTCCAAGAACTCCCCAAAAGTAAATAGCAATGTAACCTGTTGTGTAACTATTCCTGGAAGAGTGCCATTTCTATGTCACTATATGAATACAGCTTTGAAGCCAAGGGACAGATACAGAGCCTGCTCATGCATGTGTCTGTAAACCTGTGTGCTTATGCCCACTTATGTGTGATACCTTATGCCTAGGTGCTTGCCAGTGTCCAGCTTCAATCCAAAGTAAATAAAGTGTCAATTTATAGGTCCTTGAATTCTCTTCAGCTGTATACCTTCACATGAATCTTACTCTTTCCTAGCATCTGAACACAGACAAACATGTTTAGCTTGACTAAAATTCACTGTTAATGAAATGATATAATTGGAGGACTTAAGATATACTTAGGTAGTGGAGCACTTGCTTAGCATGCACTGTGACTGCATTCAGTTTCCAGTACTACAGAAAAACAGAGAGACAACAGACTGACTGGAAGGAAGGAAGGAAGGAAGGAAGGAAGGAAAGAAGGAAGGAGAGAGGGGAGGGAGGAGAGGAGGGAGGGAGGGAGGGAGGGAGGGAGGGAAGGAAGGAGGGAAGGAAGGAAGGAAGGAGAGAGGAGAGGGAGGGAGGGAGGGAAGGAAGGAAGGAAGGAAGGAAGGAAGGAAGGAAGGAAGGAAGGAAGGAAGGAAGGATAAAAGAGGGATGGAGGGAGGAGGGAGGAGGGAGGAGGGAGGGAGAAACCGAAATAGAAAGAAATGGAGAGAGGGGAAAGGAGGAAAGAAGCATACAGTAAGAGAGAATGTGGAGGTAAGGAATGAGAGAAACAGTGAGAGAGAAAGATATTTAACACAAAAGGGTTAGGAGGCTGGTTCAGACTTGAGGGGAAAAGAAGTCAACCTAGATATTTTCTGGACACTGTGACATTCTGAAATCTGATGACTGGATGTTTGCTTTCACATTGTCTCCATTTCTCCTTGCCTCTCCAACATGAATAATTGTTAGAGTTTCACTAGGCTGAAGTATATTCCAGGGAAATTGAATCTGCAGTTTTGCAGAATTTCACAATGCCTTTTGCAGTTCTATGTCAAATTGTTTGTTTAAATCTAGTTTATTCTACCTTCTTGCTCCTGAATGTCCTATCATCTGAAATATTTATACCATTTCCCCTTAGGAGTTATGTGTTTCCTTCATTCTATGAAAAAAATGTGCTGACCAACTCTATCTATATGAATAATATTTTATTATTTTAATTACTTAAGTGCCTGTGGAAGGAAATTGGCTTTTATGGTTTATTCTCTCCTTGACTATTTCTTACTTTGTTTTCGTTGCCCTCCTTTACCAACAAAACCCTTATACTGACCACCAAGAATGTTTATGGAGATGATTTGAAGTTGTATTCCCCAGGTATTATGTAGCCTTTGGAAAGGCTGTGAGGATTACACACATAAATAAACACAATTTGTCATACCCTGCAAAAATACCCCAACCACACCAGACACCAGGACCCTGAAAAGGAAGCTTAATTATGATCCTTCTCTGGCCCAAATCTTATTTCTGAGTTCTTGCCTAAACATATGCACATTCTTTATTACAAATGGCATTCTGTTCCTGGTTTGCTCTTTCTTGAGTCTATTCTTTCATGCCACACAATTACTAAATATCCACTGTATTGTTAAGCAATAGCCACTGCAGGGACATCTCTTACCTCAGAAAGAAGGAAAATTTAATAGGCCATGTGATTTTCTTTCAGAAAATTATGAATATTATGGCAGAAAATAAAAAGGATATTCAAGTCAAGTGAGGAAGGCAGTAAACTGTTACAGATTTGCATTGGTAGTTCAGTAGATTTGAGGTCCAACTAGGGAGTTGAATGCCTGAAGGAGACCATTTATTTTTGTTAATCTTGTTTCCACATTACTGTGGCCAGACATGCTTGTATTTCAGACCAGCTCTAACTCTTCCTTACTCTTCATTATTAGGCAGGGTTCCTTCCTATGAGTTGAAAAAAGTAGTCCTTATAAATTGCTCACAGAAAAGCTGACACTTGCTAATATCTCAACACATATTACTGCATATCCTTAGCTTTGTTAGTTGTATGATTACCATCCAAATCAATATTGTATATTTTTATCTCATCTCCTTCAGTCAGTGCATTTGGGTCAATATATATTGAGATTTTTCTGGAACCCACCCCCAAGCCTTACTCCTTTTTCCACCTATCTTTTCTTGATGCTCCATTTATCCTTCCTCTTTTCCCTATCACTTTATTTCTACAATTGGAATATCACCATAGATGAAACACAGGAACTTGATAAATTATAATCTAAAAAAAAATATATTCTGATGTTTTTTTCCACTCCCAAAAGCATTTTTCTTAAATAATGTTCACTTGGAAATGCATTTTAGTGTGTTTTACACTTGTGGTGAAAATAAGCAAAGTATAGAATAAAAACTTGATACCATACATCACCCAGATATCTGATTGAAGTTACCTTAGCTACCAGAATGTGTAGTTTTCATTTGTCAGCTTGATACAACATGGAATCACCTGGGAAGAGTTTTGGAATGAGGCATTGACTACATTGGTTTGGCCTATGGACGTGTCTGTGAGAAATATTTTAGTTAAGTTAATTGATGTGAGAAGACCCAGCCTACTGTGGGCGGCATCATCCCCCAGGCAGAAGTTCCTGAGTGGGAAAATTGAGCTGAACACAAATTAGCAAGCTAGTATTTTTGTGACTGTCCATTCCTCTCTGTTATTGACTATGAATGTGGTGTTTTAAATTGTTTGAAGTTTCTGCCTAGACTTCTCCCACCACAATTGATTGTAACTTAAATTATAAGCTGAAATAATCCCCCTTTCTCTTCTAAGTCACTTCCTGTCAGAATATTTTATCACAGCAAGAGAAATGAAACTAAGACAGTTACTATTTCCCTATTTTCCATTATTTACATTTCCAAAATGCAATATCTAAAATCAGTGTTTATCTGCTCAATAAACATTTGTTCTGATATAGCCTACTCTCTTCTTTCAAATATACCTATTTCAATATACCTTTTACTGTGACATAGAATTATATAGTACTTTCATACCACACATCACAATGTGTTCCTGTTTTAAATAATAAAACTGTCATGAAACTTTTGATGGGTAGAAACAATAACATGCTTACACCAGTTTAAAACAAAACAAAACAAAAAACCTCAATGTTGACTTGAGTTTTAGGTACCAGTTGATAAGTATCAGAGATTTTTTTTGTTTAGTTGGATTTTTATTTGTTTGTTGTCTTATGTTACTGTTTTGGTTTGCCTCCAAATTTAAATTTTGTTTTCTAAACACCTTCCCCACATGATGGAAAATGGTTCAGAAAGTCATAGGAAACATGTCATTATGTTATATAATCCATGTACAGAGACACAATCAGATTGAATTGCTTGTATTTGTTGTTGGTTATATTGCTCTTATTTTATCACAGCTTACATATCAACTCGTGACCACTTACAGGGTCTACATAGAAATCAGGAATGAATTGTCTAACACTGGAGTTTAAAACTTACCTTTAATATGACCCATAGAAAGATGAGGCATTACTTTAATCTGGCAGTTTTGGAATTGGAAGCATGAGTTAAAGGATTTCTAGCCAAAGACAGGAGTCATTATTAAGCAGGGCAATGAATGCTGGTAAGGCAGATGACAGCATCCTTTACTCTGAGGATGTCATCCAAGGACTGTCACTTTGAGGATGTCATCCAAGACTGGTCACAAATCTAGTTCCAACCTAAAATTCAAATTTTCCATCATTGTTTTTCTTACATTACTCTCGTCAGACTGAATTAGCTGCTCAAAATTTCTATTTCAGTTATTTTGCTCCAAACTAACTTTGTTATTGTTGTTGTTATTGTTGTTTTGGAATGCCAGGCTTCTGCTTCTGGTGTCTCCTCAATCTTGGTCTTCTCAGAGTAAAGAAAACATTCCTACCTGGTCACCAATACTAAAACGTTATCTTCTTGTTGAGAAGATGAGTACAAATCAGTGAAGTTCAATCATTTGTGAGCTAGATTTATATTTTGGATCTGTTTTTCAGTAGTGAAACAATCTATCTATCTATCTATCTATCTATCTATCTATCTATCTATCTATCTATCATCTAGCTCTAGCTCTCTGCTTTCCTCTCCTTCCTTTTCTCCCTTTCAACAACACTCAATTAATGTATACTGTTTCTCTTTAGGCTAATGATGTTCTTGTTCTTTTTGAAATCCCCAAAACATTTCTGACATAGATTTTTAAGTTGAAACTTTGGCAATTTGTGTGGATACTTATTTTATTAGAGAATTATTCACAGAACATGCCAATAATCTGGAAATTATTATAAAAGTGCATCAAAATGAATGCAGGAAGTCTAGAAAGTTCAATATTCATTATAACCATGCCATTAAGGATTACATATTTTCTGTCATCTGTAAGAAAGTCTTGTTGTATAATCCCATTTACATTTTTTCAAGATGTCATATGTAAATAAAATTATTTTATGTTCTTATTTACATATGTTATAATCAGACAGAAAAATCACATGACTCTTTCTTCAATATTTAGTGGTATGCTGCACCTAAATTCCTTGACAAGTGAGCAGTAAATATGTGTATGTCTTCATCTTTTAAGATTAAATATTACAGCAGCCACCGGAACAGTGTGTGCACACTACTGCTTGCCCTTATGTACCTTTGAAATGTGCTTTCTAGTGTGTTTCCATGTTGTTCAAATGATAATCCAGACATGTATACAGGTAATTTTGGAAATCCCCACTACACAAAGACCATCATTCACACTGGCCAAGACATCATCAACATCAATACCAAAATACTTGTTAAGTTGCACATAATCAAGGCTCAAGTTCAATCTCGTGGAAATGGTTCTTTGCAAGAAGTATGACTTTATCGAAAATATGATAGACCAGTGAAGATATGCTAGCTAGGAAGTTCCTCTTCCTGGATAATTGTGGCATTGCAGACATTGTAAATCATGGGCTCCTTGACAAATTCCTGAACTTGCTGTTCTTCTTTAGGCACACTGTATGGAATATTCTATTTTCTGGACAAAATAATTGGCATCACTGAAATGAAAGCACACCAAATAGGCATCACTGAAATGAAAGCACATTACATCATAACATTACTAAAGAGTTATGCTAGTTTTGGAAGCTTCAATCATTTTTATCTGGTTTGAAATTTTGTGTTCTAACTCCCTTTTAGAATAAATATGCATGTAAATAAATGATTTCATGAAGGCATTGAAAAATCAAATTATGGCATAGGATATCAATTACAAGTTTGTAACAAATAATGGTAAGTACAGTTATTTTTATGTTGGCTTCAAATATTAATGAATGATGAATATCTTCAATCAAGTTTCTAATGATATAAAAATTCATACGGCTTTAGGTATTTTTCCTTTTGTGGAAAACACTACTTTTGAGCAGCATGAAGGTTACCAGTGATTATACAAAACAGTAATGCATACAATGTAACTTACAGGGCTGGAGTGGTGGCTCAGTGATTAAGAGCACTAGCACTAGCACTAGAAGACAAAGTTCAATCTCCAGCACCCACATAGTGGCAACCAGTTGTCTGTAACTCCAGTCCCAGGGAGCTCTGCTACCCTTGTCTGGCCTCCAGAGACACTGCATGCATGTGGTGCACAGACATATATGAGGTAAACATCCAAACACACACACACAGAGACATTCTGAGTTTAGGCTGTAACCTTTTGAATGGAAATGCAGCTCTGTCTGTTATATAGATTTTTATTTGATAAATATTAAGGAAATGATGTAAAAAATTACCACTTGGCCTACAATGTTTTGATAATTATTGTATGAATCAGTAGATCCTCCAATTAGGAATGATGGGAAGCAGGTTAGTTGAATAGTTTCAGTCTTAACTCATATTATACTTATTAATTACAAATGGAACAACTGCTATTACATACAGAAATATGACAGGCATACAATAACCAAGTAATTAGTGAGCCAAGGGACACCTAGAAGCTACCAAGTATGTGTGTAATTGGAGTACCCGAAGGAGAGCAAGATTGGAGGGATAACAAAATAAAGTATATGAAGAAATAATGACTTATAATTATCCATATTTGAAGGAAATCATAAGCCAGATATCCAACAAACACAATTTATTCCCAACACAAAGAACATAGAGCAAGCCACAAGGTACAACATAACCAGATCTCTTAAACTAGTGTTAAAATATTAGGATAAAATAAGACAGGACAGACTATGCATTCAAAATCAGCAACAAAGATATTGTGAGGAGCCAGCATGAAAAATAGAGCTGGGAGAACAAAAAAATTGAACACTGATGGAGAACTGAAGAAAAGGAAGCAGTAAAAACCACAAGCAAGCCAATCTGGAGTTGTGGAACCTAGAAACACATACTAAAATTATAAAAACAAAATAGAGAGTTAATTTCATAAAATGACTTTCTCCATTTCCCAGCTCTAGAAGATGTGCTGAGTATCCCAAGAAAACAAGATGGTGAGAGAATTCAGTGTAGAATTGCAGGATTCTGAACATATGCAGAGGATGGCTCTTAATTTTTAAGTCAAATGGTAGAATATAGATTCTTCCAGACTTGATTTGTATATTTTATTTAACTATAATCAAACCCTACCAAGGATTTCTGTAAAAATGAGCATGATGTTTTGTAATTCTTCTGAGCTGCATAAGGTCTCCAACACTCAAAATATATTTTCAAAATAGGATGGTAGCTAACAAAGGAAAATCTGATATTAGAATTTATTTTAAAAGTTGACATCTTTGAGGTAATGGGTTTCAAGATGCAAATGCTGTTGATACTTTGTCTCAGAGTTCACTTCTTTTAGCTCATGTGATCCAGGGACATGAGAACATCTGTTTCTCTTCAGAAGTGTCTGCAGAAGCAGATGACTGTTACAAAGTTACTGTCTGTGTTCCAAAAACATACAACCTTGTTCTAGAACTGTCTGTTCTTAAAACTTGCTTTACTTAGTTTATTTTTTAATTATTCAGAGGAATCCTAACAAACATTATAGGTTTCTTCAAAATAAATATATAGAGATATGGAGATATAGAGATATAAAATTAGCTAAATTGAAAGGTAGATAGAAAGGTAGATAGATGATAGATAGATAGATAGATAGATAGATAGATAGATAGATAGATAGATATAATAGATAGATAGATAGATAGATAGATAGATAGATAGATAGATAGATAGATAGGAGATAAATATATAGATAGGTAGGTAGATAGATAGATAGATAGATAGACAGGAGATAGATAGGTAGATAGATAGACAGACAGGAGTCAGATAGATAGATAGATAGATAGATAGATAGATAGATAGATAGATAGATAGATAGATAGAGCATGGTCAACAGATGTCAGACATAGTAAATAATAGGTGGTAGCCATTAAATACATACATTGATACAGAGTATATAGACCTGCTTGGGGAAAATTGAAGAGGCTGATTTGGAAAAACTGTAATTTTCAGATCTGAATACAAATTCAGGTAACCCAGCTCTACAGTTCCTAGAATCTATTGCTTGTGAACTTCAAAAATGCATATTAGCTCAAAATCTCATCAATTGTTCCCTGGAAATAGTATAAAATGGGAGTTCTTCTAACTTTTAAACCATGTTAAAGTGATAAAATTGTGTCTTTCATGCCTTTCAAAACTTTTTCCTTCTTGAATTATCAATAATCAAGCTTATATTTGCTTCTTCTGCATGTTACAATAATTCAAATCCATCTCAGCAGTCAAAACATACAAATTTTAAAATAATCTTGCTATAAACAAAGCTAATCTATTTCAGTTCCACAATGAATTCTGATCTGCTGCTGTAGTTTGTGACCCAATGTCACACACATTAATTCATGTAACCGTCTCCCAAAAAAGGGATAGACTAAAAAATAAATGTGAATATTTTCTTTATTGTGATCTCTCCAAGTTTTGGATGTAACTGTATGGTTCCTGCCAATTTCAGAAGGCTATAATAAGAATCAAAGTAAACCAAAACTAAAATAATAAATGAGTAGATCGTCTTTTCTTGGATTAAAAACTATATAATATGGAACATGCCTTTGGAAGATGAAGTTCTGAATTGGAATCTTAGCTCTATACTTCCTAACTAAAAAAAGTTTGCCAATCCTTTCCCATTTTCCTGGCCTCTCTGCTTATTTCTGTAAGAGAAAGATCACTACAGTAATGTCACAGGGTTGACACGAGGGTAAAATGACATAATCAATATTAAGTTCCCCATTCAGTGCAGGACACCTGGTTGTGTTTCAGTCAAACAAGTTCCCTCTCCATCTAGTGGAACAAGGGACCGAGAAGCTGCTGGACATCAGGAGCAAGGAGAAGGCTGTCAGCAGTAGAACATAACAATTTATAAATTTCTTATTTCACAACAAGCCCTGGACATTCATCGTCCATGGAAATACACAAGTGCCGAGACTGGGGCTGGTTCCCAGCCAGAGTCCAACGCAAATGCACCTGAATGACTAACGTGTGCTGTGTGACTCACCCGTTCCTGACTGCAATCTGGGCCCATCTGCTGAGCAGAGCCACACAACCCAGGGAGGGCCAGTGAGGGTTGCAGACCTCTTAGGAAGAGGGAGTTCTGCTTATTCTTAAACTATGTTAGGAAAAAAGCCTATAACCATTATTTATCTGAATTCATGAGAGGCTAGCAAGTTTTTCTATACATAGTTTCATGTTTTCCTGGGCCTATTCCCATTTTAGCAGAAAAGAATCAAGCCCCATTCCAACTAGAGTGCAAGAGACTTTCCCAAGACCTTATAGACAGACTCTGTGCTGGCTACTTCTATGTCAACATGACATAATCTATAATCATCTGAGAGGAGGGTACCTAACCTGAAAAAAAAATACTTCCATAAGATGGAGATATAGGCAAGCATGTAGGGCACTTTCTTAATTAGTGATGGACAAGGTAGAGCCCATCCCAGCCCTGAGCTGGTGGTAGCAAGTTCTATAAGAAAGAAAACTTAGCAAGCCATGAGGAGTAGCACAGTAAACAACGCCTCTCAGTGTCCCTCTGCATTAGCTGCTGCTTCCTCCTCTGTTTGAGTCCCTATCCAGACTTCTTTCAGTGATCAACAGTAGTGTGGAAGTATATGCTAAATAAACCCTTTCCTCATACATTTCTCTTTGGTAATGGCATTCCATTGCAGCAATGGTAACCCAAAGTAAGACAGACTCCAAAGTTCTCCTTAGCCATTTCTATTCAGCACAATGGAGGGTGTTTGCTGAGCTATTTTGTCCTGAGGTTAAAGAATGGGAGTCAGAGAGATCGCACCATGTCTCATAGTCTTCCAAATACCATCCCAAAGCTTCACACACTGCTGGGTTCCTAGACAGATACAGTTTGACCTGGGTTGCTAAACTACTTACTGTGAGTTTTTTCTTCTGCCCTAGTCTTCTGAATCCTTCCTTGCAATAATAAATCTAGGCAATGATCAGAATATGTCCTGCCTTTCACACACATCATCTCACTGAATCCTGTGTACCAACTATAAACTTTGTTCATGTTGAAATTAGAAACTTGCCTAAAAGCTAGGTCTCCAAATTGGCACAGCTCCAAAGCTTCTCGACATGTAGTTTCAGAGGAATGTGAGCCTCTGGTCCATAAGGTTCTCTTTCAAAACAAACTCACAAAAATATAATCCCATTATTAGTGCCAGCAGCGAAGTTAGGACTGTGGTACATAGCAGATCACCAGTAATAGAGAGAATAAATGAGACAACTGTAAACATGTAATGATGGAGACTGGAGAGATGCCAATCGAGAGAGTACCAGAGTTCAGATGCACAGAACTCATGTCAAAAGCATTAGGTAGATGTGCATAACTGTAATCCTAGCTCAGGTAGGGGAATGACAGGTAGATCTCAGTGCTTCCTATCCCCAGTCTGTTTAAGAAATGAGTCCTGGGTTCCTTGAGAAACTCCCTCTCTAAGGACTAGCTTGAATACAATTGAAAAAAATAAGCAAAGTCGACTACTAGCTTACACACACAAGGGATGAGGGATTATATACATTTATACAAGAAAAATTACTTATCTACATTATCCTAGACAGGAGAGGATATATCAGAGATTCGGAGACAAGGATGGAAACTTGACAAGGTGTTTATTTAGTGTTTGTCATAAAATTGAAATAGTAATACAGGAAATTTCCACAGAAAGATAATTTTATCTTCAGATTCTGCATGAGATGAGGTCCCTGCAAGTCTCTTTGTTCATGAAGTCAACATACTTCTTGCAGGTTTTCTATAGTGAATATATCCAGGTATGGTTCTGGAATGTACACATTCTCACTTCAGATAGGATGTAGCTGACTATTCTGTGGTTATTAAAACATCATGAGGTTGAGTTGCTAAAAAGGTTCAATCCTGTTATCTTTGAAAAATGTAGGTCAATAATATTTTACTGTGCTTAGTTTGCTGTGGTAGCTGATGGAACTGACTGTTGATCAAACTGAGATGATTTTTATAAACAATGGCACCCAGGATAAAGGCAAGGTAGTATTAGAAGTTTTTGAAAATATGGCTGTTCTTCTCGAAAACAATTGTAGTTCTTTACAAGGTATCCAGCTAAAGCCAATGTCTCTGTTTTGGGAGGATCTTCGTGGTAAGCAAGTTAACGATGCATCAAAGACACACAAAGGCAGCAGTTGTCTCATGTCCCCACTACACAGGCTTTCCTCAAGGGCTATCCATTATTGCTTTCAAAATTCACCTACTTACAAGTTTTTGTCCTGATTTCTAGACAAGGACAAGAATAATGAATGTATTTCTTTTTTTTCTTTTCTTTTTTTTTTTTTTTTTTTTTTGACAAAGTACAGTGGTAAAACAGATTGAACACATTCATTTTTTTTAAGATTTTTTTTATTGGAACTTTTATTTACATTTCAGGTGTTTTCCCCTACCCTCTTTCCCCGCTTCCTCCCAGGAACTCCCTATCCCTTCCCCCTTCCTCCTGCCTCTATGATAGTGTACCCACACCCACCCTCCCCAGAACCTCACCTCCCCACCCTCATCGAATACCACCCCCACGATGTCCAGCCTTCATGGGACCAAGAATCTCTTCTCCCACTTATATATAGCTCCCTTGCATATATAGCTGGAGCCATGGGTCCCTCCCTATGCGCTCCCAGGCTGGTGGTTTAGACCCTGGGGGCTCTGGTTGGTTGGTATTGTTGCTCTCCTCATGGGGTCCGGTACCCTTTAAAGATTTTTTAATTGCTTTTAATTGTGTGTTTGTGTCTGTGCATGTGATGACACATGTCTATGGAGGCCAGAGATGCTGGACTGGAGCTGGAGTTAATAAGTGGTTCGGAGCTACCTGGTATGAGTACAGGGAACTGAACTCTGGCTCCTAAAACACTCTGCACTCTTTTTTTTTTTTTTAATTTATATCTTCTTTTTACATTAATTGTTATTGCATGCATATGTGTATTTTTTAAACTTTACCTTTTTTTCTCAATCTGCTTCTACATCATTTTAATTACATGCAAGTATTAAGCTCAGTTGTAGGTTGAGGAACTAGCAATACAATAGATGCAAATAGTCAAGGAACAAGCAAGAAAATAAATGCAAACAGTCAAAGAACAAGCAAGGGAATAAACAAAGTCCCATGATCACTCCTGTGGTCACTGTTTCTAAGGGCTTATCAGGATGACCAAAATATCTGAGCATATTTCCCTGTCCTAGACCAAAGTCATTGTTATGCCTAAAGCCTACCTCTTTGTTCTAACCTAAGATTTAGATTCCTGCCTGAAATTACTTCTTTGTTCTAGCCTAATGTCAGACTCCTGACAAGCAGCCCATTTCCTTGTCCTTGGCCAATGTCAGATTCCTGCCAAGCAGCGCCAAAAGCTTTCTACATTTCCCAGTTTTTTATTTCATAAACAAGACTGAGCCTGTCGTAGGTCTTTCTGTCCAGAGTGTCTTCCTTATCTGTCATGGAACACTCTGCACACTTAATCACTGAGCCATCTCTCCGGTCCCATAAGAGAAAGTTCATTTTAAAAAATGAATGTATTCTTTTTATTAATTATTTTATTTATTTACATTCCAGTCATTGCCCCCTTCCTGGTCAACTCCCCCCCCCCAGTTCCTCACCTCATTCTTCCTCCCTATTGTCTCCAGGAATGTGCTCCCCTATCTCCATATCTGGGGTATCTCCCTTTCACTGGGGCCTCAGGTCTCTCCAGGATTAGGCATATCTGCGCCTAGTGAGGCCAGACCAGGCAAGTCCTCTATTATATGTGAGGCCTCAGAGGAGCCCATGGATGCTTCCTGGTTGATGGATCAGTCTCTGGAATCTCCCTGGGGTCCTGGCTAGTTGGGACTGTCAGTTTTCCTATGGGGTCATCCTCCCCTTCAGCTCCTTCAATCCTTCCCCTTTTTCCTCCATAAGGGTCTGACTGACCCCAGTCCAATGGAATGGTTGGCTGTAAGTATCTGCATCTGTTTCAGCTGCTGGTAGGGCCTCTCATAGGACAGCCATGCTAGGCTCCTGTCTGCAAAATTCATGATGTCCTCATTTTTAATAACTGAACAGTATTCTATTGTATAAATAAACCACATTTTCTGTATCCACTCTTCATTTGAGGTATATCTGGGTGGTTTCCAGCTTCTGGCTATTACAAATAAGGCTGTTAGAAACATAGTAGAGCACATGTCCTCCTGGTACTGTGGGGCATCTTTTGGGTATATGCCCAGGAGTGGTATAGCTGGGTCTTCGGGTAGAACTACTTCCAATTTTCTGAGAAACCTCCAGATTGATTTCCACAGTGGTTGTACCAGTTTGCAATCCCACCAGCAATGGAGGAATGTTCTTTCTACACATAAAGAATGAGTTCTTAAGTACATGGCTTGGACCATACTGGAATAGATGGAAAGTGATCTGGAAAGAGGATATGTTTGGAAAGTTGTCAACTGTGTCTCTTGTCCAAGCTCAGATTGCTCTTCATTGATAATTCCTATCTCACTTACAGCCTCACATTTTCTGTCTCTAAAATACGAAGAGATTTGGTGCAACTCTTTTGGAACAGTTTTTTGAGAGACTATTCTACAGCTAAATATATGATCTAGGAATTCTTCTACTAAATGTAAATCAACAGAGTCAAGTGGACATGTCTATGTGTAGGTGTTATCTTAACAGAATTTCTATAATTAAAATATTTCTGATTTTGTTTTTAAGACAGTTTCTCTGTGTAGAATTGGCTGTCCTGGAACTGTAAGTCAGGCTGATCTTGAACTCAGAGATATGCCTGTATCTGCCTCTCAACTGCTGTGATTAAAGGCATATGCCACTATACCTGGCTAAAAATAACTTTTAAAACCTAGAAATGTCCCATATATCCAACAGCTTGAAAATATATTACAGCAACTCAATAGAGTGTTATATAATGATGGTAATGAGCACACAAAAATGATTACATACCACAATATTGAAAAATACTGCATGAATAGAACATTCCATAGCATATGATGTTTTTTATAAATACTCCAACAACTGACAAAACCAGTTTACAATGAGAAAAATGCTTTGTGATTAAATAGATCTCAATTCTAATCTTGGTCTTGCAAATATAAAATTAAGGAGGGACAAGTTCATTTGTGTCTCAAAGTTTTAGATTCTCTCTATATATAAAGCATCCATTATATCTTCATTTAAAGTGCATAGAAAACAGTGAATCATGCTACTGGTGTTGCAAACTCTGACATCTAGTTTTCCTTTTGACATGTGTTATTGGGGATCAGAAGGAAGTTTTAAGTTCATTTCTGTTTGTCTGTATTTTTTCACTTTCACATGCATTTTGGTTTTAATATGCTTGTTTGCTCTATGCCTCTTCCCACCCTCTCTGACCTCTTCTTCCTCTCGCTTCTCTCCCTTTTCATATACTTCTCTCCATATTTCCATCTTATCCATGCCTTGATCTTAGTTTTGGTTTGCCAAGGCTTCACTCAGATACAACACTGAAAAGATCAGCCAGTACTAAAAGAAGTTGATAATTTTTCCTCACAACCTCTTTCATTTGGGTCTCTCATCTCATTTCCTCATGTGTGATAACGGATTAAGTCCATCATTATAGTGTGCACACATGTGTGTGAGATGTGGGATCATTCCTGAGTTCAAGTCATAGCTATGTTAGGAGAGAAATGTGTGACAGTTTGTGAGAAAAGAAATTTCTTTTTTCTGAATAAATAATTTGAATTATTCTGATGTTCAGGTTCATTTGCGATGCATACATGAACTGCAGCATCATCAAGCCATAACTCCTGAGTCAACTGCTTCACACCCATTGCATAGGACTCTTTAAGATTTCACAAAGAATATCCAACCCACATAATCCTTCTAGTTGCAAATATTGTCTTTCACTTCCTTCTTTTCATTTACTTTGATACATTTTTCTCTAAAGAGATCTCTTTTTTTAGACTATCAAAGTAGTGCCTCCTTTGTTTAAATACTTCTAACAACTTCTCAATGTACTTGGAATAAACTGAAGTTCTAAATTATCACCCACCAGGATTTCTAGGATCCTTCCTTTAGGCATCTACCTGCCACTGTCCTCTCCCTTCACCACAGTGGCCTTATTTGTGCTTCTCAAATACTACATGTTTATCCATCTCCAGGTTTACTCAGTCTGTCTTTATCAGAACAGTCTCCAAGACTTCCTAGATAGGGCTTCCTCAGAACATTCTAATTTAAGTATCTTATCTGGAGAGACTTCCTAAAATTAGTCTGGCTAAAGTAAGTTTTGCCACACCCTAGGTTACAACATCATTCTATTTTATTTTTGTTACAATACTCCTCATTGGCTCATTTATGTGCTATACTTTTTTGTTGTTTATATGCTTGCTAGAGTCACATGTTGGTAGTATTATTGGCGTAGTATGTTGTGATTCCAATAATCTTTAATCCTGTGATCTCCGTACTCATCCTCAAAGTTAAATGCAATATGTCTATGATTCTTCCAAAGGAAGCACAGTATTCTTTAATTAAAAAATGTAGCCTTCATGTCCTCTTCTCCTATAACATACTCAAGTGCACTGATTTTCTCTTGATTGGTATACTAGTTAGATTTTGTGAACTTGACCCAAATAACAAACCTAGGAAAAGGAAACCTTAGTTGAGTAATTGCAACCAACACATTGGTCTGTGGTCATGTCTGTGGCAATTTCTTATTTAATGATTGATGTAGGATGCCCAGTCCACTGAGGGCAGTGCCAACCTTTTGCAATGCTCTTCGTTTATGTAAGAAAACAGTCTGAACAAGCCATGAGGAAGAGCCTGGTAAATAGCACTCCTCCCATGTCCTTTGCTTCAGTTCCTACCTTCCTGTTCCTACCTTGAAACCCTGCCCTGGCTTCCCTCATTAGTGGATTGTGAGCCGAGAGTTGTGTGTCTCCTTCCTTCCTGGGCCAGTTTTGCTCAGCATTTTATCATGGCATCAGAAAGCAAGCTAACATACCCTGTCTAGCCATTCCCAGACTATCTGGTGGTGGAAACCTTAATACAAATTTCTCCTTTCTTTACTTGTCTTCATATGATCTGAGAATAAATTTCTTGCAAAGGACTAATGTTCAGTAATTTATAGAATATCACAAAAAGAATGCAGCTACTTCTTACAAGAAGCTTAGTGAATTCAGTTTGATGCTTTGATCTGCAGATACTGCATGGTACTGCCATGCACATGAACAAATAAATATATATGAACCTTCTTCAAGACTTTTTATTGTGATGTTTATTGAACATTTATTCTGCAAACATACACTTAAGCAACAACTGCCATGATCATCTCTCAAGATTTTCCCCCTCCCTGTGAAGCCAGGGTAGACTTAGAAAAAAAAAAAAAAGAGAGAGAGAATAAAAACATATCAAAAGATCTTGACAGTGAAATGTAACATAAATATTTTGGAATTTGATCTGTGGTTTAACACATAGTAGCTGTTCGACACTGACAGATTATTTAACCTCCTTAGCTGTAATTTTCTCAGTAGTGGGACACTTAACACCTGTTTTCTTCTGTGCATGCTTGTTGTTGTAGAATGTAAATGAGTTTACAAAATCCTTAAGTATTCAGAGAATGTCAGCTCTTGTCATCAACCATAAGTCACTGCAATTATGGTCTTTGCTTAGGATGCAGTCAAGCGAAGGAGTAAGGTCGCTTTGGTGCTCCTTGAAGAAACCAGTGGCCTTACCAGAAGGAGTGCAGCTCTTCTAATTTTCCTTTGGAAAATTAGTCTCAGTTAAGTACAGCCTCTGAGGAGGAGGATGGGTTTGTAAACAGCTACGCAAAAATAATCACATGCCTTTCTCCAGACCTAACCACCACATGAGCAAAGAATAATGTGGATGCTGTGGATGAGTGCAGAATTTAATTTAATTTTTTCTTGAAATCTAAGGATTAGTATGTGATGCTGAATGCCATTTCACCTGCAAGGTGAGGGTGAAGGATGGATGGTTTGTCTGTGTCCTCTTTCAAGGACAATGTTGGATTTGGGGAAAGGAGAATGCATCAGGGATTTTGTGAATACCTATTGTTCGGAGGTAAATATTAATAGAAATACTCACCCTACATTATCTGCCAAAATTAGCCTTCTTCGTGCCCCATGGCTGTATTTTTATCTCTGAGATCACTATGAAAGGATGAGTTTTGAAAAGGATTATAAAACATTTCTACAGCTCTGAGGACTTTATTCACTGATCAAATAGGGTCAAGGTAGGAGGAGCCATTTATATTTACATTCTAATAAGAATTTATTTCTAACTATCTAGCAAATCTGATGAAGTCATTTTTTTTTGTTCTTTAATACACTCCAGTGTTCTCACTGTTAATTTAATAATAAATTATATGAAAGTTACCACTTCTGATGGTTAGTTTTATATCAACTTGGCACAAGCTACTGTCATCTGAAAGGAACAGACTTCAATTAAAAAAAATGCCTCCATAAGAGTTGGCTGCAAAAACCTGTAAGGAATTTTCATAATTAGTGATTTATGACATAGAGACCAGCCCATTATAGGTGATGTTCCCCCTTAACTGTTGGTCCTGAGTTCTATAAGAAAGGAAGCTGAGCAAGCCAAGAGGAACAAACTAGTAAGCAACACTCCTCTATGTTCTCTGCATCAGATTCTGCCTCCAGATTCTTGCCCTGTTGATTTCTTATCCTGACTTCTTTCCATAATGAAGAGTGATGTAGAAGTGTAAGCCAAATAAACACTTTTTTCCCCATGGTATTTTATTGCAGCCATAGTAATCCTAAGACACCACTGAAGGACAAAATATTTTAAAATTTAAGGGACTATTTTTACAACTCTTTTCTTATGAAAAACAAGCCCACTGTTGTAATGTCACTTAAATTATAACTTGTTTGTATGGAATATGAATGTATATGTACATGCAAACATGCAGTATAGATGAGGCTATTTGGAAAAATAACTTAAAAATGTAAGCCTTCCAGAGAAAATCTCTGAGTTCAAGTTTAAGCTACAAGCTCCTTTTAAAAGTCAAAGATCTAAGACACTACATTGAATAGATATGTTTAATTGATAGTTTCTTTAAATCTCTATATCATTTCTTAGTGCCTTTAGGAAAATTAGAGTGCATTAATTTGAAGGGAAAAGCTAATAAGTAATGTTTTTAAATATGCCTTGAAGAAGATGGTTTAAAATATTTTTAAATTTTTTAAATTTTTAAAATTTTTTAAAAACTTTTAATTTTTAAAATTTTTAAAAATTTTTAATTTTTAAAATGGGGCTTCAGGAAATGTATTTTTTTGGTCCTTTAATTAACCTGGACCCCTGAGATCTCTCAGATACTAAACCATTAACCAGGCAGCATACACAAGCTGATATGAGGCCCCTATCACATATAAAGCAGAGGACTACTGGGTCTGGCTTTAGTCAGAGAAGATGCACCTAAGACTGGAGGCACTAAGGAGTATAGAGGTCTGGTGGGGTGGGGGTGGGGATAGGGGGGCGGAGAAAAACTTGCGGAGACAGGGGTGGGAAGGAGGTATAGAATTTGGAACAGTCAGAGGGTGGACCAGGAGGGGAATAAAACCTGGAGTTTTAAAGAGAGAGAGAAAGAGAGAGAGAGAGAGAGAGAGAGAGAGAGAGAGAGAGAGAGAGAGAGAGAGAGATTAATTTAGGCTTTGCTTAAATAAATAAAATAGATAAAAATATCTCATAATACCTTCATTGTTAAAACCAATCCAAAGTTCTCTCTCTCTCTCTCTCTCTCTCTCTCTCTCTCTCTTTGTGTGTGTGTGTGTGTGTGTGTGTTGTCTGTCTGTCTCTCTCTCTTGTCTGTCTCTCTCTGTGTCTCTTTCTCTCTCTCTGAAGTTGGAAATTGGTAACCTGGTCTCCTAACCTCAAGGATGATGGGTATTACCCAGCATTTCAAAATGCACTTCAGACTATGTAAAAATACTGTGTAAAGTTAAACAGGAGGGCTTCAGAGAAGTGTTGGTAGATGGTAAGCCTAAGTCCCGTTCACATACAAATCTCACATGTTATGTGGACAGACTGCATCTCTTCAAACAAGTCTTCCAGATCTATTGTTATAAATACAGAAGCTCCACTACTTAAGAACTTTGAAGAAACAATTGTCCACAGATCTTCACTAGGTTTCCCAGAAAAGTGAGAACATGTTGTCTAGACTCAAAACAAGCAGATGGATGTCCACATGAAATCATTTTAGTCTTGTCCATCCTGTTGTTTAAATTGGTGCATGTCATCACAGTGCTTGAGGTAAACTGCTTTCACAGGAGCACTCCATGGTGAAGAAAATCAGCATGCAAAAATCATTGGATAAGTTTGTACGAGAACTAAAAAGAAACAATACAACTTAGAATAAATGCTGTTAACATATCTAACTCCTCTGAAAGTTAGTTTTATATGAATTCTTATCCATGCTTTAGACATACTTGTAAATTGATCCATCTACACAGCTCTTCAGAATCCAGGCTTTGTTTAAAGTCTTATCAATGGTCATAGTTATGATGTGGACATCTCAGACATAGACACCATATATATGTATGTATGTATATATATGGGGATATGGGGAATGATTACCTCTCTTGGTGCGTGGTCACAGGCGTGGGTTTCTGTTGGGTGATGTGATTCCCACAGCACCGTGGAGACTGAAGCATGGGAATCTTGATTGAGTTGGTTTTTCGCAGCACGTGAGAAGCCACCGGGATGCCCCCAGGCGGGGAGAGAACTCAGTATGAAATTCCACAGGGGTTAGGGGCTCTTGAGTGACCCAGAGATAGGCCATTGCCCGATGGTTCTGGGGCACTCAGGTGAGCGCTAGCAAAGGCCCTAAGCGCACTGAGATGCCCCAGCAAAGAAGCGGCAGGGCGGCCGCAGCAGACCAGTGGTCTCTATTCAGGGCTCCCAGATGTCGCTGGGGGGCTGTGGACATACAGACACTGTGGGAGTGTGGGGCTGGCTGCAGCCGAAAGGAAAGAGGGAGAGGAAAGCTCCGACCACCCAACGGGAAGAGATTTAGTTATAAAACTCACTTAGCAGACTTGGCGCTTGGCTAGCTTGCTTAAAGAGGTAGACCCTGTAAGTGGAACACAGAGAAGTCCTCCAGGGGAGATTAGACATGGCTCGGTAGTTGAGACCTTTTCCACGGTTCCCCCACAGTGGGCCCCCAAAAGACACGTGGAAGTCAGTGGGTTTTACAGGCTTTATTTTCATGGGTTTTACAGGATTTATTTTCATGTCTGATGGTAGTTGAATCTGGATGCACTCCCCCTTAGGTCAGAGTGGACCTGACTTAAATAGAGATGGAGGTGGGAGGAAAGTCTGGGAAAGGAATACTTAATTGGCTATGTCCTTTAGGTATCTCATTAATATGGAAATCTCTCTAGGGCCTGAGGCCTATAGCTACACCCTTTACCTGTGGAGGGGCTGGTAGGGCCGTTGCCCTATGTGACTGATCAAATGGAGTTCTTAGACCTTAGACCGCATGTCAGGAACCTGGGTTCTGGGGGTATGGCCCAACACCTGCTGTTGTACAGTCAGGGTCCAGGGTTCAAGACCTGGACCCAACCAAGAACCAAGATATCATTTCTCAGTCATGTATATATGTGTGTGTGTGTGTGTGTGTGTGTGTGTGTGTGTGTGTGTATATATATATAATATATATATAACATTAAACTGACTAATGATTCACAAGATGCCCATGGCTTATAGCCTTACAAGCTATATATAGAATATAAAGGTTATGTAGACTATAACCCTATGTAGCAATAATATTTGCACATATGTGATACAGTAAAGAATCTTATGATAATAGATTTTCCTATTTTATCTGTACAGATATTAAATTTAAAATAGATAAGTCACATATGTACAGCATAAGAGATTTGACAAAGGGCCAGAAAATAAGATGACACAATGACAAAGGAGAACAATTGTGATTTTTTTTTTTTTTTAAAATAAAGATTCTAAGAACAAAGGAATCAAGGAATGAAACTATAGAAGCCATTGGGTTCTACCTCCAAAATTTTACCAGAGAGCAAGACACCTGTAAGCATAATTTGGACACATTAGATTAAAAGAATAGATGTATCTTTCTTTTTTTAAGCCATTAATTTTTAGTAATTTGTTGTAGTTCCAATACAAGTTTAATATTGTGTAGACTTCATGTCATGGCGATAACATAACTCTCATTGATAACAATTCATGAGGCCAATCTTGGGTTTAAAGTTTACTAATTTTAGAATTTCAAGAATATGTACTAAAGCTTCAACAGATTGAGGATGAAGTGTCTTTATCCTGGAGGTAGATGAAGCCAAGATAACACTCACTATTAATCCAGAATGTATTTATCCAGAATGATGCAACATTTTGTACATTTCTTAACTTCTGTATGCTTTATTAGACTCATCCATAAAATGAAACTCATTAGCAGTAACATTACTCAAAATATTCAGGTCATGGCGAGATAAAGCAATACATGTTTAATACTGAAATAAGTATTTCCTGTCAGAAAACATTAATGACAGAAAGCAAGAATCATGTAGAAATAGTTGAGAGAATGTACATTATCACAAACATGAAATTAAATCTGAACAAAAAAATGTCTTTTGGAATGATCTGTCTAAATTCTGCCCTGTTTTTATTTGTTTCTATGTGTTAATATAAACCCCTTTCCATATATACCAATTCAGATTTCAGGTGAGAACACCTTTTGAGAACACTTTGGATAGAATTACATTTTAAATTAGAAACCTAAGAAACAATTGGCCATTGGAGATTCATGTTTTCCCATTGAAATCCAGTGAGATTCTATCCTTAAGTGGGTTAGAACTCCCACCCCAAAGTTTCTCTGAGACAATGCAGGTGTTAGTCCTTGACACATCTCATATAGGAAAACTTCTCAATCCCAAACAAACTAAGTTATCTGGTAATCTAATACATGTGGATAAATTTATTCTTTGAATCTAATTATTTAAATTCTAAACATTCATCAATATTTATTTCTATATTCTATCAAATTCACAATGGAATGAATTAGATCTACCTATCAACTTTTTCCCCATTATATCTATGATTAACTTTGGCTTAAGATTTAAAATTGCACTTTTGGTTATACTGAATACATTTGGAGTCTTCAAATTTTATAAGTTTAGTAGCTGTTACATTGGACAATGAATTTCTCTTATTATATAATTTAAAAAATAGGTACCAAATTGTGAGTTCATTTTGGATGTTTTCCATTTCATAATAGGATTGTGAAATGTACTATACTGTATATGTTGAGTGGTCTATTATACATTAAGAAAGAACCCTGTAGAGATGTGACCACTGCCACTGCCTTGGTGATGTGATACTATGTTTTATAACTTTATGGTCTTAGGGAACACTTATTTGTACCAATGAGATGGCTTTGAAGGTTAAAGTGCTGCAGTCAACCATGATGACATGAGTTCAATCTCCCGAATACACATAGTGGAAGGTGAAGTAAAATTGGTGTTTCTGACTTCCACTCATATGCCATGACAGGTACACACACAGACATACACACACACACACACACACACACACACACACACACACTTGCACACGCACACACACACATGCACACACACACACATGCACACTTGCACACACACACAAAAATTAATTAATTAATTAGTTAATTAAAAAGAAATACTTATTTGAAATAATCTTTTGAAAAAGGGAAGTCACACAGAATGATTGGGAAATGAGGGTAAAGAAAGAAAACCATGGGGTAAGGTAGTATATAATAAATAAACATATGGGTGCCCATCCACTCATCTATGGAATTACAAGATTTGAGCTAAGAGCTTTAAGATCATGCTTCATAATGCCAAGGATGCTATAAGAGTCTTGCACCTGACTTTGCAATTCTAATAATCACGGCCTGAGCCTTCAGCTCACTCTCACTCTGCACGTTTGGAAATGCTGCTCCAAAATGGTAATGATAAAAATTTACCATTGTTATGATCAGTCTTGAGTGATGATGCACTTGCAATCACCAAGCCTTTAGACATGTCTGTGAAGGTATTTTCAGATAGAATTAACCATGGGGTACCTTCTACCAGGAACACGTATGTAATGAGATCCAAAGGCAAAGCAGTGTTTCTTGCTTGCCCATTTTTTGCTTCATGCTGGAGCTTGCATATAGACCATAGTTGTGGCTATTGTCATTAAGAACCTGCTTTCTTAGTCTTCCAACACAAACTGAAGACCAGCAGTGCTCTGGTCATCATCTAGATGATCAGTACCAGATTGATGCTGCTGTCACATTCAGCCTTGTAAACTGAACATAGACTGGGTTCTCAGGCTTTCCAGTACGAGGACAACAAATGTTTGACTATCTGCCCCATACCACGTTAGTTTATCTAAGATGCCCAGTATTGCAATATAGTTATTTATACATTAATCTCATCAGCATTGTTCTTTTAGAGAGCCTTGACTAGCTACAACTCAAATGAGCACAGAAACCGGAGCTAAGCCAAATGCTTACATTTTCAACTGAATTCACAGTGGGATTGGAAAGAGCAGAAAAGATGGAAATCCTTTGTATTTTAAGGACAGATACTGCGGAGGAGCTTAACTGGGTTTTGAGTGTAAAGCTGGGGTCATTCAGCATGACAGATCTTTGTAATAAGAAAAAAAAAATTGTGTGGGCAGGTACACAAAAGTAGAAAGGTACCAAGAAGAGCATCTTCTTCTGGGAACTCATGGAAAAAGAAAAACATCTTTAGTGAGAGATGTAAAAGCCTAGAATGGGCCATGAAACGTGTCTGCTCAGAATTTGTTACTTGTGTGGATAGGATCACAAGTGAAGAAAATAATGCAAAAAATACCACCATAAGACCATTGTAAACTTCATGATTGAGGCTCATACTAATGACAAGAAACCACATGGTAGAGATAATTCTAAAATCAAGAGGATATGTGTTTCTCATCGACAGCAGGAGATGGTGTGGTGGGGAAGACCACCATGGAAAATAAACACATAATCCAAAGTTACAATTTACTTAAGGAAATGATCCACCACATGGGAGATGAACAGAAACAGCACAGTAGAAAATTAATATCCCCAGAAATTGAAATTAGAGAACATGAGAGAGAAACTATCAAATAAATGCTTTTAAAATGATTAAAGGCAACATAGAGGAAAACAAAATTAAAGTGAAAAATAAGAAATTACCAAAGTCTGAATAATTTGAACTTGTAAAGAAATTGACACTATAAAGACAAAAGGAACTTATACAATCTTTTATCTGCTGGGATATAGAGTGGATTGATCACAACTGAAGAGAAAAACTGAGATTTAGAAGAGTAGAAAAGGTAAAATTATCTGATCCAAGCATAGAGCTATGAATAGGCATAAAGACAGAAAAG
This sequence comes from Mastomys natalensis, assembly GCA_021653895.1. Classification (NCBI taxonomy): domain Eukaryota; kingdom Metazoa; phylum Chordata; class Mammalia; order Rodentia; family Muridae; genus Mastomys; species Mastomys natalensis. The sequence continues at coordinate 300,840 of JAJTUV010000749.1, forward strand.
ATGGGGAGGCATGGGGCAGCATATTAGTATTTTCAATATTTGATAATTGTATGTCAAATGTATGCCACACAGTAGGTATTGTAAAAATAATTGTTCCAAAAGTGAATAAATGAAGATATTTGGTAAACAAATGAAAATTAGATACACTATATTTGTGTAGTTTTCGTGTTTGAAGAGCAATAACATGTCAGTTAAAAAAGTACAGCAAGTTTAAAGGAACCAATTCAAAGGAACTTTTCACATAGAAACAACAAAACAAAAGTGTAGACAATAGAAACTTCAAAAGCAAACAAAGGAAAGCATAGACAATGACAAACTCAGAAACAAAAAAAGACACCATGCTTCTTAGACCTGCTGTCAGCAACCAGAGGCCAGGAGACTAGAGTCAGTGTGCAAACAATGTGATTTAGGCAAATGCTTTTTGTAATGCATCAGTGTAATTCAAACTGAGAGTAAGGCAAATACATTTTCATCAAATACTAAAAACTTGCAAACCATCACAAAAGCACTACTACATTTTGGAGCATTGGACTGAGAAGGAATCAGAGATTCACAATAATAAATGGCGGACAAAGGAATTATCAGACACTGAGTATTAATACACTTAAGCAAAACGTATAATACCTAAATTACAGAAATTATAACTGAAGTAGAATAACATATTCCTAAACAGTAGGAAAAATGACTGAGAAGATAATGTGAAGAACAGCAGAAATTTGATCTCTTTAAGTTGTTGGACAGATTAGAGACTCACAAGTTTTAGATATTTTTTCATTTATGAATCTTAATATCAAAATATAGAAATAGTATACAGATTCACTTGTATGCTTGCTCCCTTCAAAACTGGTAAAGAAGTCAGAAAACTTCTAAAGAATCATTAATCTGAGCCGGGCGGTGGTGGCGCACGCCTTTAATCCCAGCACTTGGGAGGCAGAGGCAGGTGGATTTCTGAGTTCGAGGCCAGCCTGGTCTACAGAGTGAGTTTCAGGACAGCCCGGGCTACACAGAGAAACCCTGTCTCGAAAAACCAAAAAAAAAAAAAAAAAAAGAATCATTAATCTGGGTGACTTCAGTGAGGGGAAAATGAACTTACAGATAAAAATCTTATTAAGCTCCTGTCTGTAAGCATAACCGAACATCATTAATAGTGTTAGGGGTTGGTGCTTGCCCATAGGATAGGTCTCACTTTAGGCCTGTTATTGGTTGGCTATTCCCTTAGGCTCTACTCTATCCCCCATGCCTATATTTCTTGTAGACATGATAGATTTTGTGTTGTAATTTTGAGGTTGGTGAGTCTATTTGTGGGATGTGAAACCATGCCAGGCAGTTTGGTAAAGTAGAGCAAGTGGAGACTCGGTGGGCACACACTTGAGGCTTATTGGATGTGAGTAAAGTTCTAGGTTCAGTGGGAAGCCCTGACTCAAGGGAGTAATCCAGAAAGTGATAGAGCAGAAAACCTGATATTCTCCTGTGATCTCAGCACTTGCACATACATGTGGGCCTCCCATATATGTTCATCCATCATACATGTTCTCTCTCTCTCTCTCTCTCTCTCTCTCTCTCTCTCTCTCTCTCAGTCTTTCTCTCTCTTTCTCTCTCTCTCCAAGTCTCTCTCTCTCTCTCTCTCTCTCTCTCTGACACACACACACACTCAAAGAAAAAGAAAAATATGTTAAAACTTTAGTTTTAAGTTTTAAATACTGAAATAATAATTATCTATGATATATGTATACTCTTAATATTAGAACTTTAAAATGTATAAAGTATTATTAACATATTTAGAACAAAGTAGCATATTTATAATTATACTGGGGATTTTCATTTACTTCTCTCAGAAACAGAAGTAAAAAAATAAACAGGATAAATAAGCACATACAATATTTTTAAAGTTTCCATAACTTAGACTTTAAGACCTGTTAGCCAATTCCAAAAGCTTTCATCTGAGCAGAAGAGATATCTCAGTGATGAACAGCATTTGCTACTCTTCCAGAGGATTCAGACTCCATTCCCAGCACCCACTTGGGACAGCCCACAATCATTTGTAACTACAGGTATATGAGATCCAATACCATCTTCTTTATCTTTATTAGCACTCGTGGTATTCCACACAGACACATGCAAATACATACAAATAAAATAATGATTAATAAATATTTTTAACATTATTATATAACTATATTGTAAAAATCAAAATTAAATAGCAATGGAGATATTAAAGATCATTCTCATAGTTTGAGCAATTAAAATAATTATGTAAATTTGAATCACAGTATATTATTAAACGTTCTTTGTTATGGCAAAGTAATTATTAGAGATGGGGAATATATAACCTTAATTAAGAAAATAGTATAAAATGGGAGTGAAATAAACATTTAGAAGTTATAAAGAAAAGATAATGTAGCTTGAAAAATGACAAAAAAATGAAAACAATACAATGCAAAATAGAATTAAACAGGTCCATTAAGGGAAAAAGCATAGAACTCTAACCATTGTAGAGGCCGAATCAAATGCACATCAATATGTAAACATGAACACACTTGAACTCAACCTAAATATTTGCAGAAAAAAATGTAACAAATCTACAAAACATGTATAATGCTTATTTTATGTGGTAGTCCAACTTGTGTTTTGCTTTCCACGGTTTCAGTTACATGTGGTCACCCACAGGCCAAAAATATTACATGGAAAATTCCAGAAATAAGCAATTCATAAGTTTTAAATTGAGCCCTGTTTTGAGCAATATGATGAAATCTCATACTAGCCTACAACATTGTGCTAGAGAAATAAAGCATCTCTTTGTTCAATGTATGTATTGTCAACCTACCTGTGGGTAATTTAGCCTTCTCATTTAGCAAGTTACTTGAGCTTCATTGCTAAGACAACATACCTGACCAAATTAATTTATAGAAGAAAAGGTTTATTTTGTATTTAAAAACAATTTACACTGTATATTATGATGATAATTTCCTCTCTGCCAACTCCTCCTCCCCACCCACTCATTGCCATGATTTATTTTTTGATTCATGATTTAAGAGAATTTATGACAGGTGATTCCATTATTTTTAGGCCAATGGCAAGGCAAAATCATCATGGTATAAAGGCATTGAGTTGGAAAGCTGCTCACCAACCATAGCCAGAATCCGAAACATAAAGTAAAGCAAAGAGAATGGAGCATATCCTTCAAGGTGATCTATTCCTTCCAATTAGACTCCATCTCCTAAAAGCCCATTTGGTCTGGATTCAAAGGATTAATATGGTGATGAAGTCAGAGCTTTCCGTCTAGTCACCACTCAGTAGCACCAGTGGCTGTGGACCAAGTTTATTACCTGACAAGTTTTGTGGAACACTTCACATTTAAATCAGCATGATCCTGATTCAGCGTTAGGATACCAATCTCAGTGCTTGCAGTGAGCCTGATGCTGTCATGACTCTTCTATCCACCTCACTTCATCTTCATTCATTATCACTGTCGTGTCTTATACAACCATACAAATAAATTTAAGTACAGTGTGAAGAGATAGTTTGAGAGTGAAATCAATCACACTTGTATAGTTTGAGAGAGAAATGAACCACACTTGTACAATCTTTAAAATGATGTTTTAAATAACTTTTCTATTATATATTCATTGGTCCATTCTGATGCCCAATTTATAACCTAAAGCTTATCACATGGATTTATATACAGAATATATATATATATATATATATATATATATATATATATATATATATATGCACGCACAGTTTGATACTTGCTAATGATGTTTAAGAAGTCAATTGGTATCTATGAATGCATTTACTGTAGGAACAACTAATTAACAACTCGAGAAGAATGATTATGTAGTATGCTCAATCATTTAAACCCAAGGTAAGAAGAAATAGGAAGGAGATGAGCACATGGGACAATTGAATCAGATTGCCTCCTCCCAAGGCTCAGGAATCACTGTGGAAAGGGCATCTGGAGACTGCCCCACCTGGTGATCCATCCCATATATAGACACCTAACCAAGACACTATTGCTGATACCAAAAAGTGCTTGCCAACAGGAGCCTGATATGGATGTCTCCTGCGAGGCTCTGCCAGAGCCTGACAAATACAGATGTGGATGCTTATAGCCAACCATTGGACTGAGCACAGGGACGCAAATGGAGGAGTTAGGGAAAGGACAGAAGGAGCTGAAGTGGGTGGTCCATCCCTCAACCAGAGGCCTTGCCTACCTCTGGATATGGTCTCTATAGGTTCTCCTTCCCTTTTGTTGGCTATTTCAGCTGATCTCATCCCTTTGTGTCCTGGGAGCCTCTTGCTTTCCTGGCACCTGGGACTTTCTGGTGGCTATCCCCAGTTTCCTATCTCCTGTTGCTTCATAACTCTGTTCAATTTTCTTACTTTCTTTCTATCATTCCCGACTCCTTCCATACCTGATCCTGCCCCCTTTCCCCCCTCCTCTCTTCCTCTCAAATCTCCCCTACCCTCTAACTCCTATGCGTATTTTGTTCCCACTTTTAAGAAGGACTGAAACATCCACACTTTGGTCTTCCTTCTTTTCGATCTTCACATGATCTGTGAGTTGTATTGTCGGTATTCTGAGCTTTTTGCCTAATAACCACTTTTCAGTGAGTACATACTATGAATGTTCTTTTGTGATTGAGTTATCTCACTCAGGATAATATTTTCTAGTTCCATCCATTTGCCTGCATATTTCATGAAGTCATTGTTTTTAATAGCTGAATAGTACTCCACTGTGTAAATGTACCACATTTTCTGTATTCATTCCTCTGTTTAGGGACATCTGAGTTGTGTTGAGCTTCTGGATATTATAAGTAAAAGCTGCTATTAATGCAGTGGAACATGTGTCCTTGTTATATGTTGGAGCATTTTGGGGGGTATATGTGCAGGAGTGGTCTAGCTGGGTCCTCAGGTAGTACTATGTCCAATTTCCTGAGGAACCACCAGACTGATTTCCAGAGTGATTGTACCAACATGCAATCCCACCAGCAATGGGGAAGTGTTCCTCTTTCTCCATATCTATGCCAGCATCTGCTGTCACCTGAGTTTTTGATCTTAGTCATTCTGACTGTTGTGAGGTGGAATCTCAGGGATTTTAGATTTGTATTTCCCTGATGACTAAGGATGTTGAATATTTCTTTAGATGCTTCTAGGCCACTCAAGATTCTTTAGTTGAGAATTCTTTGTTTAGTTCTGTAACCCATTTTTAAATAGAGTTATTTGGTTCTCTAATGTCTAACTTCTTGAGTTCTTTGTATGTATTGGACATTAGTTCTCTATGGGATGTAGGATTGGTAAAGATATTTTCCCAATCTATTGGTTGCTGTTTTGTCCTATTGACACTATTCCTTGCCTTACAGAAGCTTTTCAATTTTATGAGGTCCTATTTGTCTATTGTTGATCATAGAGCATAAGCCATTGCTGTTCTGTGCAAGAACTTTCCCCCTGTGCCCATGTGTCTGAGTGTCTTCCCCACTTTCTCTTCTATTAGATTCAGCATATCTGGTTTTACATAGAGGTCCTTGATCCACTTATTCTTGAGTGTTGTACAAGGAGATAAGAATGGAATGATTTGCATTCTTCTACATTCTGACCACCATTTGCTGGAAAAACTCTTTAAGACTCACTTAGTTTAATGAGTTTCTTGAAATTCCAATTCCCTTATTTCTAGAATTTTGTAATTTTAAGACTGAAGATTTTCATTTATATGCAAATGTCTAAGAATCAGACAGCTGATCAGAAAGGGAGATCAGAAAGGCAAAGTATACCAAGTTCCTTAAAGGCAAAGAAACAGGACAGCACATCCTTATCAATGAGGCTTTATTTGACAATCAAGTTTCCCTACAATCTTTATTTGTCAATATTCTTCTAGTTAATGTTTCATTTTAGTTTTTCTTTCTTCTTTAAGTAGTCCTCTCCCAGGCTCTGTGAAGTTCTTCTGACACATGGCCTCATAGTGGCAGTGTCTTTCACCCCACAGCTCTTTCAAATTACTAACCAACTCATTGATATGTCAGTTTACAAGGTGATTTTTCAATAGAGAGATTATGACTGAGATGCCGCTATTTTACCATGAGTGTATATATCATTGTCCATGAAATAATGTATGTGTTCATTAAATAGTTCATGGATGTATGAAGAAAATCACAGGTATATTTTGCTGACAATTTTCTCAAATGACTTTTTTCTTCCTGCATTGCATATCTGCTAATACAAGACTAAAAGCATTACAACCAGTGTTTATAGACTCGAAGCCACTATTAGAGACAGTAATTTTACATACTGTTTGTAAAAGAAACAGTTCAGACTCAATAAGACAAGGTGGCATAGACCACTGTGAGAGGCTGCAGCAATACAGAGACATATAATTCTAATCTTTATGCTATTGTATACCATATATCATTAAAGTTTACATCAAGAGCAAAAATGATGACACAGTGTGTTGTCATCATATAATATGTAGGGATGTATCTGATGATGTATCATTGAAGATAATACCTTGACGTCCCAGACAATAGTGCTTGCCAGGTTGTCACACTAAGTTTATTTAGCAACCCTCCCTCCACTCAGTCCAGTGCCTAGGTTACAAGTTCTCATGGGCACACCTAGCTTTTATGTGTGTACTGAGGATCTAATTTGAGTTCTTATGCTTACACAGCAGGTGTTCTTACCCACTGAATCAAGTTTCCCCTATAAATAATATGTGTTATTAATTTGATACTTCAACCATATTCAAGGAACTTGCAGGTACATTACATGGACTAAGGGCTACTACTTATATAAATTTCAACAGATTTTTTTCTACTCTTTTTCTATTCCAGAATGCTATCAAATGCACCATATTGCATTTAGTTTGCAGATTCCCTTAGATGACTCTGTATTGTGACATTTCCTCAGACTTAATTTTTTGATAAAATTGAGTGTTTTGAAAATCCTGTGATAAACTGACTTGGATATTTTGTAGGATACCTCTGACTTTGCCTATTCCCAGTACATTTACTGTAGTAATTTTTTTTTATGATATTTGGAGAGGATAAAGTCTCAGAGATGCAGTCTTGTTCATATCGTCTGACAGGAAGGGATGCAACATCAATATTGTTGAAGATACTCATTATGATGTCCTACATAAGTGTTTGCCAGGTTGAAATCAGATTGCATTGTCTTCATCTTTTTGTAAGAATTTAGAGAAGCATCAAGACAGAGGTTTGAGGTCTTTTTGTCCCAGATAAGTTCTTTGCTTGGTCTTGCTGTCAACTTTCTGTGTGACCTTAACTCTCCATGTTTTACATGTAACCTGGGTACCTACAGGGAAATATTAAAAAGTAAGAGAAAACCTTCTGGCTTGTTCTATGATGTTTTTTACAGATGCCAAAAAATCTTTATCCAAGAAAATATAATAACTGTTGTTATGTGATATGATTAATTGTTTTGATTATATATATTCTTTTAAAAATAATATGTACTGTTAGCATTAACTTATGAAAGGAAATAAAATCATAATTCTCTGGTTTTGTTGTTTTCTATTTTTGAGATAATAATATTGTCATATCATTTCTTCCTCAGTTTTTCCCTCTAAACCTCTGTCTCCACCCCTTACTTTTTAAAATTCATGTCCTTTTTTGATCAACTGTTTATACATACAAACATATACATGCACATTCATAAATGTAAAAACATAAACTGATCAATCTGTGTAATATTAGTTTTAAGCATATAATTTCAGAGTTGAGCATTTGGTATTAGAGAACCAGTTGTGTTATTCCCTGGGGAAGGCTATTTCTCCATCTCTCCTCATTCTTTATTTGCCTAGGGCTGAGTCCTGCTGAAATTTTCCCTTCCACACTAGCATGTTTACTGGCATTATCCTTGTTCAGCTCCTGTTTAGTCAGCCATATCTGTGAGACTTAATGAATGTAGATTATCTAACATTTCTAGAAGACACATTTTCACAGTGAACTTCCTATTTCTCTGTATACTAAAATATTTTCATCTCTTCTTCCCCAATGGTTGTTGAGTTTTAGTTTCAGGAGTTGTGTTATAGATGTATCAGTTAGGACTGGTCTCCACAACCCTTATTTTCTGTGTTTTCACAATTAATTTTTATCTATTTTTATCAGTCAGAGTATGGAGAGAAAGATAGGTAATTCAGAGAGTAAGACAAAGGAGCTATTAAGAAATGTAAGGGTGGAAGTAAATTGTAAGCCTGTGTTCAAGTCTTCTTGGTCTAGTTTGATCAAAATCCAACATCTCATCTAGAATGGAAGTGTAAGATAAGGGAATATTGGGAAACTCTTAGGGGAAAGTGACTTTCGTGAAGGAATAGAGGGATCATCCAAAGACAGAGCCAGCCCTTGACTTCCAATTGCCTATGTTCTTTGGGGAATTATTGGAAGGTGAAGGCTTGTGGAGGAAGTCCATCTCTGAGGCTGGCTGTGAAAGTATAACCCTGTTCCACTCTGGGTTTTCCTCTCGTATGGTTCCAGATGTGACATCTTATGGCCCAAGATGTGATATCTCAGCTTCTTGTTCTTGCCACCATGTCTGCCTCTTCCTGTAATGTTTCACCACTGTTATGTATTCTTCTCCCTAGGCAAGAGCAAGCCAAAATAAACGTTCATTTTAAACAACTGTTTATTGATTATTTGTAAATTTCACATCATATACCTCAATGTCATTTGCTTCCTCATCCCTCTATACTCACTCTCCACTCTTCCAATCTCCTCCTCGAAAGGAAAAAAAGTCCTGTGGAAGCTGTAGTATGTCACAGTACGTCCCACAGTGTCCCCTTTTGTCCACATTTCTTCACTTGCAAGGTCTGCTTGGAGAATTCTGTCTTCTGCTGCACTATCAATATTGAATTCTTACAGGGACTCTTCTTAGATATCATGTTGTTGTTGTTGCCATGTGATATGAAGATACTGCAGCTTCAGATCTGTAGGACCAGCCACTTCACATGCTCCAGCAGTTCATAGGTTGGTAGATGTTGGGGCAAGCCAACTCAAAGCTCTAGATCTGAGACTAAGTGGTAGTTGAGTTGGTCAGCTTGCCAGCTCTCCTCATGCCATTGGGGTCAGCTCTCCAACACTGCCCCAGCAAGGGCAGGGCTAGGATCCTGCCTCTCATGCCCTGGATAGGAACTATATCTTCATGTCCAGTTAAGATATTGGCTGCACTCCTGAGTATTTGAGCCTGCAAGAGTTGGGGTTAGTCCTTCTATCCTGGGGAAAGATGGAGTCTTTTCCTTATTCAAATCACCCTATAGCAGACGATGGGTGAGGCCTGCTCTCCCATGCTCAGTCATTTGGGGTGGCTCACCTTTGCCTCTACCACGAGGGTCAGCTCTATTGTGCTCCTTAAACACAGTCCAGAGCTTGCTTTCCGGACCTGCATAAACTTTCATTTCTAATTTTCTTTAATTTGTGGTATTTTATCACAGCAACAGAAAAGTAACTAATAAGAAATGAAGAGAAGGGTGGAAAATATCTTGGATTTGGATCAATTCTTACAATCACTAGTTACATGCTGTCTGGTAAAATATATCTATAGGAAAAGAGCTAGTGCAGCTGGATTTTAAAATACTGTGAGTGACAATCAATTAAATATTATATAGACCATTTATACCATTATCTAGCATATTAATATAATATTTGGAGAATTAGAGATTTTGATGAGTTCCCAGATGAACTATGTCTAGACAACTTAATTCTAATATCTATACTCTAAGAGCCATGTCTTTTACTCTTTTATGGCAGGGAATACTTTTGTTTTCTGTTTCATAACTTGAAATAGTGAACTAGCGCCTGTGTACTCTCTAAATTTACTATCTCTAAGTATATAATGCAAGTTCTTTTAAGACTGAGTAGTACGTAGCTGGAGAGATGGCTCAGTGGTTGAGATGCTTGCTGCTTTTGCACAGAGATATGGTTCAGTTCTCAACAGCCAGGTGTCATGGCTTCCAACCTCCTGCAATTCATCTCTAGGGAACCAAAAGCCATCTTCTTGCCTCCATGGTACCATTGTACCTGGTGCATGCACGTACAGACTCACACACACACAAATAAACAGATAGATAATAAATAAATGAATAAATAAATAAATAAATAAATAAAATAAATAAAAATTTTTTAAAGACTAGTAGATCAGGAATGGCTCCTGTAAGGATTCCTCCAAATCTTAGAGCATTATAGATGCAAACTAATTCTCAGAAGGATTAATAACAGTAAATTTCATTGATGTTATATTAAGGGTTAACATAAAGCACAATTAACAGAGATGATACCAGGACCTGAATAGGGTGGAACCAGATAGTATCTCTAACAAGGCTGTAGCCAACAAAATGTCCATCAAAATGTCATAAGGATATGTGGAAGTCAGACAGAATATCAAATGCACATTTGCAGTTGCATAAAATGATTCCATTCCAAATGGAATTCTAGGAGGGAAATATAAAAAGGAAAAGGCATTTTTCAGATGCCCCTTATATTTGAAAAAGCTTTAATATGCTTTATGTCAAAGTATTGTGTCACAAAAAATCATTATGCTTCTTTCAAATACTGGTTCAGCTCCTAACCCAAAGTCACACTGTCCTAGCACAGTTCCAGGCACATATTAGACACTCAGCAAACAAATCTGAAGGAACGATCCTTAATTAGCTTAAGTGCTGGACTAATCTTCTAGAAAGAACTGCCTGACCACTCTACTTCCTGGCACAATTGTTGGCCATAGTGAGAAGTCAGCCAAGTATCCTATTTTCATCTTCCAGTTGTAAAGACTCATTTGGGTACCTGAATGAAAGTCATTTTTATATTTTGTAATGACTATAACTCACTTTCTATTACTTAATAAATGTGATGAATAAGAGAGACCCTGTGAAGGCAGATAATATTTGCAAATGGGCCAGTGTGACTTGACAGATGGACCTAGAGCCGGAACCAGGTACTAAAGATGCGGAAAGCTGCAGGTGTTGGCAGAAACTGACTCCCAAGTCATTATTCTTTCCTTGGATGGTGATCAATGAGGATTTTTAGCTGATTGGAAGCTCTGAAAGATGGTGCTGATTTTTACTCTGTTTTTGGCATTGCTTGTATCAGCTCTTGTGAGATTCGGTGAGCTGTGTCTTCACTCTTCCTTGTGTTAAAAACTACTTAGTACACCTTAAATAAGGTCATGAGATCACTAATGGGTAGCAAAACCCACCTGCTGAACCTTCTCTGTGCTTTTTCATGAAGCTAGAAGATCTAGAGGAAACCACAATTTTCTCCTTTCCTTAGTTACTCTATCAAACTTATAAGACATTTTAAGCAACTCAAGAAAAGGTGACCTGGATTCCTTGAATACTTTGCTAAGAAGAGTTTAACACAAAAACCTGGGTTTTAAGTGAGAATCCCAGGCTGCCTTTTTAAAACATCTTTTAAAAAAATATCTCTTTGTTGTTCCTTTATTTCCTGTTTATTTTCTTGGGAATACAGGAATATTCTTAGTGGGGACCTTTGCATAATTCACTCTTGAGTGCAGAAATTCTTTGTTCTAACTACTCACTAAAACCTTACAGAAAACATATAAAATTAAATATGCTCAAACCAGTTACATGAGTGTATGTGGGACGTGGGAGTGTAAAATAAAACAGTAGTAAGCAGATATGGTGATAAAGTACCAGTTGACTTAGGCAAAGCAAATGGTAGCAGTATTTACAGACATGGATGCTTCTAGGGTTTATTCTAAAGATTCATGATCTCACTTAGAATCATACAATTTTGACCAGAATTCAGGATCTAGGAATGTAGGTCAGGATATTTCTTATATTGCTATTAACTGTAACCCAAATTGCTCATAGGTTTTCAGAGCAGGCAACAGAACTGGAAAGACCAAACACTTTCATACAATAAAGCAGAGGCAGATTAGTGCTAAAATCCACCTTTACACTGGTTTGCACTATGATTGCCAATGAGTAACAGCTTGGATTTGATTTAATTTGAAAATTAATCCTAGGAGAATTCTATAGAGGAACTGTAAAAAAAAAAAAGAAAGAAAGAAAGAAAGAAAGAAAGAAAGAAAGAAAAGAAAAGAAAAGAAAAGAAAAGAAAGAAAAGAAAAGAAAGAAAAAACGAGGCTGGTGAGTGAGAGGACTTTGAGTTGGTGTCCAGCTTTCTAGGTCCTGTTTGAATATCAGCCTATCTAGACCTGAGTTGTAAGAGAAAGAATCAATGAGTCAAATCCTTGAGGAAGTACCAGCTATGAATCATAAACCTGCTGAAGTCAGACTGACAACTAAACCGATGCAGTTGGGAGCTGAGATGAATTGAACAATCCTGTCCACTTCATATCTTTACATTCAAAACCAATAGATTCCAAATTGAACAAAACAAACAGATAAGCTGAATTATTTTATAAATTGTAGATTGTGACACCCTTGTTTTTAATTCCAAAGGAGGTTTTTAAAAAATATCAGGGGTTGAGGAGATGCATGGAATGATCTGATCTTTTATCTCGTGCTGTCACTTTTCTAGATCTAAATTTGAAGATTGGAAACAGTGCAGGGACAAACTTTTCCAGTTACAGAGCAAGAGTACCATGAACAAAAGTTGCTTCATCATCTGCTTAATACTTTGCTACTATTATAAGACACACATACACACACACACACACACACACACACACACAGAGAGAGAGAGAGAGAGAGAGAGAGAGAGAGAGAGAGAGAGAGAGAGAGAGAGAGAGAGAGAGAATAAAAGGCAATGCCATTCATGAGCTGAGAGAATGAGGGAATGATCCCTAGGCCTTAACAAGCCTAGGCATTTCCTCTTCAAAGATTATAATAATAAACGAGTTACTTCATAATTTTGTTAAAGTAAACTAAATAGCATAACATATGGTAAATGTTTGTTGAGTGCCAAGTACAGTTAGAATTCCTCTGTAGACTCTCCTGCTGTCTTGTCTTGTTGTATTAACTCCCACCCCATAGGAATCCATTTGCTGTGTCCTTGAGTATTCAAGAACCAGATATTTTCAAATTGCTTCTTTTGCTCTGGGAAGCCAAGCCAAGGAAGTGCAAATCCATGTGAACACCTCCTGTGGAAAACTCCCAGTAGTAACTTCTAACTTGCAATGTAGCTTTTGGAAGTAGGGCACCCACCGCAGCTTTAGAGCTGACTGGTGTGAACCTGAGGTTAGGGAACTGGTGGATGGGCATTCTGAGACATAAAAGCTTCCCCTTTTCATGTATTCATCAGAGAAAATAAAAGTAGTTATAAGACGAAAGTAAGGGTAGATAGAAGTTTGAAAATCTTCGTTTCTGCAATAGTACACTCTCTCTTACTTTAACTGAGAGTAGTTTAGCAAAACAAACAAACGAACAAAAAACCAGCAACCTGGCCCCTGTCTGTCTTTTTTCTATGTCTGTCTTCACTGGCTTTCCCTGACCCCATCCCATCTATCATTGTCTAGCTGACTTAAAGAAACTTATGTGACTATGGAGTTATGGGATGAATGCCTTTATCAGATGTAATCTGTATTAGGTATTTTTCTTATTGCTGTGACAGCATAATTGACAACATGCAACTTAAGTAAGGAGGAGTTTATATTGCCTCACAGTTTGAAGGCACAGTCAAGTGTGGCAGTGATAACATGGTACCAAGAACAAGTCTCAGCTACAGAAGCAGGAGCATGAGGCTACTTGCATGCATCTGAACAGATCAGGAGCCAGAGAAATGAGTTTGCAGGTGCTTGCCTGGTTTTCTTCTTTCTCTCTTTGAAACACTTGGAGAACCTACTCATGGACTCACATTCACATTCACATTCAGGGTGATTTTCTCTCCTTAGTTAACTCTTTGTAGTAGTGTACTCAAAGGCTTACTTATGGGTGTATCTCCTAGGTAATTCCAAATCCAGTCAAGTTGACAATGAAGACTAATGCTCACAGAATCTTAAACTATCTTAAACAAGTTCAGATTAGGTGCTGCTAAAAGGAGAATATTTAATAAGCAACAGAATATGCCTTGGATATAAACTCTTCTATCCTCTCATTTGGACCCCTCTGCAGGCAAGGAACAGCAGGAGTTTGCATGCCTTCTTGGCCACCTTTTAATGTGGACTATGGAGTTAGAGAAGAGGGCCTCTTCCTGCCCTCAGTGCGGTCCTTGCTGATAACCACAAGGTGGCACCACAGATTAAAGTGAAATGCTCAAACCTGCTTTCCTGTTCCCAGGTGATGTTCTTGTTCTTACACCACACCTGGGATGTAAGATGACATCTGTCCCCATCTGTTAATTTTACATGTTTGAAACAAGATACTCACTATCTGAGGAATATGTTATATAGAGCATAAATCTGCTCTAAGCACTAGTCTGAATACAAAATGCATTTTTTTTTTACTATAAGTACCCAGACTGTGGAAGTTGTCTTTTAATATAACAAAGCCTATTATACACCTTGGTAAATTTTGATGAATAATTTCCCTATTGAAATATATGTAATAAATTAGAACATAAACACATGGAGGCTGGGATTATGCCCATTTTGCTTGTCTCATAGATGGCTCAGAACTTGTTTTTACAGAGTTTCGACAGAATATTTATAATTCCTAACATGTGAAGATAATTTCCTTATGGGGGAAATTACCTCAACCTTGTCTCTAAAGTCTCAACTATGAAACACTCATTGAGATCCTTATTTATTCAAGGACTAAGCAACTGCCTTATAAAAGGTCCTTGTTTGAAACTGAGAACATGACAAATGAGTCCTAAGGACTTTTCTAGTTTCCTAGATCTGCTGTTGAGCCATGTGTTGACTTTTGGAAAGTATTTATGCAGATTATGGATGTATGATCATTATGATCTTGTGCTACGTTGGTTCCTACATGGAGATCATAATCCATCATTGCTGCTGACTTTTAGGGAAGCCAATTGATCACTAGAATTCAGTGGGAGAATCCAAGACTGACCCTGGTTGAGTTTCTTGGCATATTTCTTACAGAGGAATCAGGTCTCTTCACTCAAAGCTCCTTGGAAATGCTATTTTTATTCAGGACTCTGGTTCAGAACCTCATATTCTATCATTTTAGGTTACCTGACACTTTTCTAAAGCTTAGTAGAAAGCAGATTATATCGTCTGCTGTTCCTTTTCTAATTCCTAAGTAAAACATGGGCACTCTAATGCTCAGTCATCTGGTTATCCAACAAGGAGACCATTCCAACTAAATTTTAATTTGTTCACTGGATAGGAGGTTGCAATTTGGGGATGAATAAAGACCATCATGTTCTATATAGCTTCTCTTCCTTCAGGGGAGAAAATGCCAGTGGTTCTTAGAGGGAAAAACTATAAAGGACAAATTTGTCCAGGTCAGGTTTTGTTCTTGTTTAATATTTTAATGCTCAGATAAACCAAATGGCCTCATTCAGCATTCTCAATTTTCTGGAATAAAGTTCAAGTATAGACAGATATTCTGATAAAAGATTTGAAATTTTTATAAATGAAATGTCAAAAGACGGAAGATTCACCAGTGCTGAGGAGAGAAAGCCAAGTTGAGATATATTGATTTGTAGTTTACACTTAGTCTTAGGGGATTCTTCTTTACTATAACTGTGCTCTAAGTTCTGTCTCCTCAGTTACTAAGTCTTTTGACTGACAGTTCTTTGGGACTTGGGTTATTGATCCTAAAGTTTTCCTACTAGCTTCTACTTCAGTTCTGAGCCTTCCATTCTGAATGAGCTCTTTCCATTCCTTTCCTGGATTCTCACATAATTGTGATGTGTAAGTCCTTCTTCACATGCTCCAGTTTCTCAGTGTTCTTTTCTGAAGACTCATGGCTGGAACTTCATGAATCCAGTGTATGTCCACTATAAAATTCTATCACTGTGCTGGCTATTTTTAATGTCAACTTGACATAAGATAGAGTCAACTGAAAGGAGGGAACTTCAACTGAGAAAATACCTCCATGAGATTCAGCTGCCAGACATTTTCTTAGTGATTGATGGGGGAGAACCCAGCCCATTGTGAAGGGTGCCATAATTAGGCTGGTGGTCCTCGGTTCTATAAAAAAGCAAGCTGAGTAAGTTTTGGGAAGCAAGCCAGCAAGCAGCACCCCTCCGTGGCTTCTGCAGCAACTCCTGCCAGAGCTCCTACCTCCAGGTTCTAGCTCTACTTGTGTTTCTGTCCTGACTTCTTTCAGTGATGTACTTCTATAATGTGGAAGTGTAAGGCAAATAATAAATCCTTTCCTCTACAACTTGTTTTTGGTTGTGATGTTTTATAATAATAATAGTAACCCTAATTAAGGCTACCACTCAGATCCCATAGCTAAGCAGGAACAAATAGAAGGCATGAAAGATATGTTCCATGTTTTAGATCTTTGAAGAAGTCATTGTATAAAAACAAGGTATGCAATAGTCAGGTAGGCAGAGACATGAAAATCAGAAGAGCTTTAAGTAAATTTTTTTAAATGTGAAAGAAAGCAATTAGCACATATAACAGATACATTTTCTCTTCTGTATTGTCCTCTTCTGGGATATTCTTATTCTCTATCTAATATACTATTAAAAAGGATACCTACATCTGTTCCTAATCAGTATTACCCATCTGATATTAAAGGGAAATGTATTTCCAGGGGAATTAGATATCGATTCCATTTGTTTTCCTGTTTAATCTTTTTGTGTCAGGCATGATCAGGTACTTTACTCTGGATAAAGATTTTTTGTTTCACTAATCATCTCTCTCTCTCTCTCTTCTCTCTCTCTCTCTCTCTCTCTCTCTCTCTCTCTCTTCATATGTGTGTATACAGCTAAAACTTAGAAAGAAAGAAATATTCAACCTAGCCCATAACACTCTTCATTGTAGGAAAGGCTTCTTTATTTCTTCTGGTACACATGAAATCCTCAGGCTTTGGGAAGTGGATTCTGGAGGCAGGATGGAAACTGATTGTAGTATTTATGTTCTACTTTTGGCTCATCAAGATACTGGTGACAGGAAATAGAATTTCCTACATTCTTTGGAGATCTCTTCACTTTTATTACAATTAAAATAGAGCCCGGATATTTGCCTTATAACTGTGGAACATGATGCTGGTAACACAGCAATGATATTTTCCAATTTACTTCCTCCTTCCCACCACGCTATGAGACAGTTTTTAAATACCATAGTCTTCTCCATAGAGAGAGCTTTTGAATTGAAAATGGAAGCTCTTGAGTCATGCAATAGAATTCAAAGAGGTATATGTTGAATATGAACACAGGGCTTTTGACCTTAATAACCTCATGATTATTCGTAACTCATAGATGCTTCTAAGTTATCCATATTAATGTATAATGTGATTATTGTGAAGTTCTACTGTAATTCCATCTCATATAGCAATTATGCATGCTCCTCTATACAATCGGGATTGATTGCCTTCCTGGTTTGTGTTTCAGAGTGAGTTTCAGTGTTTCACATGGTGAGTACATGATAGAGCATACATACATGTGTGTTTAATCAGCACAACTCCCCTCTGTAATTCAAAGAAATGCTAGTATGGGTTTTTAAAACCAACTCAGTTCCCTTTCCTCCTCTTCATTTCAGAAGAGTGAAAATTTCCATTCACAGCAATGTTCTCATTTTTAAACAAAATTCACATTGTTATCAATATAATTTATCTCATGAGTTAGAACTGGAATTATGTGGTTTGTCAAGATGTTAAATATGTAAATCACTGTTATAGTCTCTCAGTTAGGAATAATTTATGTTTACTGGTGAGTTAAAATTGACTGAGAGCTATTGAATTTAATTTTATATTTAATTCTTCTAGTAATCATACAAGGTAGATATTATCTTTGTTTAACAAACGCAGAAATCAAGGTGTGGACATGATCACAAATTACCCAACCACTGAGAGACAGAGTGAAGCCATGCAGAAATCAGATCTACATGATTAAATATGATGTACAAGTTGTAAGAGTTTTCCATAGGGACCACAGATTTTGTTTTTATGCTTTAAGCATTGGAAAATACTCCTTCTGCCAGCAACTGTCAAGTTCCCAACAACCTTGGTTCTGAAGATCTCTTAAAAACATCAGTTGCTAGAAATTGGACAGAAAATAAAAAATGAAAAAAAAAAAAAAAACCTGGACATTGTCATTCCAGATAACATGATCAGATTTTCCTTGACATCTGGAAATTATAGGCAAGAGTTTATCTATCTACCTGTACTTCCATCATTAACTATAACATGTAACTTTCATATCTTGGCTAAAGTCAGAAGAACAGAGTTGTTCCAATTCTAGTCCTGCCAAGCAGTAACGATCAAGATCATTCAAAATATTGTCTCAGGCATTTCCTAGATTTCTGTGAAGACTAGACACTTAGATGGTACCTGACCCTGGACTTGGAATGGATTATTTGAAAAACAACATAAAAATCAGTATGCATTATATCCTATGGTTTAAGCAATGCCATCTGATTAGAAGTGACTTTAACTTCCTTATAACTCAATCTATTTAAATGGCAGGTAAAAATACAGAGAGTCCAGGGAAGGAAGAGGTTCTGCCTAAGATTTTTCAGTAGGTTAACTAGGAAGCTGAACCTTTGACTCCTAAAAGATTCTTTTGCTTATAATATTCAGTGGAGCTTCATTGACCTCCCAAATCATATCTAGGCCCTGAGTAATGATACTTAGAAAAGAAAGTAAGTCATAGACTTGTCCTTCAGATTGAAAAGGAAAACAAATCAACTAACTTAATTAAGCCCATGCAACAAAAGCCATTATAAAATAATGATGATAATTTATTGAGGGAAATGTTAAATATTAGAATTCCAAGAGGAGATGATGTCCTTCTTTTAAAGATATTAATGGAAATATAACTGCAGATATTGAGTAATTAGGCAAGGTTACTATCAGCAAGCAACAAGATTGGAGTGAGAAGAATAAGAGACTATAAGTAATTGAAGGAGAAATGCCTACACTAGCCTAGGTGAAAAAAAATGCATGATGCCACAACAGATATGAAGGAAGTTACTGAAGACCATGAGATGAATACTGAAGACAGAAGAAGAATGTGTACGAAGCTTGCGAAGCTTATGGCTCCTTGAGCATCTATCAGGACCCTGATGATGTGAACAGTGAAAGCTGAGAGTGTTGATTGGATAGTTTCAGAAGTCTCAGATTCTGAAGGCTCTTGGAGGCATACTTCCTGAATATATCTGCCTTTTACATTGAAGGCAAGAGGATAAAAGTAGAATGCCTTAAACAACAGAAATAATATGATCAGGTTTTCATTTTGTATTAGCGATTTTGGTTAATAAGAAAAGTGGCTTGAAGGACTGAGAAATAGGTAAGTATTCTACAAGGAGTTGAAAGTACCCCTATTGTTCAAATATACACCCTACAAAGTAGTCAGTGAAGATCAAACTGTAACTTCAGCAACATATCCATGAGTATACATATGTTCACATCCATGTACTATGTATGTATGTGTGTGTATATATATATATATATATATATATATATATATATATATATATATATACCTATCACATATGTATGATATATTTATAAATACATATGCACATATATACAATGTATATTAGATTAAAATATTACAGTCACATATCCTGCAAAAAATGAGAAAAAAACAATTTTTCAAATTCTTTTTTTAAATTGCAGATGCTAGCGAGGATGTGGAGAAAGAGGAACACTCCTCCATTGTTGGTGGGATTGCAAGATGGTGCAACCACTATGGAAAACAGTCTGGCTGTTCCTCAGAAAATTGGACATATCACTACTTGAGGACCCAGCTATACCACTCCTGGGTATATATCCAGAAGATGCTCTAACACATAACAAGGACACATGCTCCACTATGTTCATAGCAGCTTTATTTATAATAGCCAGAAACTGGAAAGAACCCAGATGCCTTTCAACAGAGGAATGGATACAAAAACTGTGGTACATTTATACAATGGAATATTACTTAGCTATTAAAAACAATGAATTTGATAAATTCTTATATAAATGGATGTTTTATTAATTATTTTTATTTATGTACATTCTAAATATTGCCCTCTTCCTGGTTCCCCCTTCATGAGTTCTTCACCCCATCCCCTTTGCTTCTGAAAGGGTACTCCCCCACCCACACCCACCTCAACCTACTCGCATCCCCTTTCCCTGGGCATCAAGTTTCTGCAGGATTAAGCACATTCTTTCCCACTGAAGCCAGACAAGGCAATCCTCTGCTACAACTGCAGCAGGACCCATTAACCAGAACTTGTATGCTCTTTGGTTAGTGGCTTAGCCTCTGGTAGCTCTGAGGAGTCTAGATTAGTTGATCTTACTATTGTTACTTACTGTTACTTACTGTTGTTCTTACTATGGGGTTTGCAATCACCATCAGCTTCTTCAGTCTTTCCCCTAACTCTTCTATAGGGGTTCCTGTTCTCAGTCCAATGGTTGTCTGTAAGTATCTGCATCTCTCTCAGTCATCTGCTTATTGAGCCTCTCAGAGGACAGCCACAGTAGGCTCCTGTCTGCAAGCATAACATGTCATCAGTAATAGTGTCAGGGTTTGGTGCCTGCACATAGGATGGATCCCAAGTTGGGCTATTATCTGAATGTCCTTTCCTTCAATCTCTGTTCCATTTTTGTCCCTGCATTTCTTTTGGTCAAGAACAATTTTGAGTCTTAATCAACCCTAGAAAGCCTTTTACATCTTTTACCTTTGCCTAGAAACACAGCATAATTTCTTACCTGTCTCTCCTGATTCAATACTCCAGTCACATATGTCTCTAGATTTCTAAGCAATTGTGTTTTCCTTCCCTTAGCATTTCTCACTCATCCTTCTGGACTTTGCTTTAGCTGGGAAAAAAGCTGCCATAACAGGTCCTATAGGCTGAGATACTCCCCATTCTCAGTGATTCTGGCATTTCTCTAATCCAGAGTCTACTATACTCTACCATACTTGTCTGCTTCAATCAAAATCCATTTTTTGTGTTAACATCAGCATTGTTTTTTCTCTTTACTTCTAAATTGTTATTACGTGTTCTAATCTAAAAATGAAGCAATAGTGACTGTAGGACATGTTATAGGCAACTAATAAATATCTGTTGAAAGCATAAATAAGCAAACAAATTAATGAGTAAATAAACAATGCATTAAAAAGTGAAGTACTAGCATCACCACAAACATCTTACTTACATGGTATGTGAAACCGCTCTGATACTTCTACCTATATTCCTTATACTTACTGGCCCCATCAGTTTCCAAGTATCCTTCGTATGAAAATTTTGGGGGATGTGCACTTGTCTGTACACCTGAGCATGATGGGTAGAACTTAACACAATGAGCTATGACAGGCATAGGCAAGGACACTGAAAAAGGTTGGCTTTCTGGGTTTCATCTTACTACATTTTCTTGGGCTTTAACAGACTTTAGTCACTTCCCAAGAGAGCCATGGTTATGGATATCTTCACAAATGGTGGACACATAGTGAATGCAATGTAAATAATTGATATTTGGAAAGCTTCCAAAAGTTAAAGTAACTGCAGAAAGTCTAAACCAATCTCACAAACTGCTCTGTCCTTTTCTTGTCTCTTTTACGATGCCTGATTTTATGCTACTCCTTTGTATTTATATTTTATTCAATTCCAATCTACGTTACTCTTTACTACTCACATTTTCCAAGTAATATTTTAAGCTAAAAACTGTTAAATTTTGTGGTAGAAGCGGTAAATAATTTGTGCCTTCAATGTCTTGGTACAATAGACTATGTGTAAAAAGAAAAAAAAAAAAAACAGCAAGCACTACTATGTCTATTCTATTTAGCCTATGGCAGTGCTCACATGTACACAGAAGAATATCTTCCACAATGTCAAAATTATTTTCTGGGTGAAGGATAAACACAAGCTCTGATTATAAAGATGAATAAGACTTAGAAAAGATTACATATACCTTCATTCTACAAAGTCAGAACAGCACATATAGTAGTGGATGGTTCAAACACAATGATATCTTCAAGAGTTTGTGGTTAACATCATTTTCTAGTCTAAACAAAAGGAAAGGACCACTTCTTCTCGATGATTTGCCAGACATCCTTTGTTTTTCAAAGTTTAATCAATCATATTAAGAAATGAGAATAGGTGGAAAGATTGTAGATGACAGTAAGAAAATTGCTTCTGACACTGTGCAGTAACACATATAAACTCCAAGTAGTTGCAGAAGCATGCATAAGATCTGTGCAAACTCAACCCAGACAGAATCCCAGAGTAAGGGACCTGAAGTGCATCCCTAACTAAGGTAGTATTGGCAATTGAGAGCTTCTAGGAGAGGGGGTCAAATTTCTTTAAGGGTCTGGCTCATGGTAGGTCAGCTATATTCTAGTGAAAGTCATATAGCCAAGAGTGTAAAAACAGTACTAGCTGGACTCGATGGGCTCTTTCATAGAAAAAGAAGACATGAAATTGGGAGGATAGGGAAGGGGATCTGGGAGAAGTTGGAGGAGGGGCAGTGTATTTAAATAAAATATATTTCAAAGTTCTCACAAAATCCAATACAAATAAATAATACATACAAAGAAATAAAAATGGAAGTCCCATTGTATACAATGGAAATATTTAAAGTAGCTAATTCAAAATGGGAGGCATTCTTTATTACTCAGAATTTTCATGTATTTTTATTATAAATTCTTGGTGATGATATATCTGTGAGTTGAGTGGCCATATCTTAGTTGTCTTCCTAGCCATCATATACATACACTTATCAAAGTACTTTGCCATGTTTAAAATATTATTGTAAGAGAGAGCATATATGTTAAACATATCAAAAAAAACTCATGATGATTATTGCAGGGGCATGAAAGATTTTCAGGATGCATGGGTAATGACTGAAAGATAAAGAGACTTTATAAATTTAAACTAGAGGTTTCATCATTCTTCCGTTGGTAATTAATGGGACATGTAGGCAGAATATCAGTAAGAATGCAAGAAACTCAAGCAACACTACTAATGAATTAGTTCCAACTGACATTTATAGAACATGCCACCCAACAACAGCAAACCCCTTTTATTATGTATACATGGCCTGTTTGCCAAGATAAACCATTTTCTCAACAACAACAAAAGACCAATAAATTTAAAATGGTTGCAGGAGGTAAAAAGAAGGACACACTGAGCCCTTATCTCAAATGTAAACTCATTATATTTGCATTATGTCATTAAAATGTTAAAATTAATATTGCAGGAGTCTAAATTGTGATCCTATTAATTCACTGTGTGACTGCTGCCAGATTCTCTTTGTGTGTTAAATGTAGATTTCCCAAATATATGTATTTAAATAGATGTTTCTCTAAACCCACTAGTATTCATGAAAGCAATACCTAGTGTGTATATGCACATTCAGCATATACATACACTCACACACACACACACATGCACATGTGCACACACACACATACAGAGAGAGAGAGAGAGCAAAGAGATCATTTCAAAATCTAAATTAATTTTAAAGGAATCTGTCTTATTTATGGACAATTTGATGGTTTTCTTTTATATTTTAGCATTAAAATATTCTTTCTTCCCACACAATGTAGGACTTCTAGGGTTAGAATTTCTTAGTCTATGCAAATACCTACCATTAGCTAATTTATTACGGTATAAGATGGGTATGTGGAGAGATGTAGTTTTCAGTGATCTGAATTGTAGAGTAATATCTCAAGGTTGTTAGGTAAGGAGAAAGACTAAAGTGCACAAGTCATGTATAGGAACTCAATATTTGAGCGATGTAAAATGTTTATGAAATGTAAATAACGAAAACAGAATTGGTGTAAAACACAGATTATAAGCCCAAGTTTACATTTGAAAGTTTAAAATGGTGATTGGGTTGAAGCATCAATCATTCCATAACAGTTGTTTAAAAAATGATCAAGTCATGTATTAAAATTATTCTTGACCTAAATGTAAGATTAAGAATATTTAAGGTAGTGTATTTCAAAGTGTGGTAGTAGGGGTTTCAATCTCACAAAATCAGTCACTGGGACTACAAATACTATGTGGATAGGAAGAAAAGAGTCCTAGTTTTCAACGTGCGTTAGAAATATTTATCCAGTTAAAATCATGGTAATATGAAGATATTTAACAAACTAATTAGTAATATAAATCTTTATGAATCTTTGGTGTGAGGTCACAATATTCCAGTGTATTATGTAAACCCACTCTGGGGCCTGGTAGAAAGTCTACTTGGCTCAGGCGCGAATGTATAATTGTCACTGTATTTAGGACATCCTGGATTATTTGAACAAGATCACATTTTTAAGTCATCATATTGTTTACTATACAAAGTCACAGTTACTTCTTTATGACAAAACTTCAAGTTTTCTATGGTGTGAATATGAACACAGCCTTGTGAAGGTGACCATTTGACCAACTACCTCATAGAATCAGTTAGATGACTTTACCTTTTGCCCACTCAGACTTGAATATCCTGTGCACTATTCTACAAACAGTACACTAAGAAACAATTACTCTTAACAAACAAATATAATTATATTCTTTTATTAATTTTAATAAAAGTATTTTTGAAAATGCTAAACATACACTAGAACAACTGAAATGCTACATCATGTATAAATTTTATACTTTATTTTAATATAGACTATTTCTACTCCTCATAGTGCTGGGAAGTACTTTGAACACTAACAGGAAAGAAAAGTATTCATCAGTATCATCCAGCTACAAGTCTTGCAACCAACAACAGTGACCTGTTTACAAGATACACTGGTCTAAGAATGGCACTAAGGTGATGAGAGTAACCAAGAACTTTTTAAAAATTGTTTTTGAGGGCCACTCATGCCTGCCACTGCGAAAATGGCCAGTAATCTGAGATTAGATATTCATATGTGGGAAAAACCTATTAGTATTATTTTGCTAAAGGACACTAGCAATAAAATGACTCTTAATGACATGTTGCTATAGCAATACATCAATGAATTGCTCAAATTTTAACAGAGAAGGTTCTTCATTCAGTAGGTAGTAATTAATACAGAGAACCACAACTGGACAATCAGCAAAAAGCCCGATTGAAGTTTTTAACATAAAAAATATGTATTGTTCTACATAGGGTAAGGGAATGAAATTAGAACCCAACACCTTTCGTTACAGGCAAGAGCTTGATTGAGCTACTTTGAAGAGCAAATCTGGCAATAGTAAAGAAAACTGTTTGTATATGCAACTGGAGTCAAATGAATCTTGCTACTGGGCTCTAAATAAAGGCCAACTCAGGTCCCTGGCTATGTACACATGAGAAGATTATTCAGAGTTTGTATGGCTGTAAAGTTGATGTAACATCCATGTTTATTTCCAGAATTTGGAATAAATTATACAGATGAAGGAATTATGAGAAATGTTTAGAGAAAAAATATAATTGTAGAAGAATGAGGAAATGCTGTGATAACATAGTATATATTTAGTAAATTAGGAAATAAAGTGGATAGAAAAAGTAATGCAATTGAAATTTATTTATTTAAATCAAATGCAAAAAAAATGAAGGAAAGAAAGTCAACTTAATTTTTTTGCATTAACTAAATGCATTATGATCCTTTAAGGAAGGATCATAATGGGGTAAGGTTAATGAAATGAATGTAAAACCAAAGATAAAGTGTTGGAAAATAAGTATTAGGTGTTTATATCTTGAAGGAATTAATTGTAATATGAAATAAAGACTGAGAATGGCTCAATATATCTTACCTGAGATTATAAAACACAATGAAAACAAACAGAAACACTGAGTATTAAATGAAACTACTAGCAACTAAAGCCAAAATGAAAATCACAAACTGAAGTATGACAGAAATAGACAACCATATTTTTAGTGTGTGTGTGTGTGTGTGTGTGTGTGCACATGCAAAGAAAGCAAAGAAAAAGGAGTGCTGAAAATATCTATATTCCATTTTGATATTTTGTTTCTTTTTTAAGTTATATGTACATGGTGTATGTATACATTTGCAAATATGTGAAAATGATATATCATTGTTTTGATTTCATATAATATATATTGACTATGGTTCCTTCTCCTAGGGGAACCTCTACTTCTTCTAGTACCTCACCTCACATTTGGATCCACTTTCTGTATCTCACTAGAAAACAATGGGATTCTAAGGACTACTATTAAAGTAATATGATATATAATTGGACAAAGCAAAAAAAATACATTGGAATAGGACTAAACAAACAAACAAAAGTTAAAAAGCCTAAAACAAAGCGCACACCCACCCACACACACAAAAAAACAGATATAAACCTAGAGATTCCTCCATTCACACATGTAAGAATTTCATTAAACACAAAACCAAAAGCTATAACATGCATACAAAAATATGTGTAAGGTGAAAAGAGAAAAAGTAACATTTAAAAAAATCAATGAACAAAATAAAATTAAAAGAAAAAAAGAATGAAAAAAGAAAGAAAGAAAATAAGGAAATAAATGGAGAGGGGAGGGGAGGGGAGGGGGGAGGGGAGGGGAGGGGAGGGGAGGGGAGGGGAGGGGAGGGGAGGGGAGGGGAGGGGAGGGGAGGGGAGGGGAGGGGAGGGGAGGGGAGGGGAGGGGAAAGCAAGAAAACCTCTAGCAGAATACTCTGAGTTAAAGAACCTCCAAATGCACCAGTGAGGTTTTTTTGTGTTTAACATTTTGTTGTGTGTTTCTCCAGAACAGAAAACTAAAATTCTATTAGCAGGTGGTTGTTAACTGGAGGTAACTTTTTGTTCTGGGATGAGGGCGTGTTTCCACTTCTTATATAAGATATAGGATTCTATCAGGTGCAAATTATCTGAATTGTAGATACCCTTAAAGGACCGTTAAAAAGTCAATGAGCTATTAAGTAGCTGATGCTTAATGCTAAACCTTAGCTGTCATAATCCCATTTCTCCACTGGAATCTGAACTTAGAAGAAGAGTACTTGTGTGTATCTTTTCCCATTGATGTTTTCTGCGCTTGTACCTGGCAACTAGAAAGTGCTCAAGAAATATTTCTAAAAAAATAAATCACTGTTTGAAGTGGGCACTTCTGTTATCTCTCTGTACTCATTAACATAATACCTGGACTGACTCCTATGCCAGTGTTCTTACTCTGCACACATCTTTCCTGGTTTCAGTTCCCATCCCACCTCACACTCTGTGGAGCTGGAGAAACAGCTGCAAATAGAATCACACTTTAAAGGCATTGATCTTTCCTCCCAAGCCTCTGACATAATCCCCAGCTGTGTGAGGTACCAAATGTGTATTCCAGAGCCTCTTATAGAGAGGATAGAGTGATCTGGTGGAAGACTGTGCAGGTGGTCCCCATCCTAACATCAGGAGAGTTAGAGGGAATGTTCCATCTTGAGACAAGATGGTAAAGGGCTAGAGAGCAGATCGTCCTCGAGAGACATGTGTAAGTATGGTCAGCCTCTCTTCAGAAACCGCAGGCCTGACATGGAGCCTGAGACATCAGCTTTAGGTTTCATTTGAGACCCAGTGCTGCTTGCTCCTTCCGGAATTTCTCCTTACAGTTGGGACATCTTGACCTGAACTTCCCGAGCTCACCTACTACCACCTCCTGCAACTGGTCTTCTTCTGCAAATTTTCCCCACTTCACATTAAATGCAACACTTACAACAATAAACATGCATTTGGAAAGTTACGTAGCCACATCGTTATAAATTCTAGAAGCATTCAAGTGGTGACTGAGTCCAAAATCCACCTAAATTCAAGGAGTGGAGGCTTAATCTTTAAAATGTCTTTAAAATTTCTATGTTGAAATTATGGAACAAAAATCAGTGTTTAACGAAACGTGTAAGTTTTATCCTCACATACACAGAAAGCATACCTCACGCTGAGCAGCTCGGAAGAGCACCGACAGATTTCATTAATTGACAAACATCCGGAGTGATTCACAGTGTTGGGAGGGGGTCTTTAGTAAACAACATTGATTGGGACAGAGTCTTTAATTTGACTCTGCATTCAGCTAGCTGCTGAGTGCATAATTTACAAAGTAATGAGTAAGGTTTCACAAATAAGTGGAAAACTCTAAACAAAATCACAGCGTCTTTGATGACTTTCAACACTAGAGAGGCACAAGTTTGTTAAAGTGACTAAAGTATACAGCATTCCATATGATTAGATTTCCTAAATTATATCAAAATAATATGCTGGATTTTTTTGGTCAATTTAATGTCTATAAAGTGGTCTATCAACTGTTTTGATTTTGCTCTAGTTGTCCATTCTTGTTTGGATTTTCATTTGTTTTTGTTTTTAGTTTTTCCAAATTGCTTGTGAGGTGGAACAGGTTTTTGTAATTTATAGACTGATAAGATTTTCCCTTCTCTGTGTTGGTTACGTATAATCTTTGCCCATTTTAAAGATTTAGCTTTAAATGAGTGTGCACACACACGTGTGTGTGTGGTGTGTGTGCATGCCTAAATGTATATATTTCCACTGTGTGTGCATGTTCTCACAAAAGTATCAGAAGATCCACCCACAACTGGAGTTACGCTGTATGTCAGTACTAGGAACAAAATTCAGATCCTCCGCAAAGACTGCAAGTACTCTTAACCGCTGATCTAGTTCTCTAGCACAAACTATGTCCATTTTATTTATTTATTTGTTTATTGATTGATTGATTGATTTTGTGTTTTTAATTTTAATTATTTTACTTATTCACATTCCGGTCATCCATTTTAACTTACCTATTTTTAGTTTCTTTAGATATTGTGGAGAATCCCTTTCTTTCTTTTCTTTTTTTTCCAGAAAATGTTCACCTATGATTTTATCTTACAATGTTTTATCTGTTCTCTTTTTTAGCAAGTTTAGAGTCATTGGTCTAACAACAACATCTTTGGTCCATTTTCGATTGGCTTTTATATGGGATGAGGATAAATACAGGCTAGTTTCATTTTTCTGTATTTGACTATCCACTTTTTTTTAGCAGCATCTGAAGAGGCTTCCTTCCTCAATTGTGTGCTAGGGACAAGTTTGTCCATGATTAGATGGCTGTAGTTGTGTGTTTACTTTTGTTAGCCTGATGTTATTGCCTTAGGCTACATACCTTTGTAGTGCAATACTATGAGGTCTCTCTTACTGTGGATCCAAGTATAACAAAACCAAGTGTAATTACACATCCATCCCTGTTCTCTGTACTCAGAGATACTTTGGCGAATCGAGAGTATTTATCTGCTTCAATATCAAAATTAGTATTGTGTTTTCCATTTCTGGCAACAAAATATTCTAGAATTTTGATATGGACTGAATTAAATAAAACATATATTTTGGTCTTGTGATTATGATGATTTCCACATTATTAATTACACAAATATTTATCAATGTATGATCTCTCCATCTTCTAGTGGCTTTTTCAATTTCTATATTAATGGTTTAAAGTATTCTTTATAGTGGTCTTCCACCTCATTATTTTTAGCTTTGTTTTTAAAGATGTAATGAATGGAATTTTTTTCTGATTTTTTTTCCCTTAGCAATTTTATTATTGAGAAATGAAAATTACTGAGAAATATTTAATGTATCCTACTTCTTAAATGAAGTTATCCATATAGTTAAACATTTTCTGGTAGATTTTTTTTTTATGATCCTTTAAGGGTATCTATAATTAAGATAATTTGACTTACTATTTTCCTGTTTGCATTCCTTTTATTTTTCTCCTGTCTTATTATTTTAATAAAGATTTCTAACAGTTTTCAAAATTTCATCATGTCCTTTGTCTTGTTCCTGATTTCAACAGAAATGCTTTTCACTTTTTCCATTTAGAATAGTATTAATAGTAATTTTATCAAAAATAATCTTTGCTTGGTTCAATTATGTTCCTTCTAATCCTTATTTTTTAAAGATTTTATTATATTTTCTAGCTCCATCCATTTGTCTAAGAATTTCATGAGCTCATTATTTTTAATGGCTGAGTAGTACTCCATTGTGTAAATGTACCACATTTTCTGTAGAAAATATCATCCTGAGTGAGATGACCCAATCACAAAAGAACACACATGGTATGCACTCACTGATAAGCGGATATTAGCCCCAAAACACACAATACCTAAGATGCAATGCAGAAACCTCATGAAACTCAAGAAGAAGGAGGAAGACCAAAGTGAGGGTGCTTTTGTCCTTTTTAGAACGAGTATCAA
This sequence comes from Mastomys natalensis, assembly GCA_021653895.1. Taxonomy (NCBI): domain Eukaryota; kingdom Metazoa; phylum Chordata; class Mammalia; order Rodentia; family Muridae; genus Mastomys; species Mastomys natalensis. The sequence goes on from JAJTUV010000749.1 coordinate 330,962, forward strand.
AAGATTCAACCAGAGCTCCCAGGATCTAAACCTCCAGCCTGAGAACAGACCATCAAGCTGTCCTCTGAGAGGCTCTAACCAGCAGCTGACTCAGACAGATACAGACATCCAGAGCCAAACAGTGGATGGAGCTTGAGGACTCTTAAAGAAGAATAGGTGGAAGGATTGCGGGCCCTAAGGAGATAGGAACTGCACAGGAAGATCAACAGAGTAAACGAACCTGAACCCTTGGAGCTCTGAGAGACTGAATCACCAACCGTGGAGCATACCTAGTCTACACAGATCTACCTCCATGGGCTAAACCTAGGCCTCCTGCACGTATGTTGTAAATGTGCAGCTTGGTTTTCATGTAGGTCTCAAACATCTGGAGTGGGGGCTATCCCAAAACATGCAGCCTGTATATGGAGTATGGTCTTCTAAAAAAAAAAAAAAACAAAAAAACAAAAAAAAAACAGTTGTTCAGTTATTCATGGAATATTATTTTTTTATATCTCTTGTATTCAGTTTGCAACTACTTCATTGAGAATTTTTGTATGTATATTCATGAGGGATACTGGACTATAACTTATATATTTTTGTTGGGTTTACACTTGATTTCACTATTTCAATATTATTTGCTTTGTGAAGGAGCTTATTGTGGTTCTGAATTTTTTTAAACATAACTCAAAAAGTATTGCTTGTTTGAAGGCTCTATAGAATTCTTGTATAAGTATATCTGACCCTTGGTATTTTGCTTGTTTGTTTCTTCTCATTTTATTCTGTTTGAATGCTTTTTAAATTTTTTTGATTTGCTGAAAATAAAAATAAAATAAAAAAAAAAAAAAAAAAAAAGAAAATCTAATTCTAAGTATGTATCTCATGCATAGGCTTTACAGGTCGCTAAAATTAACCTAATGCTCCATTTATGGGAAATGATGGATTGTTACAATTTACATAAATAACAAAAGGAAAAACAAATCATTTATTATTTACTCTTCCTTAATATTTCAGATACTGCTTCCCTATAGCTTCTTCTGTTATTCAAGAGAAAAATTTTTTAACTAAATGCATATTAGTGATATTTCTTTTATCAAATTGTATTGCTCAATTTGATGTCTACATATTTTTTGCTTAAGAATACACATGAGACATTGTCCATATCATACAATACTTCACAAGCTAATTATAACTATACTACTCTCAAACATGTATATCATTGGCTTATATGTTTGCTTCGTATTAGACATTTTCCTTTTCTATTGAATACAGAGATTAACATGCATAATCATGTAGACAGAATATCAATTATGGTGGCAGATGGCAACTTCCAACCTGTACTTGCTGAATGAATGCAATGGATTTTTTATTTTTAATTGGAAGTGTATGTTTAGCTCAATAAATAATGCTTATAAGGAAAAAAAAAGATTTTATTATAAAGAGATGTTGAACACTGCTGATGATAGAAAAGTCTGATTTCATTTACTTAAAGGTAGATATGCAGTGTCTTCAAACCATTTATTAAAGGGATTCTCTTTACTCATGTTCAGCTGGTGCCTTTGTAATGGATATGTGCCTATGTATGGTTTTAGGTTCTCAATGATGTTCTATTGACCTGGGTCTGCAGTTTGTTAATATCATGCTGTTCTGATAACTATACCTTTTTAAATATAGTTTGAAACTAGGAGATTTAATAAGTCCATCTATTTTTTCATCTTATTCAAAATGATTTTCATTATTTTTATAATGCCATGTGAATTCTAGCATGTTTTTCCTATTTCTCCCAAAACTCTTTAAGAAGTGTTTTAGGACTTTACTATACTCTAGGTTATTTGGGAGTGATATAGGTATTTTAAAAGGTAAAATCATTTTATACTTCTATTCTGTGGACATCAAATATTTTTTATTTATTTATGTCTTCTGTAGTATTTCAAATTGGTGTTATGTTTCTTGAATTTATTCATTTTGTTTATTTTTGGTTTTTTAATATCATTGTAAATGAAATTGTTTATTCTTTCAGTAGTCTGCCATCAAATACAGCTGAGTTTTGTTAGCATCTCTTCATTGGTATGCTAATGAGGAGTCTGAAGAACTGACAGGAAGAATAACCACAAGACCAGAAATCATTTAAATGCAAACTGAGAATGATAATCTGCCAAATACTTGGCAGCATTAGAGATTATTTTTCCGCATTGGATATTCTAGGTTTTGTCTGGGTACTAGCTCATTAGAGAGAGGGAACTCTAGTGTAGGAAGTTTCTGTGTGCCTACAGCTAACATATTAGCAGGACCAAGTCTATAATTTTTGTCCCAGGCCCTTTTATCTGCCATATGAAAATAAAAGCTTGGGTTTGATGAACGGTGCTGCTCCATGCCTCTGCTAGTACATCCATCACTAACAGAACGATAAAACAGATTGTGCAGTGCAAACACTTTGTCCTGTTGAAATTGCTTTAACTTTTCCACCCATCAAAGGGTAAAAGTATGGGGAAATTGAAAATAAATTTTAAGAAAAATTATATAAAAACTGTTCTGCAAAAAAGCAATTTCAGGTAGGAATCTAAATATTAGGCTAGAACAAAGAAGTAATTTCAGACAGGATTCTAAATTTTAGGTTAGAACAAGGAAGTTGGCTTCAGATATGAAAATGACCTTGCCCTAGGACAGGGAAGTAGGCTCACTTTGGTCATCCTGATAAACCCTTAGAAACAGTAATCACGGGAGTGTTCACATAATTGGGTTTAATGCTTTGCTTTTTCTTTGACTATTTGTGTTTATTATCTAGCTTGTTCCTTGACTATTTGCATCTATTGTATTGCTAGACCCTCAACCTAGAACTGACCTTAATACGTGCATGTAATTAAAATTGTATAAAAGAATAAAGGAGGAGAGGGGATGGGATGGGGGTTCTATGGAGGGAAATGAAGAAAGGGGATGACATTTGTATTGTAAATAAATAAAATATCCAATAAAAATTTAAAAAAAAAAACTGTTCTGATACAAGAGAGCACAGGTGTATATAAATTGCTTTTATTTTGTGGTAAATGATTATTGAAGGACATTTATACAAAAATTTCTTCATTAACACAGCAGTCATAGGGATTATTATTATCAGTATAAGAGTTGTTTTATTATCTTTACTAACTAATACCTCTATTTAAGGCACGCAACACTTTCGCTTTCCTAACAGATTGCTGCGTTGTGTATATTCTTTTCCTTAAATGTTCCATTAGTCCTTTAAGTTGCTTCTGTTGTATATCTAGCCAACAGAAGTTGAACTTTGCTTTTCTGTGTTCCGAGAAACCACTGCTCTGCATATGGTCCTGTGAGGCTATTGTTAACATAAGTATCCCCATAATTCTGCTTTCACAATCCTTAGTAAAGTCTGAATCTCAGTTACTGCTTCCCAAATTCTTTTCTTCCAGCTCCTAGCCTCCATTAATTAAATGTCTCCTCTTTGAAATGTGTCAAATATATCCTTCCCTCCTACTTCTGTTGATAGAAGCGTTCTACTAAGAGTTGGCTTGAGTGACAAGACAAAGTAAAACTCTTTTCAACTACTATTTCTTTTCTGTTTTATACACGAATACCACTCTATCATTTATTGTAGTCAGTCATTGTCACCAATCCTGGACATGCCTTACTTGCCCTGTAAAATCCTTGAAGAAAGGAAATAATACATTAGAGTCAGCTTGAGTTGTGTCCATATGAGTCCTCTAACTACTGCAAAGAATATGCTAGTATACGGAAGCATAGTTTGTTCTAAGTCTCTAAGTGGCCAGTGAAAGCCATATGATACCACAGTCTTCTTATTATATCAGCAGTCATAAAATCTGATTTCAAGAGAAAGAATAATAGAGTACACAGGAATATGAGGAGTGGGTGAAGTCTTGTCTGAATGTATATCATTGATATGAGGATGGCCATGTTAAGAACTCCAATGCCTCAGACCCATGGGAATAGCAAGGCCTTTCCCTAGTCAGTCTGAGGGGAATAGCAAAGCCTTCCATTGATTCAAGTATGGATACTGACTCTATGCACAACGTATCAAACACTGCTTCCTTCCCTCAGAAGACTGCAGCCTGAAACTCCCCAGTATGTGTCATTCAGCTGTATATAATAAACTCACTCAATTGTATGTATATCATAATTCAATGACTTTCAGGGTGCTGATACATGTTCACAAGAATACCCAATCCACCCATCCCCAGCTTTTCCGAACATGTTTCTGTCATTTTTTGATTCCTCATCTCTCCAGTCAGGTCAATCCCAAAGCTATGGAGGTTGAAGCACAGGGAGAAGAGTCAAAGTAACTGGTCATTTAACAAATCCACCAAAGAAATTGTACATACCAACTTGTGTGGGCTGGGAATTGAGAGTAAAAGATTAGAGAGATTTACTATGGTTATTAATAGGAATTTACTATGAATTTACTATGGTTATCTTTAAAGATAAACCAAATAAACAAGTGAAATATTTCATATGATTAATGTAAGAAGTATTTTACACACACACACACACACACACACACACACACAAAAGTGAAAGAGAGAGAGGCAGAGAAGATATAGAGAAAAAGACACAGACACAAGGAAATGCATAAAGATTAGTTAGAAATATCAAGCAGAAGTTGTCAAGGTAGTATGTGGAGCAAAGGTGTAAAGTGGCAAGATGTATACTGGATTGGGCATGTGTGAAATAGGTTTTGTTTAGGAAAAGCAATGGAAGGTGCAGACACTCCAAGGTGAGACCAAGCAGAGGATATTGATAGATAAACATGGAGTCCAAAATAGCTGGCATAGCATGAGAAAAGAAAACTATACTGGCCCTTGGGATGTCAGAGTGTAGGATTCTGTAGGTCATTTTAAGGACTAATTTTGGTACTAAGATGCAAAATTTGAGACATTTTTATAGTAAGGGAATATGGCATCGGATTTGAGTTATAAAAGAATAGCTTAGTTTGCTGAGTTGAAAATCATGGGACAGTGTGACAGAAAGACTGTGATTACAAAGCTACTACAATAGTTCAGTCAAAGACAACAATACTTGGATTCAAGGTAAAGCAGGGAAACAAGGAAGAATGAATTGATTCTGCATTTGCTAATGGATTTGAGATGGTCGAAGGAGGAAAAGAAAAATTGATCAGAGTTGACTCTAGCAATAAATGTGTTGAAACTTTCATCTTCTAGGTAAGGGAAATTTTCTAGTGAGAAAGTATGTTTACTTGCTTCTCCAGTGTGCCTTGGGCAGGGGAAGAGGTTGGTTCACTCATATAAAGTTTAGAATATGGATTGTATGGATACCCAAGAAGGTCTGGCACTTCCTTAACTAAGCAATTAAAAAATACAGGAAATAGATCTCGGTTAGAGAAACATGTTTGAAATTCACTATTTTTATTGGGAATATTTGTTCTTCAAGGTGTGCAAAGACTGATGTCTAGTAATTTCAATAGAAAAATAATTTTGAAAAGTATGAGTAGAGATTTGAAGAAATTTAGCGATCCATTATATACTACTCTTGAAATAAAAGAACAAAGCGTTTTAAGGGAAATCTCTTGTAAGGAAATGTGCTAACAAGCAGGCCATCGCTTCTAAAACAAACTTAGCTGATTGCTTGGTCATTTAGTGCTTTCCAGAAAAGCCTCACAATACTATGGTATCTAAGAACAGCCTGTCAAAAACAGAAAGTTGAAAAGCAGTATCTGTACATTTCCAGTTTTCCACTGAGAAGCATTTTCTTGTACACAGTAACCTGAGGTTACACCACCCAAATCCTTTGTGGTACAGAAACTTCTATGAATCCTTTCAATCACAGAGTCTACGTAAATCTTTTTGTATCAGAAAAGATGGATGGAAAGACAAACAAATAAACATGAAACAAAACAATGATGTCAGAGGCTTAGCTTGGGAGAAGAGAAGACCTAAGCTTCAAAACTACAAGGCAGTCTGAACCAGGTGAAGTTGCATTTGGATGGAAACAAGAGGCTGTTTCAGGAGTTACTTAGCACTGTACAAATACAAGATGTGATCAGTCTATGTCAGTACACTCTGGAAGAAAGGAAAGCTACACAGTATCACTGTCAAAAGTATTCTACCAAGTTAAACTCTCACTTATTCTCTATGACATATCTATGTGTATTTCCTTCACAGAGCCCCCACCAACTATTTCCTGCAATACCTACACTGGTCAATTAATGAATTGAGTTTGGATTTAAATGTTCTGAGATCCCAGGTTTGATCCTATCAGCTATCAGGAAACTGTATCTAAGTGGACCATCGGTCATGGTTCTGTATCAGCATAATCATGCACAGGTTACAGACAATTCTCTTTGCTCACAGGGTCACCTGAACATATCTAAGTAGGTCATAGACTATGAAAGTACTTGGGAAGCAATGATGTTGGATGCATCTCAATCATTATTATCATTATTCCATCTTTGTTTCCTGTAATTGAGTTTAAGGCTAAGGCTAAGGATTCCTTTATCTGCCCTACATATTTCTAATGCAGTGATATGCCACTCAGTCAAATCTGTTGGCTAGGAAATTGATTATATATATATATATATATCCAAGCACAAAATATAAGAGCCAGGTAGCTGAGGCATAAGTTGAATGGGCCATATACATAAATGTGTGTGTGTGTGTATAAATGTATATATATATATATATATATATATATATATATATATATATATATATATTAGTTGGGTTCATACATAAATATGAACCCAACTATTTATAAATAAATAAACAACTATATAAAAATCAGCTACAAATCCAAGTACATGCCTTGCATTAAATTATGTGTTTGGGATTAAAAGCCAAGCCCCCCTTTTTTGAAACTACAATATGAAACATATGATTATTTTTCCCTTTTAAACACAGAGTCAGGGTTACAGAAATAATTTGATATATCTCAATGCCTTTCTCCTATAAGTGTGCCAATCCTGATCCCATGTTTTTAGATGCTGCTGTTTATTTCTATTCTTCAGAATCTCTCTCTCTCTCTCTCTCTCTCTCTCTCTCTCTCTCTCTCTCTCTCTCTCTCTCTCTTTCTCCAGCAGCAATACTGATATGATAGGATCATTGGGTTGAAGGATACCTGGAAGATCATCTACTTAGCTTTCAGCAGTCTAAAGTCTTCTGGACTCCCAACCAGTAAGGCTAAGAGCCAAGAAATTGAAGCCAAAGTTGATCTAGCCAAACAGGACAAGAGGAAAAATGCCCAAAAGAGATTTAATAAAAGATCTTATTCTTTTCTACTTTGCTTGGATCAGATATTTCAGGGCAATTGCCTCTTTTTCTTTCCCCCCTTTGGTTTTTCTAGACAGGGTTTCTCTGTATAGCCCTGGCTGTCCTGGAACTAACTCACTTTGTAGACCAGGCTGGCATCAAACTCAGAAATCTGCCTGCCTCTGCCTCCCAAGTGCTGGGATTAAAGGCGTGCGCCACCACCTCCTGGCAGCAGTTGCCTCTTGAAAGGTGTACAGAGCCAAACTGGGTGTCAGCTTGAGCCAACCAAGGGCAATCAGCTCAAGCTGTTGCAGACAGAATCCTGGTCTGTAGGAAAAAAAAAAAAAAAAAAAAAAAAAAAAGCTGGAGAAGACAACAACTCTGTCCACTCCTCCCAGGGGGCTTTTTACAACAGTATGGAAATTGCTACCAGAAAAGATGTTGAGCACATGAACTGAAAAGCGACTTGTAATGTAGCCTCTGTTTTCTTTTGTGGGTCTCAGTATCCCCATCTGTGTGCTCTCATTTTCAGTGTGAAATGCGAAAACAATGTTCTAGGGGAGATGACATCCAGTTTGGTGACTTCAGTTCTGAGTTCTCATCTGCTATATAGCATTTGCTCTCTTGTCTGTAGAATATGTAGAATATTACTTAACTTTTCTATTCTTAGCCTTGATACCCCAAATGTAATATGGAAAAGGAGCTGAACATACTTGCCAAACTCCATATGGTAGTCTAACATTCTAGTTTAGACTAGCTATTATTTTGGAAGGCACAGTAGGGTACAGCTGTTAACACATCAGTTGCCATACTGAGTGAACTTCCATGGAACATTTGGTGCTGATCTTCAAAATCCCTCATCTTAAAAAGACTTCAGAGATAATTCTCCCCCCTTGACTACTTCTGCTAAATTTCCTTCATTCAGAAAAGATTTAAGGTTCAGGTTGTGTTGTAGAGAAGGATGAGTGAGGCTGTGTGGAGAGCTGGTGTCACAAGATGACGGCTGGCAATTTGCCAGCCCTAGCTTGGACATTGCTGCGCCATGATCAGGGCACATAGATCTGGCATTACTGCGCATGCATATTGCTTGTACATAAGATCAGGCCGTTTGACATATGGGTGGAGCACCAATCCAGAATGGCTTCTGATTGGAAGAGACAGAGATTTAAGGGCAGGAACGATGGTTGACGGGCTTTTTCGTACGTTAATGGTTCCTGAGTAAGAGTAAACGGTGTTGAGAAGGAGTTCCCGTGTCCGTTGTCTTCTGTCTGCTGGTAGGATCGGGAGGCGACAGGGCTGCTCACACCACCCTGTATTTTTTATTCTACCCCTTGCTGTAGTGTACAGAGAGTACAGAAAAAAGTCAACCCTTTCTTTCCTGGATCTCCCTTTTATGACGTATATAATGTCATGTATATTCAGTTCTACAACTACATCTTGGGTTGTAGACCAAAACATTTATGTAGGTTTTTTTTCTATTCCAGAGAAGACTTATTCACACTCGCCTGAACATTCTTCAATACCAGATACCTATATACATTCTACTACTCTATTTCCTAATGCAGAATTTGAGGTGTGAAAGTTTCTTGGTCTTTCACATTGTCTGAAACATAACTGGGTATCCAAAGGCTATTTTATCTATTAAGGCCTCTAGGTCACACAGTTAATAAAGTGTCATAGTTGAGATGCTATCATATGTCTGGAAGATTAGACTTTTCCAGGGATATGTATTCCACAAAGTACTTCGTACTTCTATAAAACTGACCGTGTGTGTGTGTGTGTGTGTGTGTGTGTGTGTGTGTGTGTTTGTGTGTGTGTGTCCTTTGGAGAAAAGATGTGAGGTTATAAGGAGCATGTGATGGTTCGTATATGCTTTGGCCAGGGAGTGACACTATTAGAACATGTCACCTTGTTGGAGTAGGTGTGTGTGGGCTTCAATATCTTAGTCCTAGATGCCTGGAAGTGAGTATTCATTTAGCAGCCTTCAGATGAAGATGTAGAACTCTCAACTTCTCCTGTGTCATGCCTGCCTGGATGCTAACATGTTCCCACCTTGATAATAGTGGACTCAACCTCTGAACCTGCAAGCCAGCCTCAATTAAATGTTGTCCTTGTAAGAATTGTCTTGGTCATGGTGTCTGTTCATAGCAGTAAAACCCTAATTAAGACAGAGTATACAAACTAGTGGGGCTAGTAAGAATAACCTAGACCTGCTAGCCTCTGCAAGTTCCTATGTGTATGATTTCTTACTTAGATTGTAGAGAATATTTGATTATGATAGAAGAGTTTCTGGCAGAGAATCCACAGCTGTTCCACTCAAAAGGCCTCTCTCTCTCTCTCTTTTTCTTTTAAGTACATATTGATTAGAGTCCAAATAACCTCAACTCTATTCTTAGGACTGCACCTTAATTACAATGGATTCTCAGTAAAACCTGATGTTTCAGCCTCTCCCTATTCTTTCCCCTTCCCCTGTGTCTATTATTCAGAACAGAATTATGCATCAGAATGACTTCCGTTTAAACATGATTTGCAAGCAAGATATTAATAATATTGTAGTTACATTAATTGTTTCAACCTTAGTAATACAAAGGTGAATTTTTAGATTGAATTCAATGCTTAATCTTAAAAATACATTTTATAATATTTATTGTTACATTGTAATACGGCAATGAGAAAAACAGCAATAGTAACAAAAACAACATCATCAACAACAACAATAATAATAATAGTAACCACCATTAAGCATTTACTATGTGCTCCACACTGTAGAAACAGTGATGTGTATTATTTCATTTAATAGAAAAACCACACATGCTATTATTATTCCTACTTTGCAAGATTTGGGTTCAAGGAGTGAAAGAATTTTAGCCAGCTTCACAAAGTTAATAGAAAGAGTCTAGAACCTCTCTGGCTCTGGAGGCTGAGGTTTTAATTATTAACATAAACCATGTCTCTTTGTGAAAAGAAGGAAGATGATTTGAGAGCAATTGCAAGGCCCTAGAAGTAGAGCCTATATATTCTGATGGGGTCTGTGTATGTGTGTGTGTGTGTGTGTGTATGTGTGTGTATGTGTGTGTGTGTGTGTGTGTGTGTGCGTGTATGTATGTGTGTGTGTGTAGGGGATCCCACAGCTTTTATTTTGCATGTAAACCACTGGGGGTTCTTGCCTGTGGCCACCCTAGAGATTACACTGGAGTTCTGAGGGGTCCAGACACTAGCTGGGAAATCAGGTAACAGAAACAGACAGAAACAATCATTCAGAGCAACAGATGATTACAAATCTGGGGTCTCCAGCAGGGCTCCAGGTCGTGAGGCATAGCTCTGGTCATCTAATGAAGCAGTGACATGGGAAGCACAAGCACTGGGCTGGCCTTGAGCTACCTCGATGATATCAGGGACAGAGAAGACCTAAGCATCAGGGACAGGGATCTCTAGTCCATGTTTTACTTGGCCTAAAGGACCTACAAGCAAACTTGGCTTTGCTGCCCAGCTCTTCCTCGATTTTAAGGATCTGATTGTACTGGCCAAGCACTCAGATTGTCAAGGGGCAACATACTTTTATCTGCCCAGTGCAGAGACCCAGCACTAGGTCAGGGATGAAAGTATCCTCAGTCTCCCCAGATCAGTGGAACACCATGACATCCCAGCCATTGGATTCAGTCAACTTACATGCCTTCATAGCATCCGTCACAGAACAGATCTGGATCACTTTGAGAAGGAGGCAGTTGTAGGACTTATCGCCAAAGCCTTGGCACTTCATTTAGGATTGGTTACTGTGAGGTCATCCCCTACCACCTGGATGCCTGCACTAGCTGTGAACGTCTGCCAAGTTTTCCCGTCCTGGTCAAAAAGGTTTTCAATGGACACTACTGGATACTCCTGGATGAAGGACTTGTACAGGTCAGCCATCTGGTCGGGTATGATGTACCTGCCGAAGACATTCAGAGACCTGAAGTCCAGATCATACTTGTAGAACTCAGAAGCAGCAACCTCCATGCTGATAACTACCTGGTCAGTATAGCAGGCCTTTGCAATAGTAGTCTTCAGAGGTTCCAGTGCTTCTTTGTTCTCCAGGATGTTAGGTGCAAATTCACCCTCATCACTCACACTGGTGGCATCCTTCCCATACTTCTCCTTGATGATGTTCATCAAGTTGTAGTAAACCTGTGCTCCAATGCACATGGCTTCCGAGAATCAGGATGCCCCCACAGGTAGATCATGACTTCTTCCATTGCCAGCCATGAGAACCACCCTTGATCACATTGAAAATTGGGACAGGCAGGATGACTTCAGGGTTGCCAGCCAAGTCAGTAATGCGATGGTAAAGGGGCACCCTCTTTTCCATAGCACTAGCTTTGCAGACAGCCAGGGGCACTCCCAGGATGGCATTTGCACCTAATTTAGATTTATTCTCAGTGCCATTCATCTTTATCATCAGTTTGTCAATCTTCTCTTGCTCCACAACATTCAATTTCTTGCTAACCAGAGTAGGTGCAATAGTGTTAGTGATGTGTTCAACAGTCTGTGAGATACCCTTCCCCATGAAGTGGGTCTTATCATTGTCACAGAGTTTGAGGGCTGTATAGATGCCAGTGGATGCATCACTGGGCACCAGAGTTTGGAAGAGACATTTTGTAATGTAGAGATCCACCTCAATAGTGGGATTCCCACAAGAGTCAAAGATCTCTCTGGCATGCATCTTGAAAATAGACGTGGTGAACTTCTGGCTGTTGGATCACTGTGAAAGAAGAAGGTTCTGCAGACACCAAAAGAGAGTCTTATGCTGATGTTTTTAATGAATTAAATAAATTTGATTAAGAAGCCAGCGAACAAGACAATAGGAAATAGACCTCACTGACACCACCACCAAGCATCAGTACTTCATTAATGTCTCTTCTTAGATCTCAAAAAAGAAAAAAATCCATACAAACATACTCTCATAAGGTCTCCGAAGTATTATAATCAAACCAAGACATAGCAAGGGGATAATACTTAAATGTCTGGCTTCAGGCCATGCATATAATAAAAGGAGAACCTATTTTCAAGTCTCTGTCTCCATGAGCAAAATATGGAGTGTTTTGTTACACCTGAAAAATTGTTTATGATTTTTAAGTATCTTGGTTAAAAGTTGCAATTATTTGGTTAAATAATTGAAACTATTGCTAGAGAGACTGAGGAATATTACAGAGATCAATCTGTATTATGTGCAATCCCTCAAAATACTATTATGTTAATTAATTGTTTTTTTCATAATGCATACATTTATATACTACATGTTGATTTGTTTCAATTCTTACTCCTTATTGATCTTTAAATTATTCTCTAATGCTGATGATTTCATGAAATATATAAATAAATATCTACCCTTTTTTACTCCTCCAAATCTACCTACAATTTCCACACATATTCATCCCTCCCAAATTCAATCATTTTATTTTTCTATGTCTGGTTTACTTCACTCAGTATAATTTTTCCTATTTCTATCAACCTATCTTCAAAATGCATTTTTATTTAAAGCTTAACAGCATTCCACTTGAAATATATTACATTTTTACTATCCATCCATGGACAATAATATTAAATTTTTAAACCACATTGTTGAGATAACTATGATAGTTCTTTTGTTTTTACATTGTTTCCTTGAGAAGCATCATTTTTTTGGATGTTTTATTTATTTACATTTCAGATGTCATCCCCTTTTCCCATTTCCCCTCTCTAGAACTTCCCATCCCATCCTCCCTCCTCCTTTTTGCTTTTATACCACTTGAATTACATGCAAGTATTAAGGTCAGTTCTAGGTCGAGTGACTAGCAATACAATAGATGCAAATAGTCAAGGAACAAGCAAGACAATAAACACAAAGAGTCAAAGAAAAAGCAAGGCATTAAACCCAATTACGTGAACACTCCCGTGATCACTGTTTCTAAGGGCTTAACAGGATGACCAAAATATCTGAGCCAACCTCCGTGTCCTAGACCAAAGTCATTTTCATGTCTGAAGCCTATTTCCTTGTTCTAGCCTAAAATTTAGATTCCTGCCTGAAATTACTTCTTAGTTCTAGCATAAGATTTAGATTCCTGCCTGAAATTACTTTTTTGCTCTAGTCTAATGTCAGATTACTGACTGAAACCTACTTCTGTATCCTTGGCCAATGTCATATTCCTGCCAAGCAGCCCATTTCCTTTTCCTTGGCCCAAGTCAGATTCTGGCCAAGACAGGCTCAGTCTTGTTAATGAAATAAAAATGGGGGAGAGGTGGAGAAGCATCTTTTAAAGCATCAATTTGAGTTGTTGCACTCAGCAAGAAACTGCACATGTAGTGTCCTCTATCTGATAAATAAAGCCAAATAAGAAGGTGAATCTCTAACTTCTGCTCATTGAAACCACCCAACAAGCTTGTAAATATTTCCATTCTTGGTCTTGATTTGGGACCCAAGATTTGCTGTTTCTTGATTCTATCATTTTATATGAATGATTTCCTGGGTACTTGAAGAAAATATGAATCTTGAGGATGATATAAAGCATACATCACTTGGCCTAATCTTACGATGTACCCAGTACTGTCCTGGACATTGTAAAGGACTGACTAGGGAAAAAAATACAGGGAAAGCAAAACATTCGTGTGGATCAAAAGTAATAGTCTATCATATGTAACATGGTTCTAACAGTCATAGTATGTCAATGAACTTCTATAGATTCATTCAAAGCAATTATATGTAAGTCTTCACAGGATAACAAAGATGAATACACACAGTTCTCAAAACCTTAAAGGTAAGAAATTAATTTCTTCACATTTATTTACCTATTTATTTCATCCTTTAGTCCAAACCTTCATTCATTATACATTAACTATTTGCAAAATTACTTGTGCCATCATAACAATATGGGTATATTCTTATTACATCAATTAGATCAGTCCTTTCATTCATTGACTATTATAAAGTAAACATCCACTAAAGTGTTGGGTTGTAGTGTGTATGTGGGTCTTGTTGTTGGGTTGATGTGTCGATTCTGCCTCTGTCTCGCTAGGGCCTCTCATGGGGACAGAGGTGAGAGAATTTGACTGTATTTACTCCATGCTGGTGCCAGGAAAATATCAGGCTACCTGAAGACTCGAGACTCTGCTCAGCGGTAGGGAGCACAGTCTGAGGTCCGTGGGAGCCAGAGGTTTTGGCTTGGGGATTCCCAGGCCAAAAGGTGGCCGGGAACCTGCTGGTTCTCAGGCTTTTGGGCCTCGGGACAGATGCTGCTGGAGGGGGCTTCTGGAGAGAATGAAGAAGGGCCGCAGAAGGGCGGAGAATGAAGTGGAGACATAGGTCTAGACTGACCCGTAGCAGAAGAGGAGAGAAGGAGGGATGAGCTCTGGCTATGTCCTGTGGGGATGAGAGTTCTTGGCTTGGTTGCTTCCGCTCCCTTGGCTGTGGTGTCTGCTCTGCTCTCTTGGCTTGGGTAGCTGGGTTGGTGGTCTCCATGACTAGGAATGCAGAGAGTTCTTAGATGAAGACCTTCTCCACTGTGTGGGACCCAAAGAAGAAAAATAGTTCATGGTCTTAAGACATTTATTGTCATGGAGGAAAATAGATGAAAACTATACCCCAGTATTTTCAGGATGGGCCTGAGATTAAATACCTTTTGCAAGGAGGAGGGTCTGCATAGGAATTGCAGATAATTGTAGATTAATTGGCTACACCCTTCTGGCCTTTAGGTATCTCAATAATATGGAGATCTGTCTTTAGGCTTTGAGGCTTGTTCTCACGGCCTCTACCTGTGGAGGTGCTGGGGGCATTGTCCTACGTGACTGGAGGACCCCACTCTATGGAGGTCTTCAGCCTCATGTCAGGAGCCTGGAGTCTGGGAGCATGGCAAAACTCATGCAGTCCCTTAGGATCACCTGGGGTCTCTGGCGATTTCTAGCTGATGTTTGACCAAAAACCATGCTGTCCTTTCACAGTCCTACTCTAAAGGACATGTGTCATCACAATAGTAAGAAATTGCAATGTAAATACCTATGTAGAAGTAACAGTAGTCTGACCAGAGATGGTTGACACTGAGCCTCCATAAATCTTTCAGTATTTAAGTCTTGATTAATGTGAATGTAGCTTCAAGCCATCAAGTTGGATAGGGTGTTTATCACTATTAGGATAACTCTAATTCCTGTTAGTTCACAAATCTGTGACTAAGGCTTGGTGAAAAGACTTCCTTCTGGGTTGGCTAACTCAAATCATTCATATTTGAATTGGGAGGACTTCATAACCACTACTCAGACTGGACTATATGAGCAGTCCTTTAGATTTTTAGGAAAATGATATTTCTGGCTTAGGTCGTAATTTAGACATATTCCACCAAGAAAATAAGTAAATGAAAAATCATATTTGTTTAGAGTAAATTGCATGAACCAGTTCTGTGTGATATCAGGGAACTGCACAGTGCAGCTTAAGGAAATGCCATATACCTGACAGGTTTCAGTATCAGCCCTTTGCTTAGACAGTGTGAATCTATCCACACTCACTTCTGTAGAAACCACATTGGAACCTGAGGAAACTTCTGAAAACCCTGACTCCAGACATTATAGCTGCTATCAAATATGTTGCCTAGATGTCATTTCTAGTGCTGGGCTTTCAGTTGAGTGTGATAATCTTGCATTTTCATAGTTCTGTCCACAAAAGATGTTTGACTAACTTAGTGTAACTGGGTATAAGTCAATGAACTTGCTAATGAATTATCTATCTAGAATATAACAGTCTCTATGGGTTTACAAAGAGTGGGAGTGAACACAAATTAGATTTGAATAATGTACACGAGAAGGTTCAAATGGCTCATAGCCTATATTACATTATTTGGCATAGCTCCTAGCTCACTTAACTATGCTGTCTACTCTTCTTTCTTTGCCTACCCACAATCTACTTTTTGGCCCTTTACTATGCTATAATTTTCCCCAATGTCTATTAATTTTCCCATGTATGTTTGTACTGCATGTTGTTCCTGTGTAAACTTATCTCTACTCATTTCTCTGATTTCTCACCTTTTATCTAAAGTTAGGATAGTTCTCATGTATATACATACATCTTTCCAATTTATCTTTTTTATTAATCATTTTATTCATTTAAATTTCAAATGATATCCCCCTTCCCAGTTAGTCCTCCACAAAATCCGCATCCAAGCCCCCTCTCCCCTTTACTTCTATGAGGATGCTCATCCACCCACTCATACCCTTGTACCTGCTGCTCTAGCATTCCCCTATGCAGGGGCATCAAACATCCACAGAACCAAGGGCCTCCCGTCCCATTAGTGTTAGATAAGGCCATCCTCTGCTACGTATGTTTCTGGAGCCATAGATTCCCCCCGCCTTGTACATTCTTTGGCTGGTAGTCTCTGGGATCTCTGAGTGGTCTGGTTAGTTGATATTGTTCTTTGTATGACGTTGCAATCCCCTTCAGTTCTTCCAGTCCTTAGGATTCTGTCTCTTAGAAATGTTCTTTGATATCCCTAAGCTATCTTCTTTTACAGCTCCCTTTGGTACTCTTATCTTGATATATACCTTTGTAGAAACCATGTTTATATAGAGCTTCACATAAAACAAAAAGATATGGTGAAGGGATATAAAATTCCATTCCTCAGAATTGATACAGATACTGCAAACATTAACTTACATCAAGTGTAGTTACCCACATTTGGACCCACAAGACTGACCATCCCAACAGTCAGTTAAGGAAGGGACCTTATGGGGGAATACCATTTACCTTTAAACTACTGGTTAACGGTTAAACTATATAACATTTTATAGTCTCCATATATATATATATCTCGAAATATTTGATGATTGGAAGTCTAGTTCGAGTTACCTAAGGATTCCACATTTTCTGAGGGACTCTTCCTTATAGATGACATCTGTGTCATAACATGGTAGAAAGGGGAAAGGGCAAAACTTCTTCAAAATTTATAATAAGAGCACTAATCCCATTTCTGAGAAAGGAACCATCTGACTTAGTCAATTCCTAAGGAACATTTCCTAAGAATCATTTATAATATCATTCTAGGCACTAAATGTTACAACATCTGAAGTCATAGAAAGGAGGGACATTGGTATCTGGGTTGTAGCACTTCCAATGTTCTAGGCATCATTCAGGTGTTTAAATTAACAAAATGAAATTGTGTATTCAGTAAGGTTCAATGAAATAATGGAGAGTGGGGAAATATGAAAAGCCAGGGGACATACAGGCATGTAAGTATCTTGTTCTGTTCAGATAAAAGATGGAGAAACTAATAAGTTGGTCAAGACAAGTGACAGAAAAAACTTTTATTTTTCATTTTCTATTGAAAATTGTTTTTCATACAATATATTACCATTATGATTTCTTTACCCCAGTTACTCCCAGATCCTAATGTCTTTACCACCTACCCAAATTTACACACTTTCTTTCTCTCTCTCATTAAATATAAATAAGCATCTAAGTCATAATAATATTGTTGACAATGATGATATAAATAACAATAAAACAGTAGAAAAAGGCTAATGAAAAATGCTCAAGATTTTTTTTTCTTTGTGTGAGTGTTTTGTTTGCATGTGTATCTAGGTATCATGTGTGTGTCTGGTGCTCACAGAGGTCAGAAGAATTTAAATTCTCTGGACCTGGAATTACAGATGATGATGAACCCAATGGTACTTGGAAATGAAATAGAGTCTTTTCCATGAGCAACAAGTGCTCTTAACCACTTAATTTCTCTTCAGCCCAGATGAAATAATTCTTGTTACAGAACACCTAATACAAAATATTGTGCAGATTTATCTTAACAACTAATGTAGGAACAGAGTTCCAGGTAGAATTTGATATTCAATACATAAGTCATTCCTAGATAAATAATCCAAATACGGTATCAAAGTCCTTTTTCACCAACATTATGCATTTTTGGAAGAATGAAGAGAAACATTGCACTGAATGAGAAAGAAGCCAGTGGTAAAGCTAACACTGTGAAGCTCCAGTATTATCCCTTTTACTGCCAACCTTCCTATTATCTGCTGACCCTCAGCTCCTCTTATGAAACTTTGCCCTTTTCTTGGGTGTACTAAGTTTTCTGGTTTATCTATTTTTCTTGTTGGGTCCTCCACCTTGGCCTGCTACCAAGTGAATCCTGCAAATGTTTATTTTTATAAATGTTGCATATCCAGGGCAGGAGATAGGGAACAGGGTGAGCCAGACTCATTTACCAGAGCACTTTGGCACTGTGCTCTCGAAGTCATTTCCGCAGGAGGCTGCCCTGGATGGAGTGCACTTACTCCCAGCCCTCCCATTCCCACTTCCAAGCAGAAATCTTTGCAGTTACAGTTAGAAGCCCTAAGGAGTTCTAAGCCAAAGCCTCCTTTCCTGAAAAGCTGGTGGTGGCCTTCAACATCCTGCCCTCACCTTAATAGCGATACATTTATCTATTCTCCATGGAAATAACCAAAACCCCGAATGAACTGGAGAAGTACAGACTCCACTAAACAAAAAGTAAACATTTAATAGGAATCAACTTGTACAAAGTCTGTCCCAGGTACTGGGGGGTCACAATGTCCTGGAGGAAGAACTAAGGAGGCACTATCTTTTATAAAGAATGCACCATTGAGCTCTTTAGCTTAAACATATAATATCACAAGATCCCAATGAACTATAACATGATACCACTTTAAAGATTGAGAGAAGAAAGGCATAAATGAGAGATAGTATGTGGTAGGAGGAATAGAAAGAGAAGAGATAAGTTTTCATAACTTATGTGAAGCAGTTGCTGAATAGCCTCAGGGTCCATTTCATCCTCATTACCCTTCAATCTAGCTTTCATCTCTACTTTCCCACCCAAACGATGGCTAACGAGGTGATCATAGTCCATCACATGTCTGAACTTCAGAATTTGTTCAGAATCATCATGCTTTATCTGTAGATTGTCGGTTGTACTTTGAAATTTCTCTTCATTTGACATCAAGACACCATACAGGCTAGTGGTGAGTCTGAGCCCTGGTGCTTCTGGTCCTGAGGTTGTATTGCTGGGCTATTCCAAAGCTCATCCTTGGACAGGTTCTCTACCCCAACTCACTTCCTTGGTGATCCCATTCTCTCTCTTTGTTTCAAAGGCCACCTGCATACCCTTTCTTCCTCATCCCAGGATACTTCTCCAAAGTCCAGTTTCATCTCCTCTGGGATACCTCTTGCTTTGCAGTTTTCAAATTAAACTTCTAATATTTTCTTAAACATTTTAACCCTCTTTATGGACCTTCTGATCTCAGTTATACCTATCTTCATGTTTCCTGATATAAAGCTCCCTGTGTCTTACACTTCAGTCATGGCAGACTGGTTTGGGTTGATTCTAGAATATATTCTGCATCCAGGTTTCCTGATACTCTCACTGTCACCAACTTGTGTCAATTCTTCACTTTTCTCAGCCTTCTTTGTCTGCTTACCTTTAGGTTTGCCCAAATGCAACATGGTCACAACTCGCTGGCTAGATAGCTCTGATAAACAGATCAGATCACTTTGCTGTTCAGTTCAGAATTGTCCAAAGGCCACTAAGTTCAGAGAAAATTTGAAAATCTTTAAAAGAACTGAGAAGACTCAATCAATCTGGTCATGAGTTCTCTCCCTGATCTCTTTGTTAATCTTCTATGCTACCTGCTTTCCTCTGCTCTGGTCAACACTGGAGCCTCGCAGCCACACAAGTATCTTTTGCAGGAGGACCTAATTGAGCGATCAAGGATTCCTGGTGCAAGCAATGCCAGCCAATCGGGAACTGCCGTTTAGAAGAGATGATTTCTTGGGACCAATGGGGTGTGGGTGGGTATTAAAGGAGCTTGAAGCAATGTTCAGATGAGCTTGCTGCTGTGTTTCTTGTCTGCTCCCAGAATCTGTGTGGCTGACTCTGTGCCACCTTACCTCCAACCCCCGAGGGCAGGTAGGGTCAAGCAGCAAGTAATGCAGGGCACAGAGAACATCTTCCTTGTTACCTGCCTGAAAATCTCACCTCTATACATCTAATAGCTGATTTTTCCACTCTCTCGGTCACTGAACAAGACCCGGTGGAACTTTCTCTTTAAGGACTTCATTGCACTTAAAACTATAACTCTAGCATTCATTTTCTTTCTTTTCGTGTTCTTTATTCTTCTCAATAACATTTACTGACATCATTTACTTTATACATCTGATTTATTTTGCTTATTTTTTCTCTGTCTCTTCATACTAAAAACAAAATCACAGAAGACAAAACTCTGTTGCTTTTCCCATTCATATCTATCTACCCATCATCTATCTGACTGTCTATCTATCCACTAAGTATTTATTGTTTTACTATCATGGAGATTACATAATCATACATAAATATTAATTGCTGGTTAATTATTGCAATAAATATAGCATTTTCAAGAATTAGATACTGTATATTAGATTTAAAACAAATATTTATCAGTTAAATAATTATGCATTAAATAAATACAAATAGGAGGGAGGAAGGGCTGTTTCATAAAGATTTGACATAGCCAAGAAAGTTTTCACAAATAAACAAAAGTATCTGTGTCCTGGGTTCTATGCATGTCAAGTGTCATCTAAACATCATCTCACTAAACCTAATGACACTCCGAAGTAAGTTTTAAGGTTACTGTGTCTGATTGATAACTTAGAAAACTGCCATGCCAAAGGCTTTAACTCACTCTCTGAAGAGCAATGCAATGATTTAAACAGCCCCAAGGCCAGCTGTTTTCTGTCTTGTTCCTGACTATGGAATGCCACTCCACAAATCTCTCCTTAGGAAGGACTCTTCTACTACAAATTAAATGAAGCAGTAAATCAGATAAAGATACACCCAATAAGTGTGGTCACTTGTTTATAAATGTATTTGCTTAATTATTTAGTAACTATTATTAGTTTGGAACATTTCAATTATAAGGCATGCCATACCCGTAAGAGAATGAAAGTTATGAAACTTTCCCTAGTTTTAGTGAACTCACTAGCTATCACAGCTAATGTTGTTCTAAACCTATAATATCTTTCTTCTTTAGGAGCACAGAGAAGGGAGGAAATTATTTTATTAGGGGCAGGCAATCTTAGACAAGGAAGTTCTAAGAGGCGTCTGATGTTCACAGTCCTACAGCACGGCTCAAGACCACACGGAGGAAGTCCATTCCAGGAAGAAGAAGCAGCAGGAGCTAAGGATAGAATTGGGGCATGGTAAGATCCATTCAATGGAAAGAGCTTTGCAGGTGTTATAATTAGATGAATGAAGGTTAAGTTCGAACTTTAAGGGCAGTAAGAAACCATGCTGTGGCCTGATTAGATCTGTTTTATTGAAATCATTTTGAGAGCCACCAGGGAGGATGGATGGTCAGAGATAGTAAAGGGGACAGGATGTTGGGTTAAGCATCTTACAATATCTCGGAAAAAATTATGAAACCAGCTCTTGGGCAAGAGTAGCATGGATAATGTCTCAGTAGACACTGAGAGAATTTACCAGTCCTTCTCAAATACAGCTATCCATTAAATTGCATGGGAAACTTCAACACATTCTAATACACAGAATGTCGCTTGGACCAACTAAATTTGTAATTTCGGGAGAAAAACAAAACAGGGCAGTTCCTAAAGTTCCATAGGTGATCTCAATGTATAGTCAATTTTGAGAGCTACTGGTTTGTTATTAGTGAATTAGCTCATCTGAATGATTAAAGGTTTTATGAAAGGAATAAATTGAATGTAGAGAAATTTTTCAGCCCATGTGATTAAGAGACCTGCTATTTTTCAATGTTTTATTCCAAAACCAGAATTGCTACAATAGGGTTTGTTGAACTGCTTGAGACCAATGGTATATTGCTGAGCTAGACACTCTGGTAATGATTGTCAAGGTTAAATGACATAATGCACATAAACAAGTGGTGAGTCCCACAATGAATACACGAGTTGACAAATGAAGTATATTGAGTTGATAATTATTTACTTTGTTTTAAGTGAACTTAAAACTTAGGGTTTCTGTGAAATATCTAGTAACCTGGAAATAAACCCCTCGGTACCTGAGAGATAGTCCAGATAGCTAATGACAAAAATTTGGTTGTGTTCTCTGCCAGTGTGGTTGTTTGAATTATAATAACAATGCACATCATTAGGGAAAGGTTATAGTCTAAAATCTGGGAGAAAGACTAGGAGATTTTTTTTTCTTAGTCACCATTTTCTTTATTGTAAAGGAAACATACTAGGAAACCATGCTTAAGAACATTTGTGGGAGAGTTAAAGGCCGTGATCATGCAAGAAGACACATGACAGTGTGGATACAGGAAGCATTCAGAGTGTGAGATGCTGGAAAGGAAGAAACAGAAAGCACTGGCAGAAACACAGTGAGGAACAGAGAGGCCAGAGCTGAAGAGTGTAGTAATGCAGGTTGCATGGAATCTGTTCACTGTGGCCTCATTGTTCTTGTTGCTTTAATAAGCTTTAGAGCTAAAGTATATTTACATACGTGTTAATTAATTGCCCTCATTCAAATATGAGCTTCCCAGCACTGTCACTAAACAAAATATATACAGCCACAACATTTTTGATAAACATCTCACTGCTGGTTTTAAGACTATAGACTTTTATTTCCTGGGCAATAACTGAAAGAGTAGCAAGTCACATAATATGACAAGAGGTACCTTGTTTAGGAACCACAAACCACACTTTAAAACTAATTTTATGAGGCCAATCCTCATAAAAATCCTTTACATGAGTCCATAAATACATATTTACTAGAGACCAGATAACAATAATCTATGATATTGCCATAATCGTGAGAACAGCCATCATTGACATACATGTATGTGTCAATCTCTACACAAAGTGCTTTATTTATGATTTTCCTGCATCCCAAGAAGGAATGAGAGGTAAATGTTATTACCCATACTTTCCATATTGGAAAATATGAGTCCAAACCAGTACTGACAGCTCAAGGTCAGACTATCAATATATAGCATGAGCCACAATTTAAACAATTCTAGTTGCCTCCATGGACTATGGTTTTTATTCAATACTTTGGAGTTTAACCTACTATTTTATGAACATGGTGACCAGTGGGACCGATTAATAAAATTATCAATGGATTTTTTTTCAGTAAGAAAAAGAAAATTGAATCTTGATGTCATTTTTCGTATCTTCAGTCCTTTCAAGCTAGAACTCAGTTGCGTTCTCTCCTGTCAGACATGCTACCAGTTAATGACAGTATACAATGAAGGTTCCTAGGTTTGTGGTCATTTATACAAAGTGGATATTTTCAGATTAGTAAAGGAAGCATCAGTCAGATCACCTGAGTTGTATCCAATACTCTCTAAACAATATGAAGAAAAGTATAATTATCAGCACAAATCCTGTATTAAATCAGGCCAGTTAAGAATCCTAGCATGGTGGGAGAAAGGAGTTCAAAGACACCATACACAGCCAAGGTGCATTGGCAAGTGACAGCTTCTTTGGGGGAGGAAATACCACTGGCAGGTGGCCTATGCCACAGTGGATGACACCAAATCCATCTGCATATCATATGCTAATTCATTTCAATTGATTATTTAAAGAAAATGATGGTGATGATTTGAAGCTGTGAAGAGATTCATTGGGAAGGACTGCTAAGTGTAGGTTGTTATAAGGAGGGGTAGATATGATTAAGATATATTATATATGCCTATGAAGTTTCAAAAATAATAAAAAAGAATATGCTAATTTCCCCTAAAATGATGATTATCTTAAAGAGTTGATAGTTATTAAATTTGAACCATTATACATTATTTTTTAATTGCATATTTAATATTTTTCTTAATAAATTTCTAAAAATAAAATACCTATTTCTTTTGCTTGTTTCATATTACTGGAAAAAATATGAGTTATAACCAGTGGGAAAATTATTAAGTGGAAGAATTTCTACCCTACTTATGTGACTCAGTGGCACAAAATGAGGACACTTGCTACAGGGCAGCATCCTCCAAAAATCAGTCCTGAATCACTCTCTTCTCATGCTCACACTTTACACTCCATCCTCTCTTCAGTCAGGAGAAAAATCCTGCCTAGACTTCAAAGAGCAGAGTCACTCCACCATCATCAATCTCCATTTAGCTGCCAGGAGCATGTCTCCATAGATAAAGACAATAAATTCATAAATCATGATAGCTACAGATTTCCCTTTTAATGAATACAGGGAATGGCCATCTAAGAGGAAGCAATACACTCTAGTTGATTATTTAGGCTTATGGGACCTGATTTTAAAATCAGTACAAGCTTCAATATCTAGCTCAAGGTCTTTGCTTATTATCCTGTGTTTTATCTTCTGTAAGAATAGAAATTATTTGTGCTGATTTATATAGAATTTTAAAGCACTTATTGTGGGAAAGGTTTATATTTTCAGGTTCAGGGTTGTGTTTATAGTTTCCTTTCCTTTCCTGTTGCTGTGAGAAATACACTGACAAGAGCAATTTAAGAGAAAAAAATTCTTGTCTTTATTCTTAGCCCCAGAATACAGTATATCATGGTGTAGATGTCATGAGGACAATAGCATTAGGTAGTTTGTTCATATGACTCCCACAGTCAGTAAGGAAAGAGCTAGATTACTTTATATTATCACTCAGTTCCCTTTCTCCAGCTTTAAAGTCCAGGTTTCCAGTCAAAGAATGGTTCTACCCATAGTTGGCAAGACTTTACACTTCAATGAACTCAATCAAGATAATCCCTCACAGACATGCCTAGGATGGTTTCCACTTTGGTTCTAGATTCTTCCAAGCTGACAATGTATACTATCACAGCTAAATATATCAAAATACTTTTGGGTTTTCCATACCTCATTCATCCAGTTGGACAAGAAACTGGATACTCATACCTCAGTATTATCTTTTCTTCCTTGAAGTCAATCTTTGTAAACACATACTCTGGCGTGACTTCTATGCTGAAATTCAGGCAGCAAAATTTCTTCTTGTAACAGAGAACTTGGGCTACTATTCCTGCATGGAAGCTATAATTCTTTCAGCAATAAAACCAACATTCGAACTTCTGTCTGCTTAACTTATTTGTATAACTTGATTTAAAAGCCTTCCAAATCTTCACAGTATTTAAATAAAAACAACTGGAGATCAAATGATCGGCATCATGCTTCTGTCCAGAGGGATGTCTTCAGATGTTTTTTCTTCTGATGTACATTTATGTGGAAATTAACTTGGTTTATCTAGTCCTCATTATTAATAAGTAGTAATATGCTTTAAGATTTTTCAAGGGCAAAGCATACACTGTCAAAGTGAAAAAGAGTAAGCTCACCCTGGGACATGCCAGGCTAGTGGTAAAGAAAAGTGGATATGCATTTATACAAAAATGACAAAACAAACAAACAAAAAAACCAACCACCCAAAACCAAAAATGCATCAGAAGAGTCAGATAAACTACTACTATTAACGGTAAACAGCAATTGCAATTAACTGGTTTTATTCATCAGGGAAACATCTATCACCCTCAAGGTACCTTTAAAGGCTAGTACCACTATGCCCAGTTAGTTTCATTTTTGCCATTAAATTAATGGACTTTTGAGAAACCTATAGTCTGTTGTTGAATCTCTTTGTTTATACCTAAAGCTAGAAGAGGGTCATTAAGTGGCTTGGGCTATTAACGTCTTCTGAAGGTTGACAGGAACTGATAAATTATCTTTTATTTCTAAGGATGTTAGAAAGGGAGACATACAAGGACCATTATTAAGGCTGAAGGTTCCTGTGGCTGAAGAGCCGGAAGAATGAGAACAATCCCTGCCTCACAGTGGATATTGTGTCTCTGAATATTTTCATTTTGTCCCAGAACACCAAGAGAGAATTATGTGTTGTTCTGATGACCTGTGCCATTAACATCTTCCTAGGTGCTATTAGTACTAGCTTCCAAAGTTTGTGATTTGTCCTTGGTCTATCCCAGGCAAACAGTAAAGGACAACACAAACTTTTATATCCATTCGTATATAAGCAATGACTTCTGAAAAGATCCAAAAGAATTCCCACATAGAGTCATGTTAGCAGTCTCATTTCACATTGTAAGAGGTAATACTGGAATGAAAGAAGCTAAAACTGAATTCAAACTGTCTATTTAATTCAGTGTCATAGTATCAGAATATTTATTTCAGTATCAGAAAAGCTTTCCCGAGAAGGTAGGGAGTCCAGCCAACATCTCTTTCAAATTTTTACAACTGCAAATTTTTTTTCAAGTTACTTTTCTATCCCTAATATGTGAGGCCTAAAGTCTGGGAGGGAGAATAAATATAGAGTAATTTCTATGTTCTAGGCAAATTTTCAGTATATGACATTTTATTTCATGACATTACCAGATATCTGCAACATCAATCTGCTATCCTGTACGCCTTCAGAGGCTGAGGTGCATAGCACTACAAGAGTATGCTGTTGCTCACACATTTGGTAAGTGGTTAGGTGGGGTTGAAGTTTTGTCTATCTCTAAAACCTCTGCTCTCAATCACAGCGCTAATGGCACCCCACCTCTGAAGTACATGTACAACAAGGCTTTTCTTCTCCAGTTTGTTAAAAAAAATGAATGGAAGTGGTATTGAGTGTCTCTGTGCACAGACTTTGAGGAGGCAACACTTGATTTAAATAAATGAATAAATACATTTAAAAAATTAAAAAGAACAAAAGGCTCTTTCTCTGAAAGGAAAACCTTTAAGATTCACCTTCTTATCTCTATTATACCAGCATCACCCTGTTCCCTGGGCAACACTGCCTTCATGCCTCTACTCCTGGTTTTGTTCTTTAGCATTGTTCTAGCCTAGTTATCTTTCCCTCCTACTTTACATGAATGTGACTATTTCTCATACCAATGACTCCTCCATCTCCTTCAACACCAACAACAGATCTAATCCTTAATTTACCTCTTCAGTGGCCCCATTGAGCATATTAAGTTGGTACATGGTAAAACAAATCTTTCACATTCTAGGTTTGAATATTCTTAATCCTCATGCTTTTTCTCTTTTAAGATGTGGTTAATTTTTTTTTAGTTCATTTTCTAATCACAGTAATACTCTGCTGCCTCCAAGAAGAGACATTTCTTCAATTTCATTATGTCTCCTCTCCATTGCTCCCAAATTACTCCTCTTTATGCTTCAACAGCTTAGAAGCTCTCCTGATGCCACATCTTCAGTGTGTCACTTTTAACCACCCTTTATCTAGGTTAACTGCCCTTCCTATGCGTCCTTACTCTCTGCTGCTCATACATTAGTCATATTGTGTCTCTGAAATTCAGATTTTATTTCTATGTGCGCTTCTGCAGATTGGCTGCCCTATTTGAGCAAAGACTGTGCTTTATTTATCATTGTGCTTTGTCTATTACATTTGAGTCTAGATCTATTTCATTTGTTGTATAAATAATGTAATAAATAAAAGAAAGGATGAAAGAAATTTGGGTTAGAAATCAGGGAAACTGGAATCTCATGCCTTTGTTTCCCTTGATCTCAAAAGATTCTTGGAAACTTGAAATGCAAAATTGAATCATGAAGACAAAGCTAGGGCACCATTAAAGTCACTAACAGTGTTAGTGATTCTTTGTGTTATATTTTTGCATCCTGAAAGCAGAAGAGTTGCATGCTCAGCAGATGTGCACCAAACATTTTGCACATCTGTCTGGAAGAACAACAGCTGGAGGAATTAATGCTTCATTAACCTTTCCACTGGAAGATACTGCATTTTAGATCACTGAAAAAGAAGCTTGTTTGTCTTTGGATGCCTTTGATGTGCACAGAGGCAAGAGAGTCCAGAAAAAGCGAGGGGGAAGGGAAAGTCTTCAAAGTTTCTTATACTAGGAAGACAAATGTTAAAACTTCACTAAGAACACCATAAAGCTTTGTGTCCCCTGAAGACCTCCATAATTATTAATTGAATTGAATTAGGTCAGCTGAGGAGTGGCTCTCTTTTTGTTGCTGTTGTTTCTCTTGTGGAAGAATTTAAGTAGATCTGAAAGATTTCTACTATCTTGAGATGATGGAAATTTCTATCTGTGAGGGGGAGGGAGAGTGAGAAAAGAGAGAAAAGATTGAAATCAAACTTAGTTTAGTTCAAGTTCTAATATTGCCATTTAGTCTACAGTCAAGTTATTCAGAGAAGCCTTAATCTTTTAATTTGTAAACAGGAGATACTGATTTCTATATTGAGGGTATTGTGAGTTTATTTTAAAAATAAACCTATAGTTACCTCAATTTTCATTTGTTATCTAACCTTCCCATACAAACCTCATCACCATGTTCAGTTTATCCATTTCCAGAAAACTTTATGCTCAAAGTGTAAAGCTCAGCTCTGTCTGTTTTGCTTTTTCATGCATATTTTATCTATCATGACTGATTTTCTCTTCTTTGTCATTCTGAGAAAATACCACAAAATGAAATTTTCAATACCATTTTGATAATGGCTTTCACTTCCAAACCATTCAGATTTCCAAGAGAACTAGTCAGTTGCTCAGAAGATGAGCAAAAATTCATGGTTGTATTGAGATTCTTGGATTGAAAACTTTCAGGTTTAGTATCAATAAGATACCAGAAAAGACAACCAGGTAAACCTGTAGACTTGCTCACCTCACTTTCTAGTTTGTCCCAATTAAAAAAAAAAAAAAAAAAAAAAAAAAGACTCAAGAATGACATTGCAAGTCATCTACTTCCTCTATTAGAATTTGTGATGACAGCCAAGGAAAGCATGCATAGTCCACAGATAGACAACAGGTAGCAGGTTAGTTGAAGAGTGGAGAACTCTTTAGTTTGTTTTCTACTCACAGTAATACTCTGCTGCCTCCAAGAAGAGACATTTCCTCAATTTCGTTATGTCTCCTCTCTGTTGCTTCCAAGTAACTCCTCTTTATGCTTCAACAGCTTAGAAGCTGTCACTGATGCCACATCTTCAGCGTGTCACTTTTAACCACCCTTTATCTAGGTTAACTGCCCTAGATTTATTCCAAATGAAAACAGTGAACTTTAACACCTACATAATCCAGTGGGAGAGCAGGAATTCACATGGATGTCAGGTATTTGCAGTTTCATCAGTCAAGGATAAGAGAGTTGTGTTTCTTTTCTATAAGTCCCTCCATAGATCTGATAAAAACCATGGTGGTTTTACAGTCAAGACATCACAGTTTTCCAAGTCTCAGACTGATATTATACAATATATCGATGGAAGATGAATATAAGAATTAGCACATATTTGGGATGCCAAAAGAATTTTCTTTCCCAGGTAAGGAGTTGTATAATCTGTCCAAATCATTTGCTTTCAAGGAGCTTTATTTATTGTGAGAAAATTAATACATAGTTTATTAAAAGAATATTATAAAATTTTCCATAAACATGTAGATTCTCATCCAAGATGCAGTTGTATCCATCTGAGAGTAATTTTCTGTGTACACAGCCCTTAGGTCATACGAACAAATCTAGAATTTGAACAGCCAATAATTAGGTGGAGATCAAGGAATCCTAAGGAAGGAGGGTGGGAAGAATTGTAGGATCCAGAAGGCTCCAGGATGTCACAAGAAAATGACACACAGAATCAACTAACAGGGATTCATCGAGTCTCACAGAGACTTGATCAGAGAGCTTGTATGGACCTGATATAGCTTTTTGTATATGTTATGGTTGTTTACCTTGGTGTTATTATGGGACTCCTAACAGTGGGCACAGGGGCTATCTCTGACTCTTTTGCTGCTTTTTGAGACCCCTTTTGTCCTACTTGGTTACCTCACCCAGCCTTGATATGAGGTTATGTGCCTAGTCTTATTGGAATTTGTTATTCCATGTTTGGTTGTTATCGCTGGGAGACCTGTTCTTTTCTGATGGAAAGAGGACTGGATCTGGAGGAGAGGAGACATGGGGATATGGGAATGGGACGAGATGATGGAAAGGAAACTGAAGTTGGGATGTAATATATGAAAGAAGAATAAATAAATTAATTTTTAAAAGTTCAACAGCAGCAAAACCTATTGACATAGTAAAGGGATAAACTACAAATTAGAAAGAAATATTTACATACCATGCATCTGATAAGGGGTAATCCAAAATTCTTAAAGAATTAAAGCAGCTCAAAAGCAAGATTTTAAAGTGAGCAAATGGCTTGCAGTTACAGTTTCCAAAAGAAGCCTTAAATAATCATCAGTTGTATGAGAAGATTCCTATCACTAACCATGAGGGAGCTGAAATCAAAATACTAAGAGATATCACTGTGTGCTTGTTAGAATGGCTACTGTCAAATAAAGACAGTAAATATTGGTGAGGTTGTGCAGCAAACGAAGGATTTGTACAGAGTTGGTGGGGATATAAGTTGACATAGCCACTGGGAAACACATTGAGTTCCTCAAAAAAAGTTAGCATTCCCATGTGAATACACATATCTCTTTGGGGGGTGTTTGCAGAGGAGATGAAATCAGTGTGTGAATTCTACATCCATACTTCCATGTGCATTACAACATTAATTATCATAACCAAGATATGGCACTGACCAGTGTCCATCAATGAATGAACAGATAAAAGTATAGACACACAGCAAAATGTTATTAATGCTCAAAATAAGAAGTCCTATCATTTATGATGCTGTTTATAATCCTGCTTTCCTTGGATTCATCCTTTCTGGCAGGGAAAGATATTATAATTATTTGAGGAAATGTTTTGTTCAAAAGAATATATGCCACAAGGAATAAAGAGTATGGCTTGATACTCTAATTGGCACAATGGAATCTAGTAGTGATACCCACCTGTACAATAGTTTAATTTTCAGACATTTTAGCTAAAATCAATTAGCATGTAATAGATATTGACAGTAGGTTTGGGAGTATGCAAATGATATATTTTTTAAGCCACAGAAATTTGTATGTATTCTGTGTATGCAATTTTGTTGCGGAAAAGTTGGTTGATTTTTTAATTACCACAAGAAACAGATGTTCAAATGAATTTTTGAGGAAAATATGTCATCTTAAAAAACTTAAATAGTTAATATAAATAATTAACTCCTTCTAATGTAACATATGTTGCATACACGAATATGTACACATGTTCAAACATTTCTTATATTCCCAAGGTAGATTTTTAAGTCCCTAGAAAATAGTCACTCTATATACTGCTTAGTATAATACCTAACATACAAATTAAAGGAAATACTTGGATATGAGGGGAATGGTACTGAATAAATGCATTGTAAAGATAGACAAGAAACATGAGAAAAGATTACAATGGTAGAATAATAATTATTTGAAAATTATAATGAGGGAGTAGAGAGATGGTTCAATGATCAAGATTGCTTTCTTTTGACTCTTTCAGTTTGGTTCCCAATCCCCACTTCTAATGGTTCACAAGGACTTCTAACTCTAGCAACAAGGGAGCTGACTCCACCTTCTTCACTCACATGCATATGTACACACACCCATTCAGACATACATACTTACACAAAAAGAGAATAAATGTTAAAAATAAAATGGGTAATGGATTATGCTTTCAGTGTGTTTTCTGATTAATATCATCTTTCCAAATATATCTTACTCATTTTTATCATATCTAGTGTATATTCTCATATATAAAAATTTTTCTACCAGCATAAAAGGGCAGAAGGTAAAACAGATAAATTTGATCTCATGGTTGTACTTATACTTGAAGGTTATTCATAAACAACTTGGCACCTCATTCTCGTGTGCTCTGATATACTGGAATATATTCTCCCACTGTTTTGTTGTAGAGCATTTGAGGCAAAAAGGAAGAAGAGTGCTTTTGTAAACATTGAACCAGAGGCATTTTGAGTACCCCAAGCCATAATAACTCACCCCCCCAAGTGTCAGCTGGTTAAAATTTTCTAAGAATTGGTGAATCCATCTATTATTAATAAAACATATTAGTAAGTATTTTCTATAGAGAAGAGGCAGATAAACAAGACGGCTGGGAGGAGAAACGGGTAGAAAAGTGATCAGGATGGGAAAAACACCTCCAAGTCTTTGACATTTCAGTGTGTTCGCATTAGTCATGCTCACATTTCACTTCCTAGGCATGATCTTCTCATGCCCTATGTAAAGGTTGTCTTTGTATTATTATTATTTATATTATTATTTGTATTATTCAAATGCTGATTTCTATACTTGCAAAGAAATGAGTAGACGCCAGAGTTTGCTACTGTGATTTTTATAAAAATTACCTGTCTCAGTGTTTTGTAAACATTCTTCTCCATCACCTTCCGATTGGTCAATAATCAGCTGATCAATCTATTAGATGGGAAGAACAGAATAGGATGAGGCTTCTGATCCCAGCCAGGGGTCCTTGAGAAAGCAGAAAGGGAAAGAAGTAGGTGGAGGACTTCGAGGATGGAAGAGAAGAGGTGGCCATGAGCAGAGGGTCCAGGGGGAGTCATGATGAACTGGTTGTCAAGCGATTTTCCAGGAGAACACATGGAGCATAGCAAGCCAGGGCAACACTGTTACCAAGGGGTCTAAGATTGGGAAGTAAATAGCTTAGAGGGTTACAATAGCTTAGAACCTGCCCAGCTAAGCTCTGCAACTTGTTAATGAAAATATTGGGCCTCAGTATTTGGGAGCTATAATGGGCTAAGAGGGCGTAGAAATGCCCTGCAGGTATTTGTGAACAAATGAGGTGTAGCAGTCCCTCTGACAATTCTACTATGCTAGGTGACCACTTTAAACACTTGGGGTATGGTGGCACATACTAACAGTCCCAGTGTAGGGTAAGGAAATGATTACTTTAATGCCTGAGTTTGAGATGATGCCTGTATAACATAGCAAGGACCATCCTACAAAAGGTAAAATTAGTAAAATAAAATAATAAAGATATCTTGCCTGTATAATACTGTTTCTTGATATATTAAATGACATAAAATTTAAAACCAAGTTTGCATAAATACCTTGATGGGGAAATATTATAATAAAAAACAATTCATATTGGTATTCATTAAAAAGATCCCAAATATACTAATAATCTAATGGTTGCAATCACATAGCTGACATTAAACATCTCTTGCATATATTGACTTTCCGTGAGCCACACAACTGGATCTGATATGATCATGTAGAAACATGTAGAGTTACCAAACTATAATCATTTCCTTCATAATACCATGAAACATTCTAAAATAATTTAACCTAATCTACTAATAAGCATGGTGTCAGCAACCATGCTGTGAATGCAGTGAATATGAGCTGTGAATATGCAGTGGCTCAACAGAAATTTTTGTTGACATAATTTGGCCGAGAAATCCTCATGGGAAAATCATGTTCTAGAAACATACATGCTCAGTGACATCAGGCAAAAATGCTGACGAACCCTCCCAGCCTATCTGAGCCAGCCACAGCTGCAGCGTTTTCTGTTTCCAAACACTGAGACTTATCCATAAAAAAAGAAATGTTGAGCAATGCAAACTGCCAAGGAAGGATTTTTGTATCTATTTTTTCTAAGAAGGTAGCTGGTACAGTTTCTGCACTGGTCTACCCAAATTAATTCAATCTATGCCTGGTACAGAGATCAGCTCTAAAAACATTTGAAAAACTGAATACTATCTGAAGTAAAGTCAGAAAAGAAGCCTGAGAGCATGTCTTGAAAGTCAAATTTGTAAGACATGTACAAAGAGCATGTGTCTTTGGAAGCTTTGACGTCTTCTTCCTAGTCTTGAACAAGTAAATATGAGGGAGTCACCAAGTTTTAACCGCCAAAAGTAGGCACATAGTTGTATGGCTGCCCAGGTTAGACCCTAACTTGAGATTTACATGTTTCCCCTCCTGAGTTATGAGGTGAGACAGCAGGTGTGAATGACTATGCTTATCTGTGTATCACAAAGTGTAGCATGCCCATTTTTGTGATATTTTTTCATAGTCACTGTAAGGAGGCACACATTCCATTACAGGACCTTAGTAGAAGCACTTTTCTCTCCGAGAACACAGCACAAAAAAGAAATTCCAGACTCCCGCAGTCTTTGCTTATGAGCACATGTCTATGTACATTCAGAGCACTTGTTTCAGAGGCTTTTGAGCTACAAACAAGAAGCCTTTGATCCCAATGAAATTACTACAGTGTGTATGTTTATGTCATTTGAAAATAAGATTTGAGATGAGGAATCTGTCTCTTCCTTTCAGAAATAAACAAATACTCATGGATAGATTTCATAAGCTGTACCATATTAGTTTTTTTTTTTCCTTCCCATGAAGCAAATGCTAAATTTAATTAGAAAGCAGTTGGTCATTCCCTAAGCAGTCTTTCCACCACTGCACCAGTAAGCATGTCTTGCCTGGCAGATTGGTATTGTAGCAGGTAGGGGCCCACATCTTAGAAATACGGTTTATGTCTTTTTATCTCAGCTGCCAATGTAACAGCAGCTTTTGTCCCTATGAAAGCTAGACTACAGCAGGGAGCTTCTAACTCAGTTATCACTTAATTTCTCTCTGTTTAAAGCATATGGTGCTTTAGCCAGGCAGTGGTTTGTTGAAGTAATTATTTAAAATGGCCTCTGGTCAAGCTGAGTATCTAAGGTGCAGCAGCTCTGCCTAGCTCAGCTGCCATGTTTCTCGGGCTGGGGCCATGTGTGTGCCACAGCTAGAATCAGTCAGCCAGAAACACCAGCCCTGCCACCCATGAGACAACAGCCTGGGAGATGGCTCTGCCAATCTTCCACACTGTATCTGCCAGGCTGGGCATTGCCCAGACCATCCTGCCATCCACTTGGGCCTGGTAGAAAAATGAGACTCTAATGTTTAAAGATTAATCAAAGGCTTTATATGTCTGGTAATGCTCAATAACAATATGCCCATACAAAGAGTGTTGTTTCCCAATTAGCTAACCTAAATAAAATTAGTTACCTGTGACTGCTCTCCATACCTGTGTGGCTCTCCATCCTCCTACATCTCTGCTCTTCCTAGCTCCTTCTCTTCCTTTCCTTCTTCCTCTCCTTACTCCTCCTTTTCCTGTCCTTACTCCTCCCAATTTAGCTCCTCCTATAGTGGTTGTACCCATCTTTAATCCAAGATCTCTGAAGGTGGACACAGGTGGATCTCTGTGAGTTTCAAGGCCAGTCTAGCCTTTAGAAGGAATTCTAGGAAAGCCAGGGCTACATATAGAAACCCTGTCTTGAACCCCAACCCTTGAAAAAAAGTGCATAGTATCTTTATATATAAGACCTTGCCATCTAGTTCTGGTGGGAGGCAAACAGCAATGGTAATGGCCTGCATTGTTTGAGAGACCTGGGATTGCCCTAACCAAGAACTCAAAGGCGTTATCCTGTACCCTAATAGTGGGATTTTTGTTTAAAAGATTTGGCTTCTAGTAGGTAGCATCATTATCAACTGCTGTTCAAACTCATGTTTTAATGCTGAGAATTTTAATTTTAATTTTATTTATACATTTTACTAGGTTTATACAGCAGTAGGTTTCTGCATTTTTTTTTTTCATGCATTTTTTTGTTTAGGTTGATCCTACGACCAACCTCCACCTTTCCCCATCTCTCCACTCAAGCCTCTATTTAAATCTTTCTGTGCCTATCACCACCACCCCCATTTTCATATCATATGTGTTTTGCCTTTCCCATAAATATATTTTCCTGTATATCATGCATCCTCTCTTTTTTCAGGGCCTTATCTGAGGAGGCAAACCCCAAGGTTTTGATCAATAAGCTTGTATCCGTACTGCCTCTTGGGTAGTTTCTATAGCCATAGACTTGTGGTTCTATCATCATGAGTAAATAAAAGCTTTTTTTTTTTTCCCAGAAGGTGATGGTTAATGCATACACTTGTAGCTGGTCAGGATTCAGAAAATACATGGTTATTGAGTGCATATCCCTAAATGGAACACTTCCAGTGCCCAGTGAACACCACAGAAGAGGAGACAGAAAGATTGTAGCAGGCAGAGGATAGAGGGGAGGGTTGTCATCTGCAAACTTCTACATATGGCTATAAACTGTCACAATCAAACACATGGCAGCTACCTGCACAAAAGAAAAGACATTGGAGTAAGAAAGGACTTGTTGGGAAGAAGGGAGATAGTAAGAGTTGGAGAGATAGAAGAGGGTACTGGGTGTGACTGTGATCACAATACATTGTATACATGTGTGAACTTAGCAAAATAATAAAGTTAAAAATTGAATAAGTGTTAAAGTAAACACTGTTCTTAGTAGGGTGATGAAATGTTGTATTATCTGCCTCTATCCTGCCTGAGATGTAAACTGTTCATCTGGTCAGTGTTTCTGCACACTGTACACTACCTACCTACTAACGGCTGTATAGCCTCTGAGCTGTCACATCCAATGAAGCAGTCTCATAGTGCCTGTGTTCAAATAACTTATTCCACTTAATATCCCCAAAAGGTAGGAATTCCAATGCTGGCAATATATCCAAATATGGCACTAAATATGTCAAAAAGAAACTTCCAAGGGATAAAATTTCCTGGTTTAAGAGTGAAAATACATGCCAAGGTTGCTACAGGTAACAACAAATCCCTCACATCTGAAATCCTGAGGTAGGAAAAAAAGATCATCCACCTCAAGCTGTTTGTAGTGTGCATACAAGGAATAGAGGAGTTTGACTAAGATACAAAGTAAATCAACGTTCCCTCTTCTTTCATTTCATTGGGTCCAGTTCTGTATAGAAGCCCCACCCACTATTTCTTGGCCCTCCAGGTATATGCTGTCCCTTTAAATATAATCTACTTCTGATCTTTCTCTGTAAATCATCCAGGTGAGCTGCAATTCCATCCATCCCACTGCAGTCACTGATATTTAATGTTCCTCTCCAGCTAAGCATATGTTCTTCACTGTTCCAGGGAACTTCTCCAGAACTTTCTTTTTCAGATTTATATTCAGTCTACTGCCCTCACTATACAATCTCCTAGATTATTTGCAAATAAAACTCAATCCATGTCCTCTTCCATTAATCTTCGAACTTGGTTCTGCCTTTTCCAGCCCAGTTATGATAAGAATTTTCTAGACTCCTTATTTCAAACTTTTCATTTCCATAATTCAAAGAAACCCATTGATATCCACCTTTCTTCCATTTATCTTTCCTCTTCTCAATGGCATGTGTGATTTGCCTTTCGTAAACTAGGTTGAATGAATTAAGCTTGCTTTGTTTCCCCTCTCCAGTGACTTCAGCCAGGTTTTAGGAAGACCTTTCTGTAACTAAGTAAAATTTCATCTCTCTCATTCCTCACCTAGGGCACTTACTCATAATGCACGAAACTGTGGTTACCACATCTTCTGGTTTTCTGAATTTTATGTCTTTTCTGCAAAGCCATATTAAGATACAGATCACATGCCAAGAAATTCACCTTTTAAAATTCAGTGGTTTGGATGTAGTCACAAACTTGTGTAAGGCTAACCACTGTGGAATTCCTGAATATTTACATCACATCAAAGAAACCCAAAGCTTATAGCAGTCACTCCCAATTTTTCCCCTTCCGCCCAGTCCTTGGCAACCACTAATCTACTTTCAGTCTCTATGGATTTGGCTATCTTTAACATTTTATGTAAGTGAAGTCATCCAAAATGTAGTCTTTGGTAACTGGCTTCATTCACTTAGTAAGTAAATTGTTTCAAGGTTTATTCATGATCTTGCAGATACTAATGTATGATACCTCTGTACAGCTGAATACTATTCCATTTCTTGGCATATCTTATTTTCTTAATGTACCAATCTGTTCATAAATGATTGGGTTAGTTCAATTCTTAGTTATTCTCTCTCCTTCTGTCTGTGCATCTGTGTGTTTGTGTGTGTGTGTGTGGAAAGAGAGAGAGAGAGACAGAGAGACAGAGAGAGACAGAGAGAGAGGGAGACACAGAGAGACACAGAAACAGAGACAGAGAGAGACAAGAGACACAGAGACAGAGAACAAGAGAAAAAGAGTGGAGAGCAAGAGAGCAAGAGTGCACATGCACACGAGAGAGAGGAGAGAGAGAGAGAGAGAGAGAGAGAGACAGAGACAGAGACAGAGAGACAGAGAGAGAGACAGAGACAGACAGAGACAGAGACAGAGGAGAGAGAACTGAATAGCCTAACTGTTTCTTGGTTGCTTTTTGTCAATGCAACATGAGCTAGAATTATCTAGGAAGAACCTCAGTTGAAAACATACATTCATCAGACTGTTTGAGGGCAAGTCCATAAGTAATTTTCTTGATTAATGATCAATGTGGTACCAGCACTGAGCAGATGACCCTGAGTGGTATAAAAAAACAGACTGAGTAAGTAATGGAGAGAAAGCCAGGAAATAGCATTTCTCCGTGTCCTTCCATTCTGTTCCTCTCTGCCGTGTTCCTGCCTTAAGCTCCTTAGTTTCCTCTGATGATTGACTGTAAGCTGTAAGGCAAATAAATGCATTTCTCCCTAGGTTACTTCTGAAGATGGTGTTTTATTACAGCAACAGAAAGCAAACTAACACACACACACACACACACACACACACACACACACACACACACATTGCCCTTTGAATTATGTCAGTCTTATAATTGAGTTGTAGCTCTTTATTTATTCTGGAGACAAGTCCCTCAGCAAAGTCAAGACTTTCAAATATTTTCTCCCATTTTTTTTTTCTGTTTCATTTTACTTATGCCATTCTGTAAATCAACAGGATTCTAAAATGCTTCAAACTTAACTCTAGTTTCATTCATACTTTTTGGACTCAATCTTAGAAACTTTGGACATTTAAAAAATACTTTAAATATTGCCTTCATCCACTTTCTCTCTTTTCCTTGTGGGACTCAATTTTTCATTTGCTTTGTGGCATACCAGGAGGTCTCTAATTGTTTCCATTAGTTGATCATTTTGTTAAATTACTTTATTTTAAGGTGTGTTCCAATTCAGTGTGGTTTTTTTTTCCTGCTATCTTCCACCTGAGATTAAGCATATCTATGTCATAAATTATTTTCTTTATGCGTTTTTAGCTCTAGAGTTCTTATTTAATTTATTTTTATTTATATACTTGTGAGCACTCTTACTCCTAGGGTACCAGTTTTGACCAGCCTTATATTTGCTCACTGGGACTACCACCTCCAGGAGCTTCAAATGAAATATTAGAGAGCTAGGACTCTTGACATCCATTGGCAATCTGGTTACTCAGGAATGTGAAGCAAGAGAATCATAGTTCAAAGCCTACCTGGTACACAACACTGGTTCAAGGCCACCATGACACTTAATAGTATCTCTCTCTCTCAAAATAAAATGTGAATATGGTGTGGAAATATAGTTCAGTCCTACAACCCCTTGGGTTATATGAGAGACTCTAATCAGTCTCCAGGATCTTAAATAATGGTCACTAATAGTCTGAATAAGGGATATCACCTGTAGACACAAATATTTGAATACATGGTCACAGTTGACTATGTTATTTGGGGAGTTAATGGAAAAGTTAAGACTTAGAACCTTGCTGGAGAAAACATGGAGGTAGAACTGTGAGGGTTTATAACCCTGTTACCCTTTTAGCCTTCTCTCTCGGCTTCCTGTGTACAGGTGACTATGTGATCAACAAGCTTCCTGATGGTATGCCTCCCTCCTCTACCACAGACTCCTCTTTTGAAACCAAAAGCCAAAATAAACTCTCTTCCATAGGTTGCTTTCGTCATGGTATTCTGTTACATTTACAAGAAGTAACTACTTCACAACAATTATGAAAAACTCTACTTGATATGTATGACAATTACCTGTATGTAATAAGGTTTTATGTGGAGGAAGGTGGGGTTCTATGTTAAACTTCTACTTTCTCTCACATCTTACTAGCATGTTTCGTATCTTGGCCCACTAATATGGCTTCATTAACATCTTAGTGCCTGCAACTTCTTATTTTAGCCCAGGGTTCCTTCTGGATATCTCCTAAAGGCCCTGTGAGCCCATTGCCTTTCATCTAATTAATGCATTTAAAGTAAATTGTTATTCTTAATTAACATTGTTTTCTTTCTATTATATAATTTCTATGTCTTCTTATCACAGCCAAGGATACTATTGTAGACATAACCAAAGACCAATAGCCAGCCCTCTTTATATACTGTATAGCAGCTTGTGTGGTCCTTTTTTTTTTCTCTCATAATTCTGACACCATTACTTCTTATTTTGGTGGCTTTCTGTTGCATTTAACTTAGAATCAAACTTCTGTGAAGAGAGCAACAGAGGAATTTGGTGTTTGGATTCTGCTATCCATCCCCTAGAGTGTCTTCTTACTCTATCTTCCACCAAATGTTCTTTTTCACATTTACATTATCTTTCAGGCTTTTTAAGAAACATTTTGGTATGCTTCTATTAGTTTCCACTTATTCTCACTTCCCATTCTACCTCAGGTTTGATTCAGTTACAGGACCCTAATCAACATAATAATGTTATAAGAGAAATGCATTCTATGTTGATTTACTCTCCCATCTTCCCATTTTCCATTCATTAATATATACACTAGTTGCTAAGCTGGCCAGACTGTATGACATCTTCTGTTGCTCATACTCTTCCAGTTTGTCATCTTGGTCTTTTTTTCTAAGATGGTCTTCTCATAAGAGTGTCCTTTTATATAATGCTATAACAAAAGACTGGCCCCACCTATTCATTTATCCCCCAAAGAACTGTTTCCTACTTTGCTTCATCTTAAAATAAAATTCTCTTTTTAAGCACTGAAAGGAGAAAGCATGCCAGGGCTAAATAGTTTATATCAGTTCATGAACTTGTCCTAGCAGTAAACCTTCTTTTTCAATTTATCTTTTTGTATACAAGACACAAACACTATATATAACACTTGAATGTTGCAAGAAGAGTATGCACAAGTTATTACTGGTTCTCAAACCTGGAGGTTATATTATAAATTTGTTTTCCATCATTGTTTATTGTCCACAGGAGCAGCTCAAGGTAAAAATCTGACAAAGCATTTGCTGCAAACATGTTTCTTATTTGTGTCAGGTTTCATTGTTTGTTTGTTTACATACATAACATGCTACTTCTAGATGACACACTGTTTTACTCTACTGATTGATGTCAGATTTTTTTCAATTTATAAAATGTGGCAAACACTGCCCAAATATTAGGATTATATGGAGAAATTGATATGAATGGTTATAAAAATCTCAACCCTGGATCTTATCATTTGTACCATGCAGTGGTTGACAGTTTAGCGTCATGCTATCCAATAGTAGTAGTGGTTATACTGCCTCCCTCTCATTAAAAAATTTTAGTTTGTAATCTTTTGTTGCTTCTTCCTAATCCTTCATTTCCTCTGACTATTTCATTTTGGTTACCAGCAAGCAGGCCACTTACATCTGGTTTATCAGGCAAGTTGAGGCATGCACAGACATGTCTACAAGCTCCTCAGAAGGCTGACTCTGACACAGCCTAGCACCAGGTCCCCCCCTTCACACTAGGTCCTTCCTGTACTCCAAGTGGTTGGACAGAAGTTCATGCTTTCGAAACTTTAGTATTTATACAGAGTCTCTGCCTCTGATTTACTTAGTGTCCAGCTGCTGAGATTTATCTTGAAATTTCTAAGTGCAAGGCTGCAATCAAAGTCTGAGGGCAGAAAACTGAACAAATAAAGATGTTTTGGGGACTGCCTGTTTTTCTCATGTGATTTGCACATTTTTCTTGGCTTGCGTAATCTGAGGTGGCTGGGACCAAAGGCCCTTCATTTCTTGGCTCAGTAGTACACAGTACATGGCAGTGATACAAATACAGGAGCTGGATATGCAGAAGGAGGCTTCACCCCTGCTAGGAAGGCATCCACCTCTGTGCCTCCCAGACAGTGTTGACGCATTCAGACAAGCTGGACAAAGAACGTACAGTCTACATTCCCTGGCCTTTGAAGGAAAGATGTTGCAATGTACAGGCAATTGGAGCATTTGCCTAATTCAACAAAACATTCACATTTGCTAGTAACACAATGCAGCTATGATGAGAAGGACTAAGGGGGAGTTCTGTGGATTAAGGTTAAAACAGATCATGCCTACCAATTTCTACCCATCTGGCTAAGCTTTGATGCAGCTTTCCCTCGTTCATGAAAGTGTTCCAAAGCTGTGTAAAACAAACAAACAAAAAAGAAAACAAAGCAAAACAAACAAATAAACAATAATAACATCAAACCAGATGAATCTAAGGCTACCTTCAGGATCTTGGTAATAATATACTTTCTAAAGTTTCTCCCCCAATCCTAAGAGAAAAAGCAGTAAAATTGAACTCTTTAGAGATTTTATAGGGATTCATTAAGATAAAGTGTAGTGGTTAGCAGGGTAATAGAGTCAATGAGTACTATAAACAGATTCTATAATCTTTACAAGTGAGGATCATGTACCAGGTTTTCATATGGTCATTTTGTCTTTTTTTCTACCTTGGAGTTGGTTGAGACTTAAACTGGGAGTTGGGAAACAAGGAGAAACTTATTTTGTTTCTTTAAATCGTTTTGAAACAAATTTAAGTGTCTATGTATTGGCCTGTGTGTTATGTCTGTGTACTATATGTGTGCAGTGCCCACAAGTGCAAAAGAGGGTGTGAGATACACTGGAAATCAATGTACAAACAGCTTTGAGCCACCACTTGGTTGTTGGGAATCAAACCCTGATCCTTTTGAATAGCAATAAATGCTCTTAACCCTTAAGCTATCACTCCAGCACCAAGAAATATATTTTGAAGGGGCAAATAAAGCTTTAATTTAGTTCCTCTATTACCTCTGACTAATCTACATGGCTTATGACAAGAACTGTTTTTTTCAGATTTTTTTGTTTGTTTGTTTTGTTTTTTAACCTAGGTAGAAAGCAAATTATTTCTATTTCAAAGAGAAAATTGGAATATTCAATAATAATTATAGTAAGTTTCTTTAATATAATTTTTTTGTTTCCAAATACTTTTTAAAGTAGTTTGCATTTTACAAAATCCTTTAATCGTCATGTTAACCCTGGGGAATTCTTACATGAATTTGACTAGTAAAGAAAAAGAAGAACAGAGGAACTTAAGCACTTGTCCAGCTAGGAAACAGAGACCAAGTAGTTCTTCCAGAGTATCTGTCAATCATCATGCTTTTTATCTGTTGAACTATAAAATGTGTGTAAATATGGAGCCACAGTACCACCCTGGAAACTTGTACCTAATTCTACCCAATGAACCAGTATTTAGCTCATTATTGTATGTTCTGATATGATTTGTTTCATGGGAGTGGAAACAATTTCCCTACAATGATTTTTTAAAAAATATTTTATTATAAAATGTTTCAAACTATATTGCATCCACTTAATGTTATAATTAACACATTGACTCATCAGACACATAGCTGCTGATCTATTCATCTTATTTGGGATGCATTTAACAGTAAGTTGTAGACATCACTGTGCTCTGCCTAGAATCTCCAGGATGCATATGATTAATTACAATGTAATATAATGTGTTATTTTTCTTTTCAAAACTGCATTTCAGAGTCCTCCGATAAATAAAGTTTTGATAAATTCAGAACATAATTAAACATGAAACCCTAGTTAGTCTCTTTGTAATATTATTACTTCATTATTTTCATTACTGTTACTGCCGTTGTTGACATTTTTATACCTGGCT
Source organism: Mastomys natalensis (assembly GCA_021653895.1). Classification (NCBI taxonomy): domain Eukaryota; kingdom Metazoa; phylum Chordata; class Mammalia; order Rodentia; family Muridae; genus Mastomys; species Mastomys natalensis. Next base: position 374,669 of record JAJTUV010000749.1, read on the forward strand.
TCTTAATCCTTTAAGTCAATCTTCTACTCAAGTGCTTTCTTCCTTGCTCAGTCCTTCCATTTCATCCCAGACTTAATGACTCCTGCTCAGTTTTCCCACTCCTACCCTCAGCCTCTTGTGCCCAAATTCAACCACAGGTTGTATGCTGCCAGACCTCTATATATTCAGTGACATTCCAGTGCTGCCACAGAATTCTACATGGTATCCAAATATCTGTCTGACCCAGCCAATTATTACAATCACACCTTAATTGAGTTAGTGCTGGTTCATTATTTCATTCAGTAAGTATTTTTCAAAACCCTATTGAGCCAGGTGAGCAGGAAACAGCTAGGGCAAAGAGAAGGCCAGGAGTACTGAGCAATAACAGCATTAAATCAGTCCGCACATTTCTATTGCATAACTTCTGTGTACACAGCATTGTCATCAAGGACTTTATAGTGTAGTTGAGAGAAGAAAGAAGCAAATGCTCAAGAAATAATTAGAGACCAGTTGCAGAGGGAGAATCAAGAGTGAACACTGTATGGTCACACTGAATGGTGATATGCACACACACCAAGGCTATGTAAAAGAAGGTTGCTTGTTGGATTAGAGTCAAAGACCTGCAAATTAAGGAGGCTAGGCATAAGCATTACATAGACCTAGCACTATGAAATAATAGAAGGAATAAATAAGGCTGATGTTAAAGGCAATATTAAATTGTGATGAGCAGTTCTACAAGCATTGTAGGATATGCAGAAGAATTCCATGGAATTAAGGAGTCTAGAACTCTAAAGCATCACTCTTAGCATGAATTCAGTAGAATCAGAAAGATGGCCATTTTATTGATGGATTGTGATATTCTCTTGAATTAAGGAAGTAACAATAAGGAAGGAGAACAATGGAAAGTCCCCCTCTCCCGCAATAAAACCACCAAAGGGAAACCCATCTGGAAAAATTAAAACCATGTTGTTTTTGTCTGTCTGTCTGTCTGTCTGTCTGTCTGTCTGTCTGTCTGTCTGTCTGAAGCAACTTCTCACTATGTAGTCATGGTCTGGAATTTGCTCTGTAGGCCAGGTTGGCCCATAACTAACAGACCCACTTGACTCTACCCATGAGTGCTAGGGTTAAAGACATGCACCATGTGGTCAGCCCTGAAAGCTAAATTAAGATAGAGAATCGGATAAACATAAAGTAGTATTAAATTCTATAGTTAATTAGGTAAACAAACAACAAAGTAATCACAAACCTTCATTTTCTGAGCTTATGCTTTCTACATTCTAAAATTAGTATAAAGTTGATTCTCAAGACTTTTTGTAAAGATTTAAAAAAATGTCAAGGATATAGAGAGTTAGCTCAGAGATTAAGAGCACTGGTTGCACCATCATAAGGACCAAAGTTCAGATACTTGCACCCACATATCAAGTCCTGATTCAGACAAATGTCTGTAACTCTAGCTCCCAGGTATGTAATGCCCTCTTCTCTTCTCAAGTTGAAGAGATGTATCCACCTCAACACAAAGACAAATGCATCCTGATAAGCCCTTAGAAATAGTGATCATGGGAGTGTTCATGGAACTTTGTTTATTGCTATGCTTGTTCTCTGACTGTTTGTGTTTATTGTCTTGCTTGTTCCTTGTCCATTTGCATTGATTGTATTGCTAGTTCCTCAACCTTGAACTGACCTTAATACTTGCATGTAATTGAAATGGTACAAAAACTAAAAGGAGGAGGGGGATATGGGATAGGGGGGTTATAGGGAGGGGAAATGGGGAAAGGGGATGACATCTGAAATGTAAGTAAATAAATATCCAATAAAAAAACAAAAAAAACTAAAACAAACAAACAAAAAAACAAATACATTAACAGACAAATAAGTACAACAAATATTTTTAAAAGAATCTCTTAATTGGTGATCCAACATTATGTGTTCAGTGCTTAATCATATGCACAAAACAACATTAAACAGACTAAAGGTCTAATATTTACACGTTTAGATGTGTGTTTATGTGTGAATACAAATATCAATTTAAGAAACACAGGTATTAATTGCAGAAAGAGCATGTGTGTGGTACATGGGAGGGGTCAGAGGGTGAAAATATGAAAACATAAAGGAGAAACTATGTAATTATATTTTAATTGTTTAAAAAATACAAAATAGGCATTGAATATGCAAGTAAAATACATATAATATGCTACCTGACTGAGAGAACTTCATTAGAGTTTTGTTTCCTGCCCTTGGGTTTTTTTCAGGCTATAGTATTGTTGAAATCCTAATTGAAAATTAGAAGACTTTGCAATGGACTGAATTATTAATCACTAGACTTTATCAAAGTTTAAAAAAGAATATTATTATAAGATCATATCTGAAATCTATGTCTATTTGGCCATAGCCAACCTATCCAATGTCTACACCAATGTATTTTGTAAATGTATGGCTTATAACATTCTTTTGTTTGTTTACTATCACTGTGCATGTAGCCTCTTCCATAAGCAAACATTTCATTTAGGTGGCCAAAATTTAGATTCCAGGACATGGTTATACATGTTTGATTTAGGACAAGAACTATGTCATGCCCTGACAACATGAGTTCATGTTTATAGACTTCAGCATCCCTATCTTCTCCTTTCTTTACCCATTTATTTCTATGTGACATTATATGATGATTAATTCACTTGGAAGGGAATCCTACCACATCTAATAAAATTATTTGTTCAGAATATCACCAAAACTAGCACTTTCAAATATTCTGCATTCTCGGATATCCTGAAATGTCAAAATTTGAATGTGCTATGTGCCAGAGTAAACCAGAACTTACTGGCATCCATCTGTGCTATATTTCATCTCCTGGATATAAGAATGCCCTCTTGGAACTTTTGTGTCCTTCAGAGACTCTTGTATAAATGCCCCTGCCAGCTCTGTTTCTGGACATGCTTGGCTTCCTGTATGTACTTGGTTGTTCTTAGCATTCTCCTCTCCTTTTCCTTTAGCCTTCACTATCTCCAATGAGGACAAGACTGCACATATAGATAAACATACATCTGGACAGTTCTCCAAGTATGTATGACTCTAGTGGTAGTCACAGTTTGAGTTCATAGTACCAGTAGTAAATCAATCAGGGGTTTTTGCTGAGAATCTTATGCAAGCTATCTGTCTTAGTTAGGTTTCTATGCTGCAAGAAACATATGACCATAGCAACTCTTATAATGAAAAATATTTAATTGGGCTGGCAGAGGTTCAGAGGTTTAATCCATTGCCATCATGATGGGAAGCATGGTGGCTTGCAGGCAGACACAGTGGAGAGGTAACTGAGCATTCTCCATATGGATCAGCAGGAAGAGAGTGAGACACTGGACTGACTTAAGCAACTGAGATCTCAAAGCCCAGTGACACCTTTTCTCCAACAAAGCCACACCTCCTCATAGTATCACTCTCTCTGAACTGATGAGGGCAATTTTTACTCAGGCCACCACACCATCTAAATAAATTGAGTTTCTGAAATAGATTTACTCAGAAAATAAGCAGATAGACCTTGTGATGCAGAAGTTCCATCCAGTCAGATTAGGAAGTTTTATTTTTGCAGGATAACCTTTTTATTTTTTGTTGTTCTTTTTGTCTTTCTTTCTTTCTTTCTTCTTTCTTTCTTTCTTTCTTTCTTTCTTTCTTTCTTTCTTTCTTTCTTTCAGTTTTTTTCTTTTCTTTTCCTTTTCTGAGACAGGGTTTCTCAGTGTAGCTCTGTCTGTCCTAGAACTCACTCTATATATCAGGCTAGTCTTGAACTCAGAAAATCCACTTGCCCCTTCCTCCATAGTGCTTAGATTAAAGGCAAGCACCACCAATGCCTGGCTAACTTTTTTTTCAGTAAGTATATGTCATTTGAAATATTTTTGACAACTCAAATAAACAGAAAGGAAAAAGAAAAGAAACAGGGCAAAGAGGAAGAAGAAGGGGTCAAAATGTAAACCACCAAAACTTGAGACAGAACTAAATCTGGTCTTTAGGGGACCCTAGTCAGTGAAGGACTCTGATCTAACCCAACAGAACTAGAACTGTCCAATAAATGATTTCATCACATTTACTCTAGTTATATCATATCAACAATAAGACAATAATATCTTTTTTGTGTGGCTGTGAAGAACGCATAAAAATGATAATGCACCACACTGATTATGATCTAACAAATATGTCTTTTCAATTATGGTTATGTCTCAAATGTCACTGAAAATTAGAAATAAATACATGAGCACTAAGTTACCAAAAAGTGAAATGATGACAAGAACACCAGGCTTGACATTGGTCACTTAAGTACCAGATGATAAGATTTTGACCTTTAGTGGCTTGGGATGGGTCTCTTCTTCATCCTTGTTCCTCACTAACATCCAACTTAAGCTCTTCTAAAGTAAAAATCATCAATACTATTTTGTGCTGCCTAAATATTTTTGATTATGTGCCCCTCCAGTGGAGTGTGGTGAATTTCCTAGCAGCAACATTCTTAAAAGTGACTCTCTCTTTCCCAGGAGATAACAATTGCCATTAGTTTCTCAGCTAAATGTAGAGCTTCATGAACTTCTCCTTTATCTATGCTGGAATTTAGTGAGCATGCACAGGCCTTATCCATGCTGTCACAACTGCTATGATTTATCAGAGGGGAAGGACATTGGATTTGAAGGAAATAAAGTGGGTATTCTGATTAGTGACACTTGGGCAAGGAAGAGTGAAGTGAGAAATGTAAGCAATTTTCAACGACTGAAGTGATCTATATGAAAGAGGAAATAACTGTAAGGAAGTAGTGAATTGGTCACCTCTACTGAACCTGAGAAGTTGATTCATCCAGTCACACAGCAGAGCATTATCTGGATGTGGTGCTTAGCACCAGCAGAAACCAATACAGAGGATTGCCAAAGTCTCATGCTCAGACAGGGGTAGATGTGGTTCATACTCCATCATGTTTCCTGACTTCAAGTCCATAGCTCATGCCTTGCTTTGCACTGCGACTTTTCTATCTTCTGGATCTTTATCTCATCCTACCACATGGCATAAAAGAAAGAAATCCTTATTTGAGAAAAGTTACCTGCAAACTCCTGAATCTTAATTCCTCTTTGCACCAAAATTTATGTTGAACGACATGGCTCCAAAAGGCTGCATCATGTTTGAAACATGTGCTTTGCTTTTTGGATAGCTGAGTCTGGACCAGCAGAAAGAAGGCTGTCTTGGGAGTCTATTTTGAGCTTGCCAACTGAGGATTTCAGTTTGGATGGATCACATGCAACACTTCAAATTGTTTTTGTTTCAGCATCCAAACATTTGGGGTTTTGTCTGCACTCATTTCAAATTTTATAAAGTTGCTGAAAGTTTATTGGTAAAAATTCATACATACTTGAAAACACAACTTAAATTCATTTATACTTATTGAGTAGGACTGAGGCATGTCTTGCAGGGAGAAATACATTGGTAGAAGGATGATAAATATTTCTTCTCTGGGAACAGAATTTTTTGAGCCTAGAAAGGACATAAGCAATTATCTAGTCTGGAGATGAACAATAGTAGGAGCTGATCTCAAAGGGTCACGCTTGCAATACAAGGGAGTCCAAGTAGATTGATGGTGTCTGCTGTAAGCATGGAAATTGTGACTGACCTCCTGTCTGACATAGTAGAATCCTTTTGAAATGATAGATGGTGGCAGTGGCTAGACAGACTCTGCTTACAGGTTCAGAGACTGGGTTTCTCAGCTTCAGTTTCATGACTGTTACAATTCCAGCACAACCTTAAGCCCAGCATGTTCTGAAGACCCACTGCCATATCAGACAGTATCTCCAAGATTTTACAATTCATGCAATAAAGTTTCTTCATATTCAAAAAGAAAGACAATGTGAGGCTCCTAGATACCTATATGCTCTAGTAACGGAATGTCAGCCTTGCCAGTGTTTTCTTGAAGAGCCTATGGGTGCCTTGTGGGCATTGTTCAATTAGAAAGCAAAGCCCATGCTTTTCTGCTTTCCCTACTATATGTTTGTTTTCAGTGAGCAAACACATACCCAGTCTTTTATGTCTATGAGAATGAGTTGCTATTCTTATGTCATAGTTAGATTCCTTTTTGTCCTGACAGAGCTTTTTTACATAGCCCCGAGTTTCTATATAGGCAAGGCTGACCTCAAATGTCAGCAATCTGTCTGCTTTGGCTCTGCAAGTGCTGAGATAACAGGTTTGTGCTGCCATGTCCCACTTTTCTAAGTGTTTTCCTGATCCTGTCAAGATCCATGTTATACAAAGGAGAATGTTTTAGCCGTGAACGCTTCCTAATTCAGAGAGGAACTAAGTGAGGTCATGTGTTTATTCCATATGGGAGGAGGCTATCACAGTCTATGTGGCTTTTCACATATAAGCAGAGGTCAGAAAGGGAAGGAATGGGCCCCAACTCTTTTCATCATCTCCTTTGTTCACCCTATCAAAGCAAATTACTTTGAGCTAGCACTTCACATATCCAACTGGACAGAAAGCTCGTCATTCCTCTGTCTCTCACTATCTGTCTTTCTTTTCTACTGACTTTTTAGAACTGAGCCAAACAGCTCTGAGCATTTTACTAAAAGATCATAGCAAATTTGGGGTGTCTATTTTATAATATCAAGTGCAAAAATAAATACCTAATGCAACACTTAAAAGATCAGAAATGGCTGAGATTTTCTTTTAATTTCTAGGACCCTGCATGTCTTCCAGTGACATAAAGCTAGAGGGCAACAGATATATTCTTTGGTTTAAATGCTAGAGAGAGACCAGCTAATATTGTACCACATGAACTAAATGTGATCCAGAAGACCTTAATCCTAGCTCTCAATTTCATACACTGAAAAGCTGAAAGTTCTCAGATGAGCTCTTGCCTTTTCTGAATTTGAGTTCCTTCTCTATACCTTTCAAATGCCAGTCAGCCTCCTAGCTATCAAGTAGTGGTTACATAAGGAGACATATGCTTGCATGCCCATTGTTCTTGCAATAATGGGCTATGGGAATATGCAAAATCTGCTCTGTGAGATAGAGAGAATCTATTCTTTAAAACAGAGTTGTATTGGCTATCTGACTCCATCCTCCAAGTCTATGACCATTAGCAAATTATTTATAGCTAGTTGATATTAAGGGCAGAAAATACATTGACAAGATTGACACTCACCTAAGGTAAGAACACTTATGAAATTTCCCAAGTATCCACAGTCTTAAGGATCATTGAATCTTCAGATTTCTTTAACAGCAGGAAAATGTTTATGTATAGTAGGTATTCCACAAACTCAGTTAGAAGCAAACAAAGAATGAAAAGAAAGGAACAGAAAGAAAACAAAAATAGGCAGGAGAGATAGGAAGCAGCTAGGATGGAAAAGAGGCAAGGGTATTAAGCTTAGATCATGGGCTACATGTGACTTAGAAAAGCTGAGACTGTGGCTTCATACAAAATAGTAAAGTTATTTAGAACATTACTGGGTGTTGGTTTGTGGTGTGTACTTCTTCACTGTGAGCCCTGTAGATGACAGAGAAGCTCAGAGAATCCAAATGTTTGGACACATTTGGTAAAACAAAGGAAGCAGAAGAATCAATGAAGAGGGAAAAGGAAGAATACTATGGAGAGAAAGAAAAGCTGCTATACACCATGAACCCCTTATTATCTCATTACGTTCTAAGATGAAATCTCTGACATATTCATAATTTTGTTTTTCTTAAAGCTAGTATTAGCATATGACATATATTATCCTAACTAATTACAGAGTATTAATCTTTAAAGTGAGATTATAGACATCCTGTCTACTGTTTCACTCTACATGGATTTTATGAAGAGCTGATGAAGGGTGGGATATGAAAATGCTTTGTAGATATGGTAATGGTTCTGATGGCAGAGACAAGAATGTAATGCTAACCACACTTCTTGTATCAAGTCCTCAATTTTAGGAGATGAGGAGTCTATTTAGAAAAAATAACAAAAGGAACTTAAATATATAGACACATTAAAAATATGATAGAACTCTATGTGCAACAGATAATCAAACTAAATCATAATGAAACTAAATTATAATGAAAGAGTACAACATGGGTTGAAGAATAATTATTGTAAAAGAATATATATACACAACAAATGAATATAGGGGCAAAGGATTGAATAGAGTGAAAAGAGTTGTTAAACTAATATATGTATCACCTGGACTTCACGGATACACTTCTTCTATGGTATTTCCCCAAAAGAAGGAAAATGTATCTTTTTCTTGTGGAAAATGAACAATTGTCATGTGGGACTGCGAACATCAGTATGTAGGTGAATGAATGGAGATCTGTGTTTAGTTCAAAGGAAATATCCAGAGAGGATTTGTCTATGTTGACAACTCTGTTACAAGTTTATACCTAGAAGCAGGAGTTGATGCTTTTACTACAGTCTTGGATAGATACCAGAAGTTCATGGTAGGTAGCCTTCCCTGATTAAGGGTCATATGAAACAGCTTTTAGGAAAGCCAAAAATTGAAGTTATAGAAATAGCACAGCAGGTAAAAGCACTGACTCTTCCAGAGGACTTGAATTCTCCTTACCATACTGTCAGCCCGCACACAACTGTCTATTATTCTAAATCCAAGGAATCCAGTGCTCTCTTTTGGTTTCCAGGGGAACCTGCAAACATGTGTATATACACATTCACAGGCATACACACATATACATAAATAAAAAGTAAAATAAATACTTTAAAATTCTTTTAAAATTACCTGGAAAGAAAAATATTATTGAGTAAAAAAAAGTATAGTAGATTTGACAGTCTTTTAAGAATGTCTCCATTGTGGTGGGATTTCAAGCTGATACAACCACTCTGGAAATCATTCTGGCAGTTATTCAGAAAATTGGACATAGTATTAACTGAGGATCCAGCTATACCACTCCTGGGCATATACCCAAAAGATGTTCCAACATATAACAAGGACACATGCTCTACTATGTTCATAGCACCCTTATTTATAATAACCAGAAGCTGGAAAGAACCCAGATGTCCTTCAACAGAGGAATGGATACAGAAAACGTGGTACATTTACACAATGGAGTATCACTCAGGTATTAAAAACAATGAATTCATGAAATTCTTAGGCAAATGAATGGACCTAGAAAATATCACCTTGTGTGACTTAACCCAATCACAAAAGAACACATGTGGTATGCATTCACTGATAAGCAGATATTAGCCCAAAAGATCACAATACCCAAGATACAACTCACAGACCACATGAAGCTCATGAAGAAAGAAGATCAAAGTGTGGGTGTGTCGATCCTTCTTAGAAGGAGTAACAAAATACTCATGAGAGCAAATATGAAGATGAAGTGTGGAGCAGAGACTGAAGGAGGGGCTGTGTGGAGACTGTCTCACCTGGGTATCCATCCCATGTGCATTCATCAAAGGCAGATGCAGTTGTGAATGCCAGGAAGTGAATGCTGACAAGAGCCTGATACAGCTGTCTCCTGAGAGGCTGTGCCAGAGTCTGACATATACAGAGGCAGACGCTTGCAGCTAACCATTGAACTGATCATGGGGTTCCCAATGGAGGAGTTAGAAGACTGAAAGAGCTGAATGGGTTTGTGGCCACATGGGGAGAGCAACAATACCAACCAACCAGAGCTCCCAGGGTCTAAACTACCAGCCTGGGAGCACACATGGAGGGATCTATGGCTCCAGCTATATATGTAGGAAAGGATGGCCTTGTTGGGCATCGTGGGAGAGGAGGTCCTTGGTCCCATGAAGGCTGGATGCCCCAGTGTGGGAGAATTCGAGGGCTGGGGGTGGAGTGTGTGGGTGGGTGGGGGCACACTCTCATAGAAGCAGAAGGAGGGGGGATGTGATGGGGGCTTCTGGGAGGGATAGGAAAATTGGGTAGCATCTGAAATGTAAATAAATAAAATATCCAATAAAAAAGAAAATTCAAGGAAAAAAAAGAATGTTTTGTATTAGAACACAGTTTTAAAGTAACATTTTCTTTCTTCTTTTATTATGTAAAAATGGTGGGATTGTGTTATAGGAATTAATATATGAAAAGAGACTTGATGAGTTGTCTAACATAACCTCAACAGAGAAGTCTGTGCACTTCTCTTATGGCTTCAGATCTCAGGCAGACCAGGTGGTTTTCCAAGGAATTAATTAAGAAATGTGGATAGGTAGTTTCATATTTTAAAATGAATAAAATATATTCTAGAGCTGAAAGAAGATTCCCTTCTGAGAAGGGTAATATATTCTTTACCAAACATGGACTCCATAGTGTTTTTAAATTCAGAGATGGTATTTGCGAAGATCAAGAAATGCATAGGCCACAAATTTAATTGTTCCCCACTCATGCTTCAGAATGTGAATTTTTCCAGCAAGAAAATAAGCATGATTCTTCTTTACCTCCTATTTTCGAGAACTAGGGTATGCCAGTGGCTGTTTCCCTAAGTATAACATACAGCTTGTGGAATCCAGCAAATTGGAAGCAGGTGGGCATCTGCTGCTAGCCAATAATCCAGGCTCTGGAACATTTATTTAGGGTCCATGAACAAACATCAGTGGCACCTCAGGAATGCTGTGCATTATTTTAGATGACAGACACTGCTCTCTAATATCAAAGTTTCATTAAGAATATAGGAAATAAAGATATAAAAATAATGGGACCTGCTTTGGTGGTTTTGGGGATTCCAAACTGTGCTACTAGGTGTGTATTCGATTCTTTTGCTTGCTCTTAGGACTCTTTTCATTCTATTGGCTTGCTTATTCCAGCCTTGGCATGAGGGCTTTTACCTTGTCTTATTGTATTTTGGCTTGTCATATTCTATTGTTGTCTCTTCGAGGTCTGTTCTTTTATGGGAGACAAAAGGGGAGTGGATCTGAGGCAGAAGTTAGGTAGAAGGGAATTTGGGAGGAGTGGGGGTGGGAATTGTGGCTGGATTGTATTGTGTGAGAGAAGAATCTATTTTCAATAATAAAAATAATAATTGGACCAATGAGTACAAATATGAAATTATCAACAAATTTTGATTAATAAGACTGTAGTTATTATGCTGGTTATCATTAAAACTGGAGATTAGGATAGAAGATGAAAGTAATGAAAGGCACTCACCCTGGGGAACAATGCTTCCATTCAGCTCACGGAAACCTAAAATCTTCTAAAATTGATAAGATATAACAAAGTATGACAATTATTGAAAATATACTTGTTCTTTAATTACAGATGTTCAAAAATCATGAGATGAATACACATCCTGTTAATACAAAAAAAGTAGTTCATCTGATGAGTAGATCTGGATAGACTTCATGAAACAGGGAGTTTCTGATAGCCCTTTAAAAAGCAGAATTTTTATAAATACTGGTAGAAATGAAAAGGAGTTATAATTTAGTCTTTAAAAGCAAATGTGCAAGGATATATAAGTTCACTTGTATCTCACAAAAGGGTTAAAATAAGACTGAAATGTAGGTGTGGAAGAAAGAGCAGGTCTTGAATGATCCTTAGCATACTAGTGACTGGGGCTCAGAGTGTACCATTCTTTAGTCTCTAAGAACAGCATACTTAAAGTGTCTCAAGATCAGAACACAGTGACTAGGGATTTATAAAATGGTTAAGTAAAGGATGGCATGTGCATGAATAGATGATGCATGTGTGTATAGACTGATCGCAAGGTAAAGGTTGGATGGGTGGAAGGATGCATGGATAAACAAGGATTAATGACTGTTTCTCCCACCTATATCATACTATTCGGCTTCATAAGTATTAAATCATTGATAGTTAGGAAAGATGTTTACATGTTATTTATACTTTAACTTTAAAAACCGTTCCCTTTGTTTTGTTCTAATAAGTTTCTGGAAGGCTCTGACACTCACACTAAGTAGAGACTGATTTTCTATATGTGTACCTCAGCTACTGGAAGTCAGTAATATTATTTTTTTTCATCATTTTTGCTGAATCATTTACTTTATTTTGATAAGAGAGAAGACAGTACTTTAAAATTTAGACCCCAAAGCCAATTTTTATGTTTCCCAAGCACTATGATGGAGGCTATTCTGCCTGGCTATTAATACTCTAATGGAACAGAGGGGAAATCAAACATTGTGCTGAGCTGATTAGAAGTGATGGCATGAAGCGCTTTCCTGAGAACGGAAGTCCTGTAACCTCAAATACCAAGGACTATAAATCTCAGCAATATATAATGGTAATTGGTTTGAAAGGCCTAATCGACACCGAGAACGGAAGCCAACTGCAGAATGCTGAGGACTGGGAGCTCCAGGCCTCTGCCTCCTTCCAGAAGGAGATGTGTCATTTTCTTCCTCAGTTCTGGGAATAGCCATAAGTATATCAAAAGTTAGGCTTAATAAATATCCACACTGGAATATCTGACTAATGGCCACTGAAGTATCCTTGCATTACCTTAAACTAGAAAGCTAGTCAAATTGTCACTTCCTTGTTATACTGTATTGAATGATGTATGTAATCAGAATGAGTGAAATAGTACCATTGACAAGATTTTATATATGAGTTTTATGCATACTAATAATGTTTGAAGATCACTATTAGCATTACCAATCCTTGTCTATCCTCTGAGGTCTTTCTCAGTCCCCTGTTACTTTCTTAAAGTGATATAACCTTTTACCTTGGATGTAGGCAGTCTATAGCTGAACATCAAGTCTACCATCTACCTAATGAGTTGGATGTAGAAAATTTCTGAGTATTTTTTCTTTACATATTCTTTTCAAATTTAACTTAAACAAGCCAGTTTCTAGTAGAACAATCTCTCATAAGGATCACAGAAACATATGAAGATACAAAGGCATGTTTAAGTGTCAAAAAAGTGCTCAGAAATATGAAACATTCATCAGCTTAGGTATGAGAGAATTGGTTCCTCGCTTCTCATGTCAGACTAGCAGAAACACACTATCTTAGCAGAACAGTATTATGATTAACATGCACAGAGTCACACAGACAAGGTCTTGATTCTCTGTTCTCTTCCTTCTTTAGCTATAAAGGCTTAAGCAAATCACTTAGAGTCTATAAAACTGCAGTGTGTCATCAGAAAATAGGCACAAACCACCTACTTTTCACAATTACTCAGATCAAATATGTTTACTAATGCAACTGGCAGAAGAGCACGCTAATAAATAAAGCCAATGATGTTGTCACAAGCCAGCTTAAAAAGGATTACTATACCTTTTCATAACTTATAGCTGTACTTCCACAATTATTCGTTAAACAACCTGTTTTCTCCATGAGATCTAAAGTCCTATTTGAGATGAGATTCTGACTTCCAGACTATCCATCTAAACAGTTGTATAAATCTCCAACACTCACCCCATCAATGGAAAATCTATGGACAAGCTAATTGATAACAGTAAGCATTTTATACGTTTATGATTTTGAAAATCTTCTTCTATCCCTATGATGATGTTAAAAATAGTACTTACAATGCTATAAGTGAAGCTCAATGTGTAACAAATACGTTTTGAAATTCTACCATCCTGATTACTAAAGTATCATTGTTAAGTGATATCTAGCCATGTCTTGTCTGATTATGTTTATAGTCTCTCATAGCATATTTCAATGAACTATTCTTTATTTAATATCCTAAACATGGTACTTGGGGAAGGGAGGTAAGACTATTGTGATTGAACATCAGAAGCTCCAGAATCTTCACACAGAATAGACACATTGTTTCTCAACATTTCAGTGAGCAGAACCACTCATTTTTTTTCTTTTAAATTTATTTAGTTATTTAAATCACATCATAATTTACTTATTTACACAGGGGTTATAAACACAAAAAGGCAGGATATGGGGAAGGGAATGGCACCGGAGCATAGGTGTTCAGGGGGAGTACAGATACCTTTCAGAACAGGGTATCAGTTGGGTGTAGGTTCAGGGGACAGGTCACTATGACTCTGCCTATGATTCACTTGTCCTTATCTACGTTGGTACTGTCCACCGAGGCTGCCTATTTATAAGACCTATGACTACTTGGGCTGGTAAATTTCCACAGAAGCCGCCTGTTTACAATAGCTTATAGCCTGCTGTTTCAGTGTTTTTCCACAGAGACCCAAGACTTGGTGTTAGCATGCATGTATGTCAGGACTATTGCTGACTTTAGGCCTATGGCTGAATTTAGGCCTTTAGTGTATAAGCAGGGTTGCCCCTGACATCTCCTCCCTTCTCTAAGTATAGAAGGGCCTTGGCAATTCTATTCTTGCGAAGGCAGGGATAGAGGCCTGACCTCCAATAATTGAAGGGGACCTTGTAATGGCTCCGGTCCTCCTGTCATTGTCCAGTGAGGCATGAGGGCCATACCCATCCCGATGTCTTTTTCCTGGAGAGGGGATACTTTTGACATCAACCCCTATGCAGTCAGGCTTGTCCCTCAGGGAACCCAGATAGATATTTTAAACTTTTATTTATATTCCCTTGCAGTGCTTAGCCTCACTGCCTAAGCAAGAATTCAGATCGCCAGACAGAGAGGATTCTGGGTAGCCCCTCTCTGCTTGGTCTAGGGGTGGAAGTCTCTTCTTTTAGGTTGGGTGGAGATGGGTTTGAGGAACACCCTGGATAAAGTAACAACCTCATCTTGAGACTCGTGGTCTTCCATAGCTAACTTATGATAATGTATCTGAATAGGTTTTGCTACCGAATTATCTATCTGTTGTATAACAAAGTTAGTCAGCCTATTTAAGGCCCGGGACTAAAAGAAATCAGCAGAGATAACCCAGTTAATGGTCCCAAGATGGGAGGAAGTGGGGTTGACAACCATAGAGAGGTTGAACAGCTCTCATATTCCTCTTTCTCTTTCTTTCTCTGTCATTTCTCTGGGCCTTCTCTGACCTTTTTCATGTTCTCTTTAACCATCCTTGTCTTGTCTATGTAAGGGCAACATCCTTCTTTAAGGGCTGTATACAGTCAAGAGCTGTACACAATCTTTTCTATTGTAGAAGAATAAATCAAGTCCAATAAAGTCCTTTGCAATTTTTGGAGATCAATTCAGACATCGAAACGAGGGATTTCTTCTGATTAGTGATGTCAATCTCTAGCTGTTTGGTGTCCTTGTCAATGGCTTATCAAAGGTCTGAGTAGTATAAGTCTGGAGGCCAGCATCAGGATTAGAGCTTCTACCAGCAGACATCACAGGTGTTTCCAGAACCACTCATTTTTGTACCAGTGACTCACATCAATTTCTGATGGGGAAGAAGCATTATTTACCAACAAAGTTTTCTTACTGAAAGAGAGAAAAGTTTTTGTCACTTTCATTGTTAATCCTATAAAACTACTGGGATGCCTAAAACATATACATCAAATGAGGAGTATCAAATCTGGCACATAGAACATATTTGGGATCTGTTAACTAAAGCAAATAGTTAAATGGTAGAATAATTTCTCTACCTGATAGCGATAAGTGATACTTTACAATTTTTATTACAATTTTGTTTATATTTTCATCATGTTCTTCCTTTTCCATAACTACTTCTAAGTCTTCCTTATCTCCCTACTCACCCAACTTCAGGATCATAATCTCTCTAAAAACATTAGAGAAAAAAAACCTAAGGGAAAGCAACACACAGACAGATCACACCACAACACACACACACACACACGCACACACGTGAGAGAGAGAGAGAGAGAGAGAGAGAGAGGAGAGGAGAGAGAGAGAGAGAGAGAGAGAGAGAGCAGAGAGAGAGAATTTGTGTTGCCCAGCTACTCCATGGCATGATGCCTGTCCTGGAGTGTAGTTGATATATTAAGTAATGCTCCACTCAAGAAAATTGATTTTCCCTTTTTCGGCAGGTATCAGTTACTAATAACTTCTTTGTTGGGTGCAGGGCATATGTTTCACAGTGCTGAGATTTTTTTTCTGCATTAAACCTGTACAGGTACTGTGTGTGCTGCCCCAGAATCTGGGAGTTTATATTATGTTAGTCCTGTTGTGTCTTGTACATGCTTTTTCCTTTGAATCACTTACTATCTCTAGCTTCTTTTATTGTTGTTATTATAAACAATCTCTGCACTGAAAACTAAAAGATATCAATGAAAGAAAACTATAAAAACTGATCTAGGGCACAAAATGGCTACACTCTACAAAGCAATCTTCATATTTAGTGCAATTCCTATCAAAATTTTAATGCCCTCCCCACAGAAATAGCAAAAAGAAAAAAAAAAAAAGGCTTCCTGGAGTTTTAAACTTTTTCTTTAGTCAAAAGTAGATTTTTTAAAATATTAAATATATTCTGATAATTGTTTCCTCTTTCTCTACTCCTTCTGTTTTCTCTCCAACTCTGCTCCCACACAGATCCACCACTTTCTGTGTATCATAAAAATTAAACAGGCTACCCTGTCTGCTACACTCCATTTCCAGTCCACAACTCTTCCTGATTTCTGGGAAGAAACTCTTGCATCAAGTATCTCAGGCAGCACTGGTGCTAGAGACCCCAGGGGTAAGGTTAACACCCCAAATCTCAAAGGCCACATAAGCCACAAAACTCCAGGAGAGAGACCCTGCTCAACCTGATTACATGTTAGTCAACATAACCCCAGAACACACAGGCTATAAGACAGAGAAGAATTAACACCAAGGGTGAAAACATCCAAACAATACCCATGCAGCAAATACATATTCAGAAATCAGCATTAAAACTATATATAGATGGAAGCTTTCTTGGCATTAGGTTTCCATACTATCCCTAGTTTCATTTTAGCTATGTATCCTTGCATCCCCCTGTCCTTTTATTCCCTTTCTTTCCCCACTTGAACCCCTGGTTAAAATTTCTCCACACTCATCCATCTATAACTATTTAATATATTCCCCACTTTTAGGGGTTTCTATCTATCCATACTAATCCCTTACTTGATACCTAAACCTCTGTGGTTCTATAGATTGTATATTACTTATCATTGAACTGATAGCTAATATCCACATATAAATGAGTATGTACTGTATTTGTTTTTCTGAGTCTGGGTAACCTTACTAGAATGAGGTCTTTGTTTGTTTGGTTGGTTTTGTTTCTATTTTGTTTTTTTTTGTTTGTTTGTTTGTTTTGTTTTTTGGGTTTTTTTTGCATTTTACTAATGACCAAGGGTGTTCAACATTTTTGTTAATGTTTCTCAGGCATTTGAGTTTCCTCTTTAAAGAATTCTTTAGCTTTTCTAGGTCCATTCATTTACTTATGAATTCATTTGATTCATTATTATTTCATGTTTTAATGGTGAGTAATATTCCATTGTGCAAATGTAATGTACCACATTTTCTTTTGGAGACATCTTGGTTGTTTCCAGTTTCTTGCTATAGTGAATATAGAGCAGCAATTAACATGGTTGTACAAATGTCTCTGTGGTAAGATGACATGACTCTTACGTATATGGCTAACGGTGCTATAACTGGTTCTTGAGGTGGAAAATTTTCCATCTTCCCGAGGAATGACAACAATGATTTCCATGGTGTCTGTATAAGTTTTCAGCCCCATTAGCAATGAACAAGTGTTTCCATTGCTCCACATCCTTGCCAGGATGATCTGTCACTTATTTTATTGACCTTAACCATTCTGATAAGTATAAGATAAAATCTCAATGATGTTTTGATTTGCATTTTTCCAATGACCAAGGATTGAACATTTCTGGAAATTTTTATCAGCCATTTGAGTTGTCTCTTTAAAGAATTCTCTATTTAGATCTTTACCTTACTTTTTCATTGACTTATTTGTATTCTTGGTGTCTAGTGTTTTAAATTCTTTATATATTTTAAATATTTGAAATTTGGATGTGTAGTTGGGGAAAACCCTTTTCCCATTCTGAAACTGTCACTTTGTCCAAATATTAGTGTCCTTTGATGTATAGAAACATCTGTTTTATATTTGTGGATTGCCCGAGCTGTCAGTGATCTGTTCGAAACATCCTATCCTGTATCAATGAGTTGAAAGTTATTCCCCACTTTCTCTTCAGTCAGGTTCAATGTATCTCATTTTATTTTGGAGTCTTGGATCCATCTGAGTTGAGTTTTTTACAGGGTAATAAGTACGGATCTATTTGGATTATTCTACATGCAACCATCCAGTTTGACAAGCAACATTTGTTGAAAACAAAAAAACTTAGGTTTCCATAGGTATATAGACTTATTTCTGGATCTTCAATTCAATTCCATTGATCACCAAGGAAATTTTTTGCCAATATCATACTATTTTTAATACTGTAGCTCTGTAGAACAATTTGATGTTGCAGATGGTGATACTTCCAGCAGTTATTTTTATTATACAGAATTCTTATAGCTATACTGTGTGTGTGTCCACACACACAGTGAAGCTGAAAACTAAATTTAAGAACTATTAAGAATTGCATTGGTTGTACCAGCTTACAATCCTACCAACAATGGAGGAGTGTTCCTCTTTCTCCACATCCTCGCCAACATCCGCTGTCACCTGTGTTTTGGATCTTAGCCATTCTGACTGGTGTGAGGTGGAATCTCAGGGTTGTTTTCATTTCCATTTCCCTGATGACTAGGGATGCTGAACACTTCTTTAGGTGCTTCTCAACCATTCAAGTTTCCTCAGTTGAGAATTCTTTGTTCAGCTCTGTACCCCATTTTTAATAGGGTTATTTGATTGTCTGGAATCTAATTTCTTCAGTTCTTTGTATACCTTGGATATTAGCTCTCTATCAGATGTAGAGTTGGTGAAGATCTTTTCCCAATCTGTTGGTTCCCGCTTTGTCCTCTTGACAGTGTCCTTTGCTTTACAGAAGCTTTGCAGTTTTATGAGGTCCCATTTGTCAATTCTTGATCTTAGAGCATAGAACCATTGATGTTCTGATCAGAAACTTTTCCCCTGTGCCCATGTGTTCAAGGCTTTCCCCCATTTTCTCTTCTATTAGTTTCAGGGTATCTGGTTTTATGTGGAGGTCCTTGAGTCACTTGGAATTGAGCTTTGTACAAGGAGATAAGTATCAATTTGCATTCTTCTACATGTTGACTTCCAGTTGGACCAGCACCATTTGTTGAAAATGCTGTCTTTTTTCCACTGGATGGTTTTAGCTCCTTTGTCAAAGATCAAGTGACCATAGGTATGGGGGTTAATTTCTGGGTCTTCAATTCTATTCCACTGATCCTCCTGCCTGTCCCTGTTCCAATACCATGCCATTTTTATCACTATTGCTTTGTAGTACAGCTTGAAATCAGGGATGGTGATTCCCTCAGAAGTTCTTTTATTGTTGAGAGTAGTTTCACTATCCTGGGTTTTTTGTTATTCCAAATGAATTTTAAGATTGCTCTTTCTATCTCTGTAAAGAATTGAGTTGGTATTTTAATGGGGATTGCATTGAATCTGTAGATTGATTTTGGCAAGATAACCATTTTTACTATATTAATCCTTCCAATCCATGAGCATGGGAGATCTTTCCATCTTCTGAGATCTCCTTCAATTTCTTTCTTCAGGGTGTTGAAGTTCTTGTCATACAGGTCTTTTACTTGCTTGGTTAGATTAACACCAAGGTATTTTATATTATTTGTAACTATTGTGAATGGTATTGTTTCCATAATTTCTTTCTTGGCCAACTTATCGTTTGTGTAGAGGAAGGATACTGATTTGTTTGAGTTAATTTTATACCCAGCTACTTTGCTAAAGTTGTTTATCAGGTTTAGGAATTCTCAGAATTTGAATATTATCTGCAAGTAAAGATACCTTGACTTCTTCCTTTCCAATTTGTTTACCCTTGATATCTCTCATTTGCCTTATTGCAACTAATTAAGACTTCAAGTAGTATATTGAATAGTTAGAGAGATAGTGGACAATATTGTCTTCTTCCTGATATTAGTGGGATTTCTTTGAATTTCTTTCTATTTAAATTGATGTTATCTATGGGCTTGTGGTAAAGTGTCTTTATTATGTCTGGATGTATTCCTTATTTTTGTCTCTCCAGGTCTCCAGGACATTTATCATGAAGTGGTGTTAGATTTTGTCAAAGGCCTCTTCTACATCTAACAAGATGATCATGTGAATTTCTTTGTTTTAGTTTATGTGATGGATTATGTTTATTGATTTATGTATATTGGTAACTGCCAGATTTAGACATTACATTGGCAACTATAATAAACTACTACAACTGATTTTAGTCTGAACTATTTCACCTCATTTATTGACTTCCTATTACATGAGGAATAACTTTTATATTCCCAGACATTGTGCAGAACATTGGGAAAATAGGTATTAAAATATAATTTATTACATGGTTGTTTGTTTAAAGTATTATTGTGATGTTACATAGACAGCAAGTACAGTGGACTGAGATATGTACATCTAGAAGACTGATGTATGTTGTGAGTTCATGAAGTTCTTTTCTGTATACAGAACATGAATGCAAATTGTCCAAGACAAAACAAAAAAGGAGATTTTAGGCAGAAAGAATGGATGAGAGCTTCTTCTCACTAACTCAGGCTTAAGATTCCTTAACTTGGATGACAGAATGACTGGAATGTTCCAAAGAATCGCTGAATTCACAATAAAAATAAATAAGGCCTGTGGTAAATATCTCTGCAGGGAGCACTTGAAACGTACAAAGGACACATGACACCCAAATACGTCATAAGCCCCCAAGAAACTAAAAATGTTATGTTTTTAGCCAATTGCAAATATCCTTATTTTTTCTTGGAATCTTGAATATTATTTATTTGTTTGTTTGTTTTGTCCACAACTTTCTTAAGTCTACTGCAGGCTGATGAAATTGAAGTAAAAATATTTCTGTGACTTGCACGGCCCTTGGATGAACATCCAATTCTTAGTTCCCTATCAGATACCAAAATGTAAAGTTGCTATTTGCTTGTAAACTCTAAGCATGCACACATCGACACACACATGCATCTCTTCAGAATTGAGAAGTGAAAAAGTAAAGTAAAGAGGCATAAGAAATGAAATCCAGGCACTGTCTCTGCCACTGGTGCCATTCAGAACAGCATCTGACAGTTGAGTTTCAGTGCTCTCCATTTGTGTGCCCTTGTTTACCACCGGGAGTATCTCTAGATGCCACACAATAATGCTGTGTTTTCAGTGTACTTATATATGATATGTTGACATCTAACATCTCATTCTCTACTACACATAAAATCCTACTGAGCTTTCCATATACTCACTTTTAAAATTAGTCTCAACATTCATCAACGTCATTCTGTCCTTTCCTATCCCTATATGTAACCACAAGGAAGCAGTAGGTATGCATTCCATTTTATTTGTCTTCCCTATCTCACTAATTTAATTCCGAATTTTTTATGTACCTCTGTCTTAGTAAATTATATAAATATTATGGTACTGATTCATGGTACATCCCAGGACCTAGCATGGGGCCTGGTATAAAAAGATTATTTAATACCTAATTGTTAGTCAAAGCTTTTTGAAGTCATTTGTCCAGCTTGAGCCTCAGTTTTTCCACTTATTGAAATAATAAAATTTCCATGGTAAGTTCATCTATGCTCTTACTAAATAAACATTTTTAGACTTTTGGAAAATAGTAACATTGGAAGTATGAGACAACAACTATTGAGTGCTGCCCACATCCTAAATCATGAATTTACTGATACATGGTCACTGATCAAATCTCTACAAGCTGAGGCTTGTACTTAATAATCATCATGATTTTCTCACTATTAAGACAAACAGATTCGTGTATCTCTATCTGTCTAATTATAATAACAATAATAAGAATGATCTTGTTCACATTTGAAGAATAATGCAAGTAAAGGTTACAGACTGTTCTATTACAAGAACTTCAAGCAATACAATAGTTCTTTACACTTAACTAGTTAGAAATTCAAAGGCCTGTGACTTTAATACATTTTATATCATTGCAAATGTTTGTTCTGCTCCCAAGGAAGATTAAAAATAAAAAATTCCTATGTTTGGCTCAGGAGCTTCTTTCTGTGCTGGCAGTATGTATCAGACTAAATGTCACAAGAATATTTCAGCATATGTGGGTAAATATTTACACTCCTTTTAAGCAGAGATTCCAAATTCCTTGTTGTTTTTCAGAAAAGGCCCAAACCTAGTGGTAAAAGTCATGAATAGAACTTTTTCATTCTCGCTAAAAAGAAGGGGATTTTCAAGGATTCTTGCCTCCAGGGTGCCCTATTTTTCTCCTTCCATTCTCTTTGGGTTGAAATGTTGGAAGAAAGAGCTGGCTGGCTGCCACAGAATTCTCTACCTAGCCTCTTCATACTATTGCTCCTTGGTCCCTAAGAGCCAGTAGACCATTCAAGTGTGAATTCAGAAAACAAAAGTATTAAGCAAAAGAAAGGGAAGAACTCTAGGACGTGTAAATGAATTAGGGGACAACTGGAATGATGCCTAATGTCTATGGCCTTGGACTGCAAAAGGTAGACAAGGACTAAGAGTCACTTTCTGATTTCAAGAGGAGATACCACTGGTCTTTTTTCCCCCTTCTGAACTAGGAAGTAATACTATTACTGCAGAAATTATACATTTTGGATTCAGGACACAGAAATATTAAGCTAAAACTGAGAATGAAGCTTCCTTCCCAGTGGTTACTATTCACAAGGATAGAAACTGATATTCCAGATGTTGGGGAGAAGAATCATGGATCATTTAATAAGTCAATGGATTCTATATGTGCTGTTATAATGACCTGACAGGCAAGATATAGTCACTGGTACAATGTTAAGAATGTGCTTCCCAATTGGATCTAAAACCCATTCCATGGGAGCAAATACATGTCTGGTACTGCAAACCTGGTCATATATGGCTAAAAAGGTCACCAGCCTCATAAGGGAATCTATTACTGATAGTTTGATAAATGGACATGTAGTTAAATTGTCCTATAATTTTTGTTTGTTCTCCTAAAGTATTTTTTTTTGCAATAGGC